>NW_019379522.1:1509449-1588954 GCF_000648655.2 Copidosoma floridanum | reverse complement strand
GGATGCACGAGTTTAATATATATATATATATATAATACGCATGCCTCGCACGTATACACAGAGGTATACGTATGTATAGCGGTTCACCAAAGGCTTTTCGCTTCGCGGTGAGATTTTATCGCTTCGGCTTTATCGCTTCTTTTACGCGCTCCCGCCACTAAAGGGGTATTAGCCGGTGGGCCCGGCAACCACTACGCTGATGCGAGGGTGTGTGTATCTCGGTGCCTACGGTTATATCCTGCGCGAGCTCGGCTTCCATCGGGAATTTTAAGATTTACTTTTAGGGCTCGCTCCGCGAAGATCCGGCAACCCCTTACTCTCAACGGCCATCCACTCTCGTTTATTTTATCGATTCCAAGACTGAGGTGACGTTGATGGCCACGGATACCCTGCAACTTATTCAAAATAACCCAACCCTATGTGTATAACCCGAGATCCAACAAACAGGTATAACCGCACGCGAGATCGTCGAATTACAGAAACGGCGCGTTATCGTACGTCGTCGCCTCGGGTGCTCGGCTTTGCCGTCGTTTCTCGGCGAATGTGTCCCATTGAGCTCCGTATAGGCGTCACTTGCGACGATAATTGAATTACAAAAGCATCCCCCCGAGTCGTCGCATCCCACGGGAGTCTCCTTCTTGGGGCTTGTACACGCGTGCACCCCCGTGCAAGATCGAGACACTGGAATTCGCAATTACACGCAATTATCGCTCCGCGACGGAAACACCGAGTTCCCGGGATGTCGACCTTCCGCCTCGAAATATGTGGGACGCGCCGCTCGTCAAAGAGGGTGTATATACGCCTTGATGCGCCCGATTGCCCCTGGAACCGCGTGAAACCGGGGGTGGGTGTGTGTACGCCTTTGGCTTCGACGAGTCGGCTGATTGCGCCCTTTCTCGATCCCGCGACTCGGAATTTTACGATCGATCGCACGAAAATCCGTGGTTTCGTCGCAGGTATGATGTTGCTTGTAGCTCACTCTTGCACGGGTTACACTATAAATAGTCTGATGTTGATGGGTTGATTGATTTCTTATCAAATAACTTCACTTTTGCAATTTCGCACGGTTGGGGTTGGCTACACGTGTACGTGGATGTAAAAATTCCCCGTCGCAAAGTGGATGTAACGTGTCGTGGCAAAGTTCGAAAAAGCACCATTTTCCGAGATGGTTCAGATGTTTTGAAACACATTCGAGACGTCAAGCGAGCTCGTTTCGAGCGAAATTAATCCAGGGTTTGAGCGACAGGCAGGTACTTTGCAAGTTAATCCACGCAGAAATGAAACGCAACTAACAACGGACACATTTCATCGCCGTGCGTACACGTATGTGCCGAAAAATTGAATGAAACTGGATATTTCTACGAGAGCGAAGTCTCGCTAAAACCGAGGGAGGGATAAAAAAAACCAATGACACCGTGCGTCATCGGAGTTAACGTAAAACGTCACTTTTGCGCTTCGAAATAAAAGCTGTCACGCGCGCACTCTGCGGGCCCGAGTTTTATTTACCCCCGATCTTTTCATACACGCGCTCACCCGGTCTTATCCGTCAGCGTTTTTACACGAGATGATAAAAATACCGCTCTTCCCCTTTATTTTATTTTCTACACACACTCGCGAGTGTATCAACGGTGCCCCGCGAGCTTCAAAAAAATTTATCAAGAAAGAGGGGCGTAACTAGCAGCCACGGTAAATCCAATTTTTTATACACACAAGCTTAGTCTCCCATTCATCGACGTATGGTGGGTACACGTGCGCGCACAACATCCCAGACACCGAGCGTATACTTACCTCCCAGCGAATCGCAAGCTCGAGTTTCGCGAAGCGGCCAAACTCCCTCCTCGTCTTTATAGCTCCGCCGGCACCGCATTTACAATAATTAATTAGCGAACTTGCCGTAAGTACCGATGGGGGCGAGGAGGTGGAGAGAAGGGGAGCGGGTGAGACATTGCTCGAGTCCCGGGAAATCGCGCATCTCCGCCATCAGTGGCAAACCCCCACCCTTCGGTTTGTTACCTACGTGGAATCGCGTTAATATTGGAATAATTCAGCTACGCTCGCCAGAAGGGCTGAAGATGAATCTCACGCTCGCTGGATTATACATGCAGCAATGACTCGGCTCTTGATCAGCTCGAAAACCAGGAAAGGACTCTTTGTACAAAAAAAAAAAAAAATTAGACTTTTAAGAACAACAAAAAAAACGGAGGAAGCCTTTCTCGTTCCTCAAAGTCAAGGGGGCACATATGTTACATCGACAAGCTGGCTGAGTAGAATCGGCCGAGTCGTTCGTCCATTAACGTACCCACGGTGACTGGCTGCTGCTGCTTGAGATCTCTCCGCGGTAAGGGCGCTCGCAAGAAACAACGCGTCAAGCCATCGATCTTCCGCGAGTCAACGTCTTGACTGAGCAGCCCCGAACCGTAGAAAGTTTCTCCACCTTGTTTTTTCTCCGATGCAAACACGCGCGCTCGTAATTTTTACAGCGAATTCGTGGATGCGAAATTAATTTCCATTCAACAATATCTGGCTTATTAGCGTCACGAGCGTCTTTGTTTACACGAGACGCGATACCTCGCAAGGGCAGTGTGGTATTGAAACGTCAGTTGCGTTGAGGATATAATATAACGGTTACGAGATTTCAATGGGGCAAGAACTCCAATACGCATGTGGATGCACGAGTTTACAATGTTATACGGACAATGGGGCGTCAATGTCACGTCAAACGAGCTCGATCGACGCTATACATACCCCAACACGCAACCAAAAGTTCGAGGATAGCGTATAATAGCCCCTCCTGTACTCGTTACATCTTCATTACCTCGTGATGTATCTCCGCGCGCGTACAACCGAGGAGCTCTTTGAAAAGAAGGGGAAACAACAAACTTGCGCACACTCTCTCGGAGGTGCGTAGTTGTACAGCCTCGCGAGCGAACGCGCCTGTCCGATCCGCGCGAGATGCAGCGAACCTTCGCGTGTTTGCTACCTCCCGAGTTGCCTGAAAGTTTCGGGCTGATATGCTCCGCGAAAATTTTCACGTGCTTTTGCCTCCCGCTCGTCCTTCTTCTTCTTCTTCTGCGCTTTCCTTTGGCAGAGGGAGACGACGACGGGGGGAGCGCTAACTTTAATTTGCGAAACAAAAGTTCGGCGGTTGCGGGCTGAGGGAAATTTATCATGCCCCCATGCATGATGGATGGGTCGTTGCGCCGGTGCCTCTAACTGCGAGAACCAATCGCGAGACTTTTGTCAATGAACTTGCAAATAATACATTTTTTTATTTTAATACATGTTATTATAGTTTATGCTCTAATCGTTGGATGTTTTGTTGGTGTGTTTCCAGGTAGCGGAGAGGAGTCGAGGACAAACTCAGGCGATCCCGGTAAATTGGGTGTCAAGAAGCCGAGGCCGAAAGCCTCTTCGCCGAATCGACAGGGGCCTCAGCAGTGCCAGGTACGTTAAACACATGTCGACTCGTCAGTAGTGATGGTCAATGTGTGGTCAGCCCGAGCGTGAATCGAGGACAAATATTAAATGAGCTGCAAAAAACTTAAAGGATAACGAGGAGTGCCACGCGTGTGTTAATTCGGGACGTGCAGGAAAAATATAGGTACGGTCACGGACGGTTGCGCGCGTCCTTACTCTATCCTTTTTCCGCTTCGCTTCCCCGATACGGTCCCGTCTCTCGTTTGTCCGAATTCTGGCAGCGCAGCGATACCGTCGCTAACGAGCCTGACCTACTTCGCGTCCCGGCCGAGTGTATTTATTTCGAAAAACTTAACGCCACCTGCAAGGATGTAAATTTTCCCCAAAGCGAGCAACTTTGGGTTCTCTCTCTGAATTGGCTTTCTTGAAATGCTCGCTCGCTCTGCTGCTTAAAGTACTTATCTTTTCGGTCGGTGTACTTTCTGTTTGAGTTTCGAGATTTTTCAAAAGCTTTCAGGCTAATTTTTCGCAAATCGCGCGGACGATCAAGTGAATTTAATTGCAAGCGAGGAAAAAGCTATTTCTTTGAAACGTCAAGTATGAAAACGTTGTTACAAATCCATTGGATGATGCACAAATGAAAACGTTAAAACATATTTTTCATTTTACATAATTGGCCGTAAAAACACGCCAGAGGACGAGGAAGGAGAAATAAAACAAAAACATGCTTGCGCAGAGCTGCAATTTTAATAAAACTCTATTAAAAAATAAAGTAAAATGAAATGTGCGCGCAGCTTGTAACAAGTGCTCCGGGCGTGGTACAAAATTGCGTAGCTTGTGTAAATGTTTTTTTTTTAATTTTGAAGAAAGAATATTACGTATTATATCGTCAGTGTAAACGACTTTAGTAACGCTTAGTTGACGCAAATATTTACCGTGATTTTTTAATAAAAATTACACTTTATGTTAAAACTCGTTGTTTCTTTCGTTGGTAATCCGTCATTTAATAAACGTGTAAAGTTGGCACTAGTTTATTTTCATTAAACATCGCGTGTAATTTATACGCCCTTACCAGCAGAACAACACATCGCAATAAAATGTTTTTCGTAATGCTAGTAATTAACCCATTCAAACAATCATTACAAATACAAGCGGACCTCTCATCAGCTGCTGAGCCTCTCCCATGTAAAAAAAAAAAAAAAAAAAAACAGTCCTGATGCGTGTCCCTTGCTGCAGTCGCATTCAAAAAAAAAAAAAAAAAATCCCTACACCGTCGCCGACGTCTGCACTCGAGCGCGGTCGAACGACACCTCCACGACGTGTCGCCGAGAAAGGCTGTTGAATATTCATTCGGCCTCGAAAGCCCTTGGCTCGGCTACTCCACACAAGCAACACCCATCGCCACCTTTACGTTCCACCACTGCTTAGAACCCGTTAATCCTCGCAAGAGGAGCCGACTGAATTCCGCGCGGATAATGTGTCCTCTGTATCGAGAGAGAACGGGGGGCTTGCTCCTTCCTTCCCCCCGCGCTCGTAATTAAATGACGGGCCTACGGCCGCCCTTTCATACTACTCTTCCGCCGAGACGAGGCTCGTCGATGTATCGAGTTAACTACGAATTAGTCTCCCCTTTCCTGGCCTCCCGGTGACGGTAATGTCTCGCCCCGTCGCTCATCCCCCTCGTTCCGTCAATCCCCGGCCCTTTTCGCTCACTTTCTCTTTTCACTGCGACACCCGGCTTCATTGATCTCGATGCGAATGAATCGTTGATTTTACGATTTTCTCGCAGTTCTCTGGAAGAAAAAAAAAACCAAACGGCGGACATACAAAACAAATTGCCATCGGGGGGTCGGTCAAACTCGATTATATCCCGGTATACGCCCGAGCGGATCGGTAAATAAGATCGGCAGGGAGGGGGGGTAAAAAAAAATCCAGAGTCGGGCAAGTGCGGAGCGGAGAAAAGATAAACGAGGGACGCTTGGGGGGAAAAATGAGCGCGCGTCCATACGGCTCTAACGAGCGGGCTCTCCCGATGGGCCCGAGCTGGCGATTTACTCCGCCCGACCGGGTGTAAGATCAAAGGGAAACCCGGGACATGTCTGAGTCGTTAAGTTAATTAATTGACCGACCCGCAGGAAAGTTGGTTGTGTTTCGACTCTCTCTCTCTCTCTCTCCATGTCTCACTCGCTCTGTGCACACACACACACTTCTTTCCCCTCCTCTGCGTCAAAGAGTTAACTCCTGCGACGAGGGGGCAAGTTGATTGTTACGAGATTAAGGGTGGGGTGTGGTTGTCGAAGAGAGATCGGAAGATACAGGCAAAGGGGGGAAGGAAAAGAATCAACGAGCGATGGGTATTTGATGATCTTGGTCTCTCCAGTTCATCATATTTCATTCAGGGAGTTCACGTTACTCGTTCGCGGAGCCGTGCGTGAATTTAATTTGTCATTAGCATGTATCATGGGTAAAGCCGTGGGTTGATCGAATTAACATCGGGGTGCCGGAAATTGGTTATTTTTAGGCCGGGTGTTGAAAAAAAAATCCGTGACGTGGGAGAAATTAGTTGGGGAGAGCTGTGGTGGAAGCGCAGTCGAGGTCGGTGTATGTGTGGATGCTCACGCACGTGGCGGCGCTGACATCCGTTTTGCACGCCCGAGAGTTGCTCCCTCCGCGTTCTGACACTGTCCCCTTAATTAACCAAACTTCTGTGAACTGCGGGGGAAGGGAGAGAGCAAGTTAGACGCTGGCTACGGCGGAAACGGGGCGACCAAGGGAGGACGTCACCTACAATCGCTGGCGGAACCCCGTGATTTCTGGTCTAATTTATTATTGGACGGCCGTTCATGGAGTTGAAATTCTACGGGCTCTATAAACTGGTGGAATCGGAGGCCTGTGGGGGGTAGTGTTTTGATTGTTTGTCATTAATAACTTTTCGATAAAATTGTAAACTGGTGTATTTATTTACGTTCATACCATTGTAACTTTTACTTCAAACAAAATCAGTCATGACTCAGTAAAATAGACGTGGAAAGTCGTCCGATAGTGAGTGAAGAACCAGATATTGTTCATTTTTTATGCATATAATCAAGCATGCCGTGATCTTCGTTTCAAGTAGTACAAAGTTGATACAGTCAGACGGTGAAAAAAAAGTGTTCCCAGCGCATCAAAGCAAGGCAGCTAATTCGATTCTCCAAAGGGACCCCCGCATCTCTTTAAAATTCATATGTACTCATTCGCCATCGCAAAACAAAAGTAACAAAGGCGCGAGTGCGAGCGTAAAAAAGAAAAAAAAAAAAAAGCCAAACGCGCGTAATGTATTCACGCGTACGTGTAAACACGAGGCGTCAAAAGAGCTCACGGGGTTTTTAGAAGCTCAAGGTGCGAAAAAGCCCGAGCATTTTTGAAATTCAAATCAGAGATTCCGGGAACGGCGAGTGTTCCGCGCGCACGAGTCATCGAAAAGACAAGCAAACTCGGGCTCCGTGTTTATACACACACGCGCGCATTGTATCGAGGAGGAGACGCCCGTCACAGGGCCCCTGCGGCGTGTTCTTTGATGCTGAGAGCGAGTTCGGCTATACGCGTGCACGTGTTCATATAATCCGACACTATCGTTCTCGTGTTTCGCGTCTTTGAGACGAGACCAGCGAGGCATCAGGAATGGGTATAACATACAGCTGCTTTTCGAGAATTTCCTTTTTTTTATTTACCACGAATATCTAGGGAGGGGTGGCTCTATCGTCGTGATAAAACAAGCCGAGATCCATCCAACGAGAGCGCGGAAAAAGGCAGAGGCCAAAAACGAGGTGGGCGGGGGTGGGTTACAGTGGGATCGAGCCCCGAAGCAAAGGCAAAGGCGCACGCGAGTAATGATGTTTGCTTAGCTTTTGAAGAGAGAGAGATAGAGAGAGAGAGAGAGAGATGGAGCGGGTCGAGGGGAGGGCTTTACGCGAGAGTGGAGCTGGAGAATCGACGTTGTATCTGCGCTCGGAACGATGCTTGACGAGAGCGCGATTCGAAGAGAACTGGCGCGTGTGTGGGTGTGTATAATGGTACATATACACACGGGAGGGTGGGAGGGAGGAATTTCGGTTTTGGCACGATGACGACTCCAAGGCCGTGGGCGCGGACACATGATGCTTCGTAAATTGAAACTCTAGCGTCTGTGCGCGCATCTGTGGCTCCTCGAGCCAAGGAGAAGAAGGAGGAGCCGGAGTAAGAGGTTAGAGCCGCGTAAATTAGATTTTCAGCTTTAGGGCTCTTGCTGGCTCGGAAACTCGGGAGCTCATCCTCCCCCACCCCACCCCCCAGCTTCTATCCTGGCTACGATCTCGCGTCCTTGTAGCTCTTTCTCACACTTTCTCCGATGTGCAAGTGAAAGCCTTCCCTCCTTGAGTCAATATATCTGGATTCCGTGCACTTCTGCTTTGCGCCTCTTATCCCGATGCTCTTCTCTCTCACGGGTCGTTGACGAGAAAGACTCGAGATTGCAACGGGGAGATTACAGTGTACAAGCCCAGTGAGTCACATAGAACCAATCATAACAATAATAATCATCAGCGTCAAAGTATACACGAAATCGCTTCGATCTTGGGGGGTTAATGAAAAGAGGACGACTCTTTCGCTCAAAAATGTACACTCGAGTGGGCAATCACGAGAAACCAATACCATACTGGGGGTGCCCTTTCCTCAGTTCATTTGTTTTTCCTCCCTTTTCTCGCTCCACTCGTAGATATGACTACCTATATATACTCGACTTTTATCAGCAAACACATTACGAAATCGACCTGCGGTTGATATACATCAATATACAGAGCAGCGAAGCTTAGCGCGATTTCAATTTTCCGCGAGCGAGTGAAAAGGATAGAGTAGAGCAGGGGAAAAAAAAGGAGAGCCAAGCGAAGGGTCTATATGTATAAATGGATGAGGTTGGGGTGGGAGGAGGGAGGAAACGATCGATTGACGCAATAGCATCGGTGTGGTGGGTATGGGTGCGTGGTTGCATTAGAGCTTTTCAATTAAGCGAGGGGAAATGAAAATCATAATATTTGCCGAGGGCTCGAGTGCGCGCTCTTAATATACTCTGGAAGACTTACCGTAGGGCGGGAATGTTAATATCAGATTTTTCCTGGGGCTTTCATCTCCGATGCAGGCGCGAGTTCCATCGCCTCGACGCGTAAAAGTTTCCGAGCGCCGCTTCCCCGCCGCGAAAATCGAGCCAAGCGAGCGGGGGAGTCCGGCCTATACACTACGGGTGGGGAATCGGAGAGTATTCGCGGATGATAAAACGCGGGGTTGGCAGGTGCGCGGTGGAAATTAATTTCGAGTTCCCGGGTTCTCTCGTGCGCGCGTGTGTGCAGCCGTGAGGGAAGAGACAGCCAAGGGCGGGGATCAAAGTAGAGCTCTCGGCCCATCGCCTATTTATTCGCGTGGAAAAACTCCTCGGCTCGGTCTTATGTGTATATATACGTACTCGGCTTTAGTGCTTATCGCGTTTCTCAATGCGCGACCCCTTCCTCGTCTCTGATTTCGTTTTCTTTTTTTCACCCTTCGTTACGTTTCTTAACCCAATTTCCCTCCTTGTTGAAAACTATTTCTTCTTTTCCGACTGATTATAAAAATTGCCTAAATGCTCCTCTGTTTTATTTATTTTGGCAATAAAAAATTCAAAATATGCTATATTTTTCCCATCTGCCTTTAATTGTTAGTTACCAATAGTTGTCTGGGTCCATTTCGATCGGAACAGTATAATTTATGTTGAAAAAATGTATGAAGCTGTATTTCAACAATTTGTCACTCTCCAAATGTCGATACCAAAGGTCATTGTCTCTTTGCATTTGTGTATGCCCTGTCAAAAAATGCCATAATGCACAAGCGCTTTTTTCCCACGAAAAATAAAATAAAACGCCCCAGCAGGTGACGACAGAAAAAAAAAAAAAAAGCTCCGAGTCCGCGCGGGAAAAATAACGAGTTTTAATCCCTCATAAACAAAACTCAGTCGCAAAAGTGTCAACAGAACGAACGAACGAACGAGCAGCCGAGCAAAGAGAGCTTTATTATTGAATGAAAATAAAACAAATCGCGCTCACGCGCGTGAGCCCAGGCAATAGCAGCGACGTATAAATCAGCAGTGGCACAACTCCCCCCCCCCGCGAGCAAATGGCGTCCGCGCAGCGACAGAGAGAAACAAAAGCCAAATGGAGCGATAAAGCTAGACCAGAGAGAGATAGAGTAAGCCGAATCAGCAGCTACGGTGGCACATGGCGCCGGTGGTTTTCGCGCTCTATTAGTCACACACACCGAGACCTTGTGTATGTGCACCGCTGGCCAAAACTGCAACCCTCCGAGTGCACACCCACGTCGCTCTCTTTTTCTTTTCTGCGGGTGTGCGCTCTTGTGTCTCTCCTATGGCCAACCAATCAATCGCCCCACCAATTATTTCTACCCGGCGCTCGACTAATAAGCGCTCGCGCCGTGAAATCAGCTTTGCATCCCCTCTCCCGTGTCATCTGTAGCTTCGATCTTTTTTTTTCCCCTCCCTCAATTTGACGCTACATTGTTTCGAGCTTTGAACAATGGGCCCGGGAAATCGTTGCTTTCGAGGGACGCATTACGTAAGTAGTGCCATTTTCTTTTCTTCTAATTTTCCAACCATTTTCGTTTCCAGACTTTGATCGATTTTAACGCGATTGAATGGAAATGATTTTCGTACAAGCCAACAACGCTTGATTAAGCCGTTCCAGCGAGAATCGCTCGGCCGATTCGCCCATGAATATTCAAACGGTGTTGATTTTAATACGCGAAATTAGGATTGCGGCGAGACGAGGGAGGAAGAAAGGGGTAACAAATTTGCGGGCTTTAATCATAACTCGCGCGCTGATTATATAATTTCGCGCACCAGCCGCGGCTCTTTTATTATTCGGGCCGATCGCGAGCGGCTCGCTTCGATCGTTAAAAATTCACGCTCCGAGCTCAGGAAGGAAGGGGGAGCTTCGAATATCATCGTGGGCGTATAATTGTCCGAAATAAAGGAAATATTATAGCATGCGTCACTTATATCACACATAGATTGTAAAATATGTTTCAAGTCAGTAAAGCTGATTAATTTTTTTGCTGTATACACTTAAAATAATTCTAACTTTTATACTTCAATGACAACGGTATGCGTCTCTTTTATTGCCAAACTTGGCGACGAAAACGCACCAAAAGCCCCTCGACGAGACAAATGCGACAGCTGCAACGACATCTTCACCCTGTAGAGCGATATGTATATAATTAAGCCGAATCCACGTAACGGCCCACTCGTATCGGCGCAAGTGCCGATATATATATATATAACGCACGAGTTGCGGATAAGTAATTCGCCGGCGCGAGCAAGAAGTTAGAGTCAAGGAGCAACGTGACAATAGAGGCACACGCACCCACGTATATCACGCTATAGATAGACGCAATACAATACATAATACATGTATGGCTACACATCCATCCATCCACCATATATATGTGTGTTGTATGTTTCCAGGTATGCGGCAAAGTGTTCAACAACGCATCGGCGCTCACGAAGCACAAGCTGACGCACAGCGACGAGCGCAAGTATTCCTGCAACTTGTGCGGCAAGGCCTTCAAGCGGCAGGACCACTTGTGAGTTGTTCTCTCTCTTGCTCTCTCCTTTACTAAACATATGTATATATATATATATATTTTGCTGGTGGTGGTGCTTATGATACCTCGAAAGACACCCATTCATTATAATATTCCCTGCTGCAGTCTGTGCACGAGGTATGCACGTGGGTGTTGCTGCTTATTCGTTTCTCGGAGCCCAGGGATGAGGGTAGAAAGGGGCAAGGTCTTGGCATTCCTCGTATATATATCCTCCCTCCTCCTCCTCCTTGTACCCGACATCTGAACGCTACAAGGCGTCATCGCTTGCGCGCGCCTGGGAATATTCGCGGGAGGATTCATTAGTGTATACGTGCACCTGCGAACGTCTCTTTCCCGTTGATGTCCCGCGTACAAATCACAAGTCGCAGCCGCAGCTGTCGAGCCCCGCTTATTCTGCAGGCGCATACACCAGCCCGAGCTTTTGTCCACGCTTTTCTTAATTTCCATGCAACGCCAGCTTCACCTAATTTCACCCTATATATATATATATATATATGCGTAAACGATAAACAGTACTGGTTTTGCGAGCACGAGATTTTTATATAACTTTTTTCCTTTCGAAAAACTCCTTCTGTACACCCTTAAAGGTTGAAACGTAGGAAAACAATGGAGAGAGGCAGAAAGAATCAGAGAGGGTGTGTGGGGCGTCAACCGTGAGCAGGAGCACGTGTGTACGCTCGAGGAGGCAAGAAAATCGAAAAACAGCAGAACGGTATTAGCCGACGCCGAGAGGTTCTGGCACTTGCAGCCTGTGTACACATAGGGGGGGGGGGGAAATATTGGCGTCGAGCGGTCACGTCGCGTCGCGTCTGCAGGCCTCATTATTACGCGGTGCAGCGCGCGGCGTACGTGAATCGAACGAAAAAGAATAAAAAAAAAAAAAAAAACAAAAAACAAAGGCTCGGCCGGGTGGGAGAGTTTCTGGTCGAACAACGCACGCTTTCGCGAACAGAAGGCAAGGGAGGGGGGAAGGGACGAGGATTGTGTGAGGATTCAATTCGTGTGCCACGAATCGAGAGAAAAGGGAGAAGAAAGAGGGAAAAAGAAATCAATGGCACATCGACGGAAGTGCGGAGTAAAAAGAGAAAGCTTGGCTGCAGACTCCCGCTTCCTAACTGGCTCCCCTCTCCCGTATATTTATTTCGTCCTTCCGAAGGACACTAATACTCGGGATCCGTCCCATCCACTTGCTTTTACTGTTTTTACTCCGAAGGATCTATATACACACGTATAGGAAGGGGGGGGGGCGTGGGATGCACTTTTCCGTGCACGTACAAATATGGATGTGCTGGACGGTATTTCATTCGAGACGGAATAGCTGACTCTGCGGATTAGAGCCATAGCCAGTGGGAGTGGAAAGAAAAAAAAAAAAAAAAAGTCCGTAGTCGAGGGTATTTTGGTCGTTGGACTTTATACGGTCGATTCGTGCTTTTCGGGGATGACAGGTCGACGGGACGGCTTTTTACCGGTGATTATCATCGTCGGACGTTCCGAGTCGTTGGGAGAAAGATCGGAACAAAGGAAAAACGAAGGTTCATTACGTTGATAATTCAGTTCAAGGGACTACTCCACCCCCCCCCCTTCCCCCGGGTGAAGTAAGAATGCATTTGTAGCATTGCACTCGGCGAATCGGAAGATCATCCGACGACAACCGTGTACAGCCATAGCGAGGGAGGACGGCTCGTTAGCTTTTTCTTTCTTTAATTATCCAGAAAAGTCCTCGCCCCCCGAATTCCCATACATATACATATATACACCCGGAGAGGACCGCTTTTCCACCTCGAAACCAATTTAGTTCCCCGGGGGAGGGACACGCTAACGAGGGTGGCTCCTCTTCGCTCGAATGGAATTTGCATTTGGCACACCGTTAACTCCCCCCCGCTCCTCTGGTCTCTTTATCCTCGATACTCTTTCTCCCTCTCCCCCCCCCTACCGCCGTCGATTGACGTCACTTTCCCCTCTCCATCTTACCGCCGCTGCAGTGGAGCTTTTTCTCCCACTGTTTTTGTTATATACTGCGCGAGGGAACTTTTCGCCGTCGCTTGTATTTCCCGGACCCCATAGCGATGGTACAGTTTCACGCGAGGGAGCGCGAAAAAGCCGTAACTCCCCGTTTTTCGCGGGACTTAAAAGTTGGTCCTCGAAAGAAGGGAGGGAGGAAAGGGCGAGCGATTTCATCGGTGCCGTCTTGGATATTTAAAGTAGGCGCTTAAATCCCTCGCTCCTTTCTTTTCTCTAGACAATGCCCGAGGAGGTACGCATCTGTCCGAGTTTGCTTCCTCTCAATTTACCGAGTCTTTATTTCTTTTCCTCCTTTTTTTTTTTTTCCATCCCATAAGGGCCCTGTCTCAATGGGAAGCGAATTGTTATTTTTGAGACGCGAGGCTCTCATCTCCCGCTACTGCAATTACCGCCCCATTCAGCCGGGATCTCTCGTCTTTAAACACAATCTCGATCGCGATTCGCTCGGACATCCTCGACTCTTTTCTTTCCCTTCCGAGCTCCAATGTTATTTCCTTTGCCTCGAGTCGAGTGAGCCTTAAAAAAAAGCGACGAGAGAGACTCCGTTTGCTTTTCCATCATCCGCACCTCGAATCATCCATCACAAGCCGAGTTTCCCCCCGTACGCGCACGAGGCCAAGATTGACTGGGAGTCGTTGCGCTCCCTCGCGTCAAAGGGTTTCCGTTACCGATAACGTCAAGCCTACTCGACCAGACTGGCAAGACTGAAGGGACGGTATCGATTAGCTGCTCCGCGTGTAGGAGAAAGAGCATCGGGGAGGTGCTCGGCGAGTTATAGTTGTTGTTTGCGCGTCGCGCTCACGAGCTGCTCTATCTGCTCTTAATCTTGAATCGCCTCGCAGTTGCTCGGACGCGATGTTGATGCACGGCTTCGGGCGAAACTTGGGTGTTATCTGCGAGTTGGTATGGTACAGTGCTTCTGAATTATGGATACCACGAGGACTTGGATACTAGAGGCTTGTTTTTTTTTCTTCTTAATCGTTAATTTTACTTTTGTTGGATCGTTGTAAAATCATCAGCCCAAACTCGAGGATATCCACTGTTTGTGGGGGTGAAAAAGCGCGCCTGTTGCGCCCACCTGAAAGACAAGGAAACACTTAGGCGACAGGTGCTTGCAGAGCCGAGTACGACTCAAGGGGAAACAAAAAAAAACAAAAAAAAAACACGAGCCTTGTCTTTGATTTTCAAGAGCCCCCTTCCTCCTTCTTCCGATTCCTTCTCGTTTCTCACTCCCCTGTGTGAGGAATCGTGCCTAGGGGCGGATTTTAAGCGCCCCCTCGACGTTCCTCCTATACTCTTTTTGTTCTCACTTTGCTCTTGTACAAGCGCCAACGACGGCTTGGAGGTGCATTTTTATTTTTTATTTTCCCTACTCCTTTCGGTGCACAAGTGGGTTTTATCATTAAAGAATCGAATCGAGCAATTATTGATGCAAATGGACAAAAGAACGTGAAACCTAGGATTGTTATGAAAAAAAAAACCCCTCCTTCTTTCCTATGCAGATTATATACCTTTTTTTCCTTTCTTTCGATCGACCCTCTAGAATCGTAGGAAAATCAAAAGAGGAGGAAACACCCTGAACGTTCCTCATTGCTATCGGAGATCGACAGATCTCTCGCGAACAAGATCGTAGTACCGATGCGATCGAGCCACTACGGCGCGATGGCTATATCGCGCAAGACGACAAAATCAAGAGGGAAACGGTATATGGTATAGGTGGCAGGGGGGAATTTCGAAACTGTAAACAGATGTACATTTGCATAGAATATACAGGAGAGAGCTTTGCGCGTGTATCCGAAGGTTTGTTTCCTCGCTCGTGACTCGATCCTCTCTCTCCTAGCTACAGCTTTCGCGTCGTCCCACGTGTATTCCCCTGCTTGCGTGTGCTCCTCTCGCGAGCGTATCTTCTCTTTATCTTCTCGCTCCGCTGTTCACCGACACACGGTCCTCTCCTGTGCGACAGCGTACATATATACATATAGTTCACGCAAACGCGAGGGAGGACCTCCACGTGCAAGCGATACCTTTGCACTCATCCTGTCCTCTCCCCCTCTCGACAATTGCCAAGTGTATATACTTGCCCCGTGTAGTCATGTTTCATTGCTTGCGTATGCGATGTCTGCCCCCACCCGCTTTCGCGGCTTCATTGATTTGACTCTGCTGAGCAAGGGGATTTCCGGGGAGTGCACCACCGCGTCACCAGGGGATTCGGGAGATTGGAAAATTTCATTACGACTGCCCCCCCTCCTTCCTTTGTGTTTTCCTACTTACCAAGTAGAGGTAATATATTTTAGTGTGTGTGTGTTTTTTTTTTTTTTTTGGAAGTCTTATACTATCTACGGATCGAATGGAAAAAAAAAAAAATAAAAAAATAATAATAATAACAATAATAACTTGTCACCCTTTGTTGTTCCATAGGAACGGTCACTCGTTGACGCACCGCAACAAAAAGCCGTACGAGTGCAAGGCCGAGGGTTGCGGCAAATCGTACTGCGACGCGCGCAGCTTGCGCCGACACACGGAGAACCACCACGCGGCTTCGGCGGCGGCCACCGCGGCCAAGGTCGGCGCCGACAACAACAACGGCAGCGCGAGTCCCAGCAGCCCGAACACGGGGCCCAACACGCCCAACACCCCCGGCAGCAACCCCAGCACGCCCAGCACGCCCGGACCCAACGGCGCCGCTGCCGTTACCAATTCCACACCGAACAACGGCAATCCTGGCAACAACTGCAACAACAACAACAACAACAACAACAACAACAACAACAACAACAACAACAGCACCAACAACAACAACAACAATAATAGCAGCAACAACAACAACAACAACAACAACAACAACAACAGCACCAACAACAACAACAACAATAATAGCAGCAACAACAACAACAACAACAACAACAACAACAATAACGGGCACACGGCGCTCAAACAGCTGCTCGCGTCGGAGCCGGCGCCCGTGCAGCTCAAGGTACGTATATATTCATATACACGTGATTCTTCAACTGGTTGGTTATTTTTTATCGCGAAGCATCAGCTAAATCGATGTAATTGGCATGCGTGCGTGTGTCCCCGGTGTAGGAACAATTTTCGAGGGACGGAGCAACGAGTCCCACAGTCTGTTATTAGCGGTGGTTATGGTGGCGGCGCGAGTGACGAATCGATGATGAAAGAGTTGGGGTAGCCCCGAGTATAGAGCACCTCCAGTTAGGCTAATTGCGAAAAAATTGAGCCCTGCCGTGCTACCGAGGTAATTAGCGAGTGGGGGCAGGGAAGGCAGTAATTTGTTGGGCCGGCAATTGTCATTCAACCGGCGTCTATCCGCGATGTACCTTGAATTGGTGGGAGGGGGGTTGTTACGCTGCTCTGGATTTTGAAAATTTCGCTAATAGCACGCGTTGCTCGGTTTCGCGAACTGGATGCTTTTTTTTCATCCCCCTCCCCCCGTTGTCGTCACAAATATTTGCCCTTCATTAAAGCGATTGACGTTTTACTGCAATTATCAATGAAACCTCGATCCATCGAAGCACCCCTGCGCGGCTTATTTCGTTGGTGGGCACTGTTTGTTGCAACTCAAAGGATCACCACCAAAAACACGAAAACGTACACAACCGATAGGAAACAAAGGGTCTCAGCGATTTCTGTGTAGGGACCATACGCGCGAGTAAAACGAGAAGAGCAGCGATAAAACTCCTTCGGTCCGGCGATAAAATTTCAGGCCCTTCGTAAAAAGAGAGGCACGCGTGCCCATACGAAATCCGGTGGATCGACGTGCAACGCGAGCACCTCGTAAATAAGTACGCGTGTATGTGTGTTACACTGGCCAATCGCGTACGCGTACAGAGAGAGAGAGAGAGTTGGAGGGAAAAAAAGAAAAGTTCGACCCTCTCTCTCGTTGCGATTTCACCGGCGAGTCGTCGCCTCGTGCCGACCTGCCGAGCGTGCGATAAAAGGCCAGAGAGCAGAGAGACGTGCAAGGGTGTGTGGGGGAGCAGAGCAACAGCAGCAGCATGAGCGGCCGGGAAATTAGTTTTCGCTCGAGGAGCACGGAATTATTGCTCACTTTCAAAGGGAGGAGAAAAAGGGCTCGGCGAACAAAGGTACCGAGAGAGGAAAATGACGCACAAAAAGAAGGGATGGATGAGATAACGAGCGTGTACGGGGTGTGTGCGGGAAAAAGTTGTTAAAGAGAAGGACTTGCTTGCGGGGTTGTAAAGTTACGTAGAAAAAAAAAAAAAAAAAAAGGAGACGAAGGAAAATCCTAGGATATATAAAATGGTAGGGGAGTGGTGCCCGGGTAATGATGTCGCAACGATTCAATTTAGAGAACGGAGGATGTGCTTTGAAAAAGTGCCCGTAGAGATTTTTCTTTTTTTTTTTTTTTTATGTTTCCACCGTTATCGTACGCAACAGCGTAAACGCCGATCGTAAGGAAAGACCAGGTGGCGCGGCTGTTGGAAATCGCAAGCTAATTGCAGTACTAATACACCAAATATGGGGGACGTCGATCCGCCGCGTATTGGGCTGGTTGGTAATGGGCGAGAAGAAACTTGAGCGGTTCATAAAATTTGACGACCAAAGTGTGCAAGAAGCGAGGGAAAGTCGGTGGGGGTAAATATGAGAAATTGGAGGCCATGGGATGCCAGAAAGCACGTGGACCGGCTATGAAAACTTCACAGACGCTGGGGCATCACGGTCTGGGTTTGGTCTTATGGCGCCTCAGTCTGCCGAGCTGCGTTGCTTTTTCAAGCTTTGGCAGAAGGGGGGGGGGAGTTCAGTATTGAGACAGAAAGGGAGGAAAAACACTGTAAGAAAGATTAAAAAAAAAAAAAATAAAGACTTTTATAAGCTCAAGGGATGACAGAGCCCATGGAAAGACTTTGTACCATCGATAAGCTTTTCGAAATAGTTCGCACCCCCTAACGATGGCTTCGGTACAGGACGGATAAAACACACGAGAAGCGAGAGAAACGAGGCCGACTCCCCATAAAAATTCCGGACCCAAATTGGCCATTTTTAAATCCCCCTCTTTTTTATTCCCCAAAATCACTTAGGCTACAGATCAGGACAAACGCCTCCGATTCTTGTACCATTTATCTTTGCAACGTAGCCTAGCGTAGGCGTAGTTTAAAGCCCGCTCGGTCGTTTTTCTTCCTCCACTCGGGCCTCCGACAGTACACACATGGGAGCAATGCCAGCATCACGACCATCTGCTTTTATTTCTCCGTAGCTCCGAGGCTACACTACTACCCGGTTACAGGAGACAAGACCTTATTCACCGTTTCAATGCTCAAATTAGTAACAACATCTCCAATTTTCCCCCGAAATCCAAGAGTCGGAGGAAAAGGGCGCCAGGAAAAATAATTAACACGCGTATCGGGCGAAAAAGCCATTTGCACCGGTAATGAAACTTCCTCGGCCCAAAAGTTTTTTACCCCAGCCAGCTGGCAGCTATACTTACGACAGAGTCCGAGGAAGAAAAAAAAAAAACAGGGCCAAACCGGAGCGCGAAATCTCTGGGCAGGTCCGCAAGGCGCCTCGAAAACAGGGTCAAGAGTGTAAATAAAAGCGCGGGGGTGCTGTGGCACAGATTCGATTCGTGCGAAGGGCCGTACGGGAAAGCAACCCTCGAGCCTATATATCACGATGGCCGAACCGAACTTTGCAAATTACACCCCGTTCGTCGTCGTCTCTGTTCAAATATGCGCGAGCATCTACAAACACACATTGAAAGGGTGTACAGGGTTGGGCTGCTTTTGAAATACGGCATAGCCCCAGCAGCAGATGTAGCTTCTTTCTTGTTTGCCTCGACTCATCTAATGCTACGTATACAGGGCTACATCGCTTACATATTATGTGTGTGTGTGTGTGTGTGTGCGCAGGGCAGATGGGTTCGATGAAATTTATCGACGACGGCCTTTTCATTAGACGGCGCGGATGAAAAAGCTCAAATTTTCCGCAACATTTTTCCACTTTGCAGAGCTGGTCGAAAGCAGCGCAAACACGTTGTACGCGTGGGTGTCCGAAACAGTCCACCCACACAAGTAGAAGAGATTTAATCCCAGATAGCAAATAGCGATGCGCCGAAAGAGAGAGAGAGAGAGAGGAAAAAAAGGGGGGAGGGGCCGCAAGTAAATTGTAAATTGGTTTAACGTCCCGAGGACTTAATCCCGCGAGTTACAGAGAGAGCGCTCTCCTTCTTCCGTTTCGCCGGCTGTGCGATACGGAGATTTTAATTTAAGTCTCCTCGCCGGCGTGTATATATATGCCCCACCCCACCACCCCCGAGCTTTTCCATAAAACTTTTTAAATTAACACCGCGCTGGCTCTGCTCTCGCTCCCCCCCCCCGACTCCCCCTATCGTCTCGATTTCTCAATGCACACTTCATTACATATTCACGTCCGGCTACTCGTGGATCCAACTGTTTCCAGATCGCCCTCTTCCTTCAACTTTTCGTCGATAAATGTGTGCATGTGTGTGCGGAGGAGCTCGGTGTACTTTACTCTTCTCGACTCGTTCGATCATTAATATTGATATTTATTTTAATTTGGTAAAATGAAACATCTGCCGTCTCGCTTCAACTTTCCATCCGCACTTGTACCCGCTCCAATGATGTTTTAGCGTTAAGAAATTTCAACTTTTTTTCCCCCCCCTCACATTACAGTATAAGACACCTTTGATTCCGAATTGACGCTCTTGAGTATAGGTAAACGAAGAACCCTAGCCGCGTTTACCAAAACGAGTCCTTTTAGCAAGAGCGATTAATCCCATACAAATTTTCGACTATGTCCCCTTCAGTGGGGGGAAAAGAGTAGAGGCTCGAGGACGGAAAACCAGCCCGAAACTGTGTAAGCCTCGCGCTTTCAATCTTGTACCGAAAGATACTTTGGCGGTACAGCGCCTCGGGATATCTTAACGCAATTAGCGGCCGAGTCCTCCTATTATTCCTCCTTAATCGCTGTAAGTTCCGTAGGCTATATATATATATATATGCACATCCGGGAGATTACAGGGGGAGTCGTGGAAACGAGAATTTTCCTCCCCGAAATGTCGCAAGGGATGAAGCGATCAGCTTAGCGCCGGAGTAAGACGTATTTGACGATTTAGGGTTATTTCGCCATATTCCGGTGGTCAATACCATTCAAGTCGCTGTTTTGTCAACTTCTCCCTCTCATTTATGGGTCGCATCTGCGAGTGTACATATAGTTATACACCCCTCACATCGTGTACATAACGTATACACATACCCCCGAGAAGTGTGGATAGGAGCAGAGAGCGCTCCCTGTATACATAACCCCAACGCAATCGAAAGAGATATAGATGCAGAGTGTGGGCGTATACATATATACATACAGCAGTGGATCCGTTTCGATCTTCCGAGTAAATATACGTCCGATATGTACAACCAGACAGACAGACAGACAGACTTACTCGTACCGAGGAGCGACACGACGTATCGAATTCGAGCCCCTCAACCCCCCCCCCTTTCCCCGGCTCTCGTTTCCTTCTCTCCTGTGCACTTCTTGCCGGCAAGTAAGTATAGAGACCGAGGATACGTCTCTAAGCAGCTTGTCGACCCCCTTCCCTCCTCCGCCCGCGGGCTCTGCAGAAGGTGAACGTATATACGTACACACACACACACCCCAACCCTCCTAACTGTGCACTTACCGTGTCTACCGTCCGTACATGTAGCGGGTGTAGGAAATTCTCGTTGGCCAATTGCCAAGCTCCCTCTGTGTATGTGCGCGTACACCCAATGAGTCTGTCTCCAATGGCTTTTTTTTATCGCCACCCCCTTCCCTCGTACTCCCTTGGAGCAACTTCTTACACTCGAGTGCCAAGGAGGGGGAGGGGTGTTCACGTGCGAGCTACAATACCGCGGGCCCGATCGTTTCGAGTCGCGCTAATCCGCTTTGGACGAGAGCGCCTTATATATATATATATGTACGGCTGTTTCGATACCTTTTGCACATTCGGTGGATACAGAGATATATACGTATGTACCCTCGATGACCCCTCCAGGCCCTCACTCTATTGGCGATTAGTAACGCGGTGTAAGCGCGTGTCAGCCTGTCTTTGGCGTTTGCTGCGTCATCGGCTGCGACCTGTAATTTCTGGTGTATATATGTGCGTTGCAATTGAAAATTTCGTCCCGTGGACGTATATTATTGTACCGATCCCCGGCTGTCTCATACGTACGGGTGTGAGTGGCAGGAATCAGAGTCGCGTTTAATTTTAGACGGCCATCGGATTGGAATAAATATATAATGTTATGTATGGACGTATGGCCGATTGGCGCCAAAAGGGACATCCCCTCGTGTACACAACGCGTGATACGATTGTACGTGGATTTTCAGCCCCGATGACTGCGATTTTTTGAGGATAAATGCACGAGCTGGCCATCCGTGTATTCATGGCTCGGTTGGCTCCTAATGCTCGCAATAGAGCGAAAACAATTTAAACGTACCACTGGCTATACATATACGCGTCGGTGAAACTCGTCATCTTGAAACATTACTCGATGATCTTCGGAAAACATCGTATTACATTCTATTGCAAACGAAATGTTGAATTTGGACAATGGTAGTCCCCGCGGGGGGAAAAGTTTGACTCCCAACCGACGTTACCTATCGAGTTGCTTTCAAATTATTTCGCTCGTACGTCGAACTTTCATGATCATAACCATCTTCATTCACGGAACTTGCTAATGAATACCGTTACATGCGTTTGATCATCGAAAACACCGTATTTTACGTTTGACTATAAATTTGCTTCGTTAAAACTTTCGTCTATACTGCAATATGCACTTGCGTTTCGTAAAAAACAAAAAATTAATAAAAAAATTCGTCAGCCCCGGGAATATATTTTGCGCCGACATAGTGGGTTCCTACATACGAAATTGACCAGTCAGGGAAGAGGGAGAGGATTCAATTATGATTATACGCTCCTTTCGTGTGTGGACTCTGTTGCTGCTCGATATTAGCATACTTTGCCGTCGTAGTTCGAAGAGGGGAGGTCTCGCGCGGACTCGTGTAGTCTCTGAAAATCATAATTTCACAATTCATTCCCCAACTACAGCTACCACGGCCGCCAACTTTGTGAACGGAGCTCTACTGTAGAGAAAGGAAGTGCAGCGTGTGCGGGGAAGAACATTTTTTTTTTTTTTTTTTTTTTTCATCATCGGTGCCTCTATTCGTGATTGGCAATTTATAATTTAGTGCGTGCGAAAGAACCAACCTCAGTGATCAAATTTTAAGTATTTGTCATTAGCCTGATGGTAAAAAAAAGCCATGTGATCTTTAAACTGCGACTTGGTCCTCGAAATGAAAGGACATTGCCGAGGAATGCGGTAATACAACAGCCAGCGTAAGCCACAGAGAGAGAGAGAGAGAGGACTCGACGAGAAATTTCGAGTTGATCCGCGTTGAACCTCGAGCTAAAGCTACAAGAGCCGTTCGTTCGGTTTCCTCGGCGAACTATCGATGAACATAAGCCAGTCGAGCTTTAATCAAACGCATTCCGACCGAGGCTCCGAGGCTTGTTATACCCGCGTCGTCTTTCGCCATAGCCGAGAAAGAGGAGATGTACACCCTATCGAAAAATTCTTTCGATAACACCGGTGACGTCGCGTCGTACCCCGAATATTTTTACTCCTCTGATACTCCGGCTTTTGGTTTCGGGCACTCGCTGGATTTTCCAAAAAAAAAAAAAAAAAAAAAAAAAAAAAAAAAAAAAAAAAAAAAAAAAAAAAAAAAAAAAGGGAAACAATATCATATAGGTTATACTCCCAATGTTGCAGCGAATGCGTTTGCCACGAGATATCTTTGAGGTGCCCCTTCGGTCGAAACATGCAATTTTCAAAACTGATTTTGACATACAGTACAGGTACAAGACAGCATGGATTTGTTGTTAATATCGTTTTAAAAATCAAAAAAAGCCAAACGAAGTAGCTAGTACGGATTTTGATCGACGCACCGTGTAAGGCGAGAGTTGGAAAGTGCATCGCATGGGAGAGGAGGAGGAGGTTGTTGGAAATGGCCATTAGCCGAGATCGCGATCTCACAAAATACACAAGCGCACCTATAATACACACTGTATACTTGCTCTGCAGACAAATATCATACCCCGCACTCTACAGGATTACCCCTCATACTTGCAGGTATATCCAACAACATCCCGCGTAGTATCCGTACATATACAACAACTTTCTCGACTCTCCAGAACGAAAATTGACGTAAGCCAGAGCGTACAGCGTATATAGCGCAAGGTATTCCCGGCTCGTCCGATTACTCGGCCCGTTGTGTTGTATATATACCTTCGTGTATACTTATTACTGCACGCGTATATATACGCACGGCTTTGAGACGAGAGTGCATGCAGGGTAGGTATAGGGGTAGTTGCGGAAGATGGGTGGGTCTCGTATACATATATATAGTACAGGATCTCGAGAGATACTTGTGCGCGCACCGGCATCTTAATAACTCGAGAACGAGGCAGATATATATGGGGTACGAGGCAGAGAGAGGAGGATCTTTCCTCGGGAAATTCCCTTGTCAATGAAGTTAAGTCGGGCTCTGCCCACCCCCTGGACGCATGTGCGCGTTCGGTATACCCGTGTACGTATTACGTGGGAAGCGTCCGTCGGGGCCAAGTTGGTTGGCTGGGCGCCGTCATAAGAACGCGCCGGCTCGGGGCCGAGAGATGGAAATATGTTGGAATTTCAGGAAGCAGATCTCGAGATGAGCTCGGCGCTGCCGCTGGAAAATCTTGACGGTCTTTTCCCTCCGATTGACGGAACCTCGAGGCTAATTTGCTTTGGCTCTTTACGCGCCGCTCCGTTTTGTTGGCTGGAGATGTTGATAACGAATAAGAAAAAAACATGAATGCATCATCGTTCGTTCTCATCACGTGGAAAAAAAAAAAAAAAAAAAAAATACCATCATCTCGAGAACGAGTATCAACAAAGCAAATAAAGCTGCTCGAATAGTTTTAAGTACTGTAGTTTATTTAAGCCATGCAAATCGTCCCTTTGTTTGTTTCTTTCGCAGGTGACCCTGTAACCCTCTTTTGTTGGCATTGACGATATTTTCTCACCAACGGATGAACCTTTTAACACGTACGCGCTGATTTTGTCCCTTCCAATGTATACTTGTACGGTCCTTGTTTCGCTCCGATGAAACGGAAATATACAAACGCGACGAAACGATATTCCCGGTAGGAGTGGGATTAAAATTCCTCAACGAAATCCAAACACAAGCGGTTAATCCGTCGGACCAGCGCTCAGTTTTTTCCCCTCCTTTTCTCTTGTAACGCGCGCGCACAGATCGAAAAGTACAAATGCGCTGACAAAGGACCCGTCGAGGCCATATGTATACGAATGCATGCATGGCAAAATCTGTCGCAACGGGCTCGCTTTTGCAAAACCACGGCTCGCGAAAAGTAGAAAAGCTGTAGCATCGAAATTCAATCGGCGGAACGAGGGCACTCTTAACGCCATCCATTATCCCACCCCCCCCCCTAGGCAGCTGGAAAATGAGCATGGCAGCGGAAATAGCGCGTGTGTACCTGCAGCTGATGTTTATCTGTAATTACAGCGCAAGGAACAATCCCCATGTAGAGAGAGAGAGCACTGGGGGGATAAAAAGAGGCTCTCGTGCCGCGGAGGAGCAGGTGCGAGAGCTGACCGGCAATAGGCAGTAGTACGAGTCCGCGTTGCGTCGGACGTCGAGAGGGAAAGAGATAAAGGAGCACTGTGTGTTCTCGCTGCACGGCAAGCAGGCGAGCGCGTTCATTTGATATACAGCTAATTAGAGATCAAAATCTCAGCACCGCGTACACGTACGTGTATATATGTGGGTGTGTGTGTGTGTGCTCGGAGTGTATCTCTAACGGGAGGGGGCGGCCTTTGCGAGCTTCGCTTGCTCGGCTCTACGGTTATTTATACTTCATTTGCGCGTGAGTTGGGGGAGGGGGGGCGGTTGCGAATTGAATTCGTTTGATAGGGACGGGCAAACTACGCGTGTGCGTGGGCAAATTTATTCGTTTGAATTAAAATGCTTTGGGATACGTGTCCGTGAAGCTGGCGGGTGTACGAATTTTTTTTTCCTTTTTTTTTTTTTTTCTTTCATTTAACGCGTGGCTTTTTTTCTTTGCGGGTTTGGTACGTACGCGTACACGGTGTGTAGAAATTTGTACCCATTTATTAGTAGACAGGGAGGCAGATGTAGATTTGTGTATCCTTTTGCGTGCACGCGCTCGAACCTTTGATTAAAAACGTACAAAAGAAAAAAAAAAAAATAAACAAATAACAGAAAATAAAGTGAAAAAAAAAAAAAACATAAAAACTCTCGCGTAAAGAGAATCCCGTTTGTTTTAACCTTTTTTTAATCAAGAGATATTTTCACGCAGTGCACTGGGTATTTACGTAAACTGAGTTTGGTAGTTGCGTACGTGACGTTTCTAATACACGAGCTTTCAAACGATTTATTTTTCGTTTCATTATAAACTTGTGATGTGCAGAAATCCATCAAGAGTGTAAAAAAATAACTGTTTATCCCGATGAGCGTTACTAATTGAAAAAACTCTTTGCTCTCGACATCTATGTACAAGTGAATTCGTAGCTGAAACGCCTCTATTAGAGCTGTGATCGTAAAAATCCTTCCTTTTGCGTCCTGCAGCATCTAAGGTGTGTATATATGTACTTTAAAAAGACGATCCCATGCATGCGACGAGAAAAAAAAATCCCCCCTCGGTTTATGTGCCCCGTTTGTTTTTACGGTAGATGACGAGCCAGATGAGACAGAAGAATGCCAACACGTATGCTCGCATAGTGTACTGCGTAGACCTTACATCCTGCCTTGTATATATTTCGTACTCATCGTGGTAACTAAAAAATTGAACTCGAGAATAATGAAAACAGCAATAAACAAGAGGGCTTCGTACACCCAACGATCGACAGTATAATTTTCTTGATAAGAATATTCCCCCACGCGCCGGTAAAAGACTCGATTAATTTTCCATAATTAGACGGCTCCTTTTTCCAATTTCTCCAAAGCACTGGCAGCAGCTCATCGCCACTCAATCAGCCCACCCCCTGGCAAAATCCTTTGCACGAGCTCCGGCGCGGTATACATCGGTATAGTTGTACACACTCCTGTCAGTCATTGCAAAGGATGTTTACAGAGCCGCAGCGGCGTACAGCTGCTTGCACGCGGTCGCCCCCAAGTTCCCGTGGACTTTAATCCACACCGCCACTGCCGTCAAGAGTACACACGTACATATATACATACACGTGTACGGATGGCTTTGGAAAGAGAGTGGGGGGGTCGCGGCGCTCCAGGTGTCACTGGCAGGGAATCGAGTTCATTCCGCGAGTTGCAATCTCCTCCCCCTCTCGCGAGACTCTGCTTGATCGCTGAGCTCTCTTGCCACGCAAAACTTTGAAACGAATAGGGGAGCGAACGAGACGCGAGTTTCTGGCCACTGCGGATGTAAAAATTCTCGTTCTTACTTTATTTCTCAATTTTTGTTTAAAAAATGCACCATTCGCAGGTCAAGGTTGTGCGTCGATGCGGGGGTCGTGAAATATACTTAACCGATCGACGTGCGATGGAAAAAGAAAAAGGGCTTAATCGCCGCCCAAAGTTGCACAGGAGGGGGGGGGGGAGAAAAACTTGCCGGTGCTTGCGGATCTGATTTGTTTGTCGAATTAAGCGCCCCTCCAGAGTTTTCCTGGGCGTTATGAACTTGAGAGGGGCAAACTTTTCTCCGCATTCAACCCCCCCCCCCGTCTGTGTACCTTCTTTGTTTTAAAGTTCGCAAAAAGTGCTCTTTTCCGCAGGAACGAGCGATCGGTGTATCGACGGGTGGCCGCAGGCGTGGGCGTATCTACGGGGGTGGGAGGGGTGCATTTACCGCGGTACTACTGGATCGTTGCGGACGTGAATTTTAAGCGCGAATTATGCTGATGAGCCCAATACTGTTTTCGAAGCTATACGAACGAAGCGACTGGGGGAGGGAGATCGACCCCTGTGGGTGATGCAGATGAAAAAAAAGGCAGTACTGCGGCTATGTTAATGAACGAGTGAGTTACTTTTTTGCCCAAATGAAAAACAGCGACCCCCTACAATCGATACATCGAGCAACAACTGTGGACGCGAACAAAGAGCGCGTGAACGAATTAAAAATTATCTCGCATACGCATCTCTTTTGAAAGAAAGAAAAAAAAAAAAAAAAAAAAAAGATTCCGCTCGCGAGTATGTAGGTAAGACGGGCAAGATAAAAAAGGCTGCAGCGGTGGCTAAAAGTTTTCCCGCGCGCGAGAAATATAGAGCGGGCACACCCACACATACACAGTAGCGAAGAAGAAAAGCGCCAAAGAGTATTGAAGTTCCAGCGGCCTTCGAGATAATCTGGCTTAATTAATCTAACTCCGGGCGCGGAAGAAAACTCTCTTTTCCCTTTGGTATTGGGTTAGCTTTTTTTTTTCCTCCCCCCGAGCGTTCTTTTGACAAGTTGGTCGGCTCTCAAAGCTGGCGTGAAAGAGGAAAATTCTCCGCGGCTTGTTACAACCGGCGCGCTAGTTTTTTTTTTTTTTTTTTTTTTTTCCTCTCTTCTCGGTCAGGCGCGCGCTGGGGTGAAAAAGAGTTTCTGAATTACGGGACGATGATATTATTTTCCCTCTCCTCCACCCCGTTCCTTTGAAATCCCGGAAAAATTGCATTCCTCCCTTTTTTTTTCACTCACATAGAAACAGTTCTTATCTTTCTCGCGATTCGAGTGCAATTCAACAGAAGCGACATCACCGTCACCGTTGCGAGCGGCATTTATAAACTAGTCGGAAGGAGTTTCGGTGAAGCGCCAAAGATTTGTTAAAAGCACCGATAACGCGAGCGAGTCAAGGAAACACGTCGCCGGGGACTCTATATCACTGGCCCCCGTCCCCCTTTGGCGCTACTTACATATGCTCGGGAGGAAACAAAAGAAATAAAAATGCGTCTTGTCGGGGGCAGCGGGAGATAAGGGGAAACGAGCAAAGTCGCGAGACACTTGCCTCGAAAGTTCACGGCCAACTCTGCACCACCTATATATATGTGTGCCCTCTATACCATAAGCCGCTTCCCCCCCCCCTTCCGACTGATAAATGCGTCAGCCGTGCTCTTTCTCTCTCTCGAAGGGGCGGAGGATTATAAAGCCGCGCTTCTTTTTTCCCCCTCGCAAATTACTTTTTAATCTCGTTCAACTCGGGATATATATTCGGGCCAATTATCGCCGTGTATAGGCGAGGCCAAAAATTACCGCCTCAAATTAGTTTACGCGCATTTTTCGCGCCCCGGGTGCATACACGGGGCGATAAAAGCATCCCGTAATCGTGACAAACGTCGCTCCGGCGAATTGCGCAACCCAAGCTTAATACGACCCTCCGCTCTATATCCTATATATATATATATATATATACGTGATCAACGAACCGAGAGATGTTCCCCGAGAGAGGGGGCGTCGTAATTAACAGATCCAATTTTAATCGGCAGTACCCGATCCGCTTGTTCCGCGTATTCTCGCCCACTCGGGCCAACTTTTACACCAAACCCGTAAAAGAGAGAGGCAGAGTAGCATCGCCGAATCGGGACATTAAACTGATTACCGTACGCTACTACTGCTTTGCAAACTAATTATCCATAGTGTAGGCACACTACGTTGGCTGATGATGCCCCAAATTTCGTTCTTTCACCCCTTGTCTCTTTACCCACAGAGATATACATACGTTGCATTTACTCGAGGGAAAGAGAGTACTTTGTGATTTTTTTTTTTTTTTTTTTTGGTGGTCGAGTCGAGGGATTAAACTCGAGATGGAAGGGAGTGGGAGAAAAAAAAAGCGAGGCCGAGATAATGCGCGGACAATTGGCAAGTTCCGGTGCGTGCGCGGAAATTTTCCACCAACGCCCAGACGCTGTGCAGGACGAAAGCTCGGAGCTTAAAAGCGCCCCTGGAATGAAATTGCGCTTTTTTCTATTTCCTCTCTCTCTCTCTCTCTCTCTCTGCGTTTCGTTTTATTGAAATAATTGCTCTGCGAGTTTCGTGACGAGCGACATAGCGTCAAATGTTACGGAATTATCGCTTGTTTCCGTTTTAGAGGACCGAAGGATGAATATCACCCATTACGTAGCCATTTTTTTTTTTAACAAAGCAGCGCAACTCATTTTCACTGGGTGGGTACTTTTGAAGAATTTTCATCCCAAAAGCTTTTATTTACCAAATGAATTTTAGGACGCGACGAGCTTAAAAATGTAGTGCCTACATGCTCTCGGTGAAATGACCAACACCATGAAAGTAGTCAAAGTCGCGATTTATCCGTACCACCCATCAACTCGACGACTGTACGACACGTTGGCAATTTTTTGTCCCCCCTCCAGCTCCCCTTAATCTCCGTCGCGTACACTTTGTCCCGTTCTCCTTCCGCGAGCGTACATATACAAGTCCCGTCGCGCCCGTGGTATACCGTAAACTTTGGATCCACCACTCCACTAATCCATCTCGTAGGTACACCAAGAGCCACGCGTGTATAAACTTTTCACGAGCAAAGTCGCGCTGGGACGTCACTGTTTACGCGCAACCCCTCTCGAAACACCCGTAAGTATACACGCGGGTTATCGCACTGTTTTACACCTCGTGTCGTTTTTCTTTTCTTTTTTTTACACGCGCGCTCGTTCGCATCTCCCACGGCCTATCGTCAACGTCGATTTTATATAAAACCCAGCTACAAGAGCCAGATCGTCACCGCCCTTACGACCCTTATACGCAACACCTGCCGTTATGTACTCTAAAGAGCATTGAATCCAAACACCAGGTGTACCGAAAAGTCCATCATAATTATTCACGACTTTATACGCACCCTCGCGAGAACAAAAGGACTTTCGTCCTTACGGGGAAGTATAATCAGGAGACGCGCTCGTTTCGCGCCAATAAGCTGTATACCTACGTAAGACAATGGTGAAATTCGTCAAACGAGTGCCATCTGCGTCGTCGTCCCGGTGCATCGCGCGGAATCCCAGCTCGCGGGTATAAATCCATTGATGCCGAGCCAAAGGAGGGAAAGAGTGTACGGGAAGAAGCGTCGAAAAAGCGAAAAGGAGCGCGCCCCATCGGGGACGAAAATCTCCTCTCACTCGTCTTCGCCACAGAGCGCGCAAATTCTCGTACTACAAGAGGGTGGGGGGGGGGGGGCTGGAGGGCTTCCAAGGTTTTCCATCGGAGACTAGTTTTCGTTCGGCGAAGCGCGTGCCTTTGCTCCCGTGTATCATATATATACAAAAGTCTGTGAAAGGTTGGCCCTTTGAAAGGGACCGATGAAATCCGCGTCGGCGTGTATATACCTCGTGAAAGAAGAAGCAAACGGCGCAAGGGGGACTGGCAAGGGAATTCAGCGGCGTAATCGCGATAATTGCCACCCCGCCAGGTGTGGGTGAACGGAGGAATTCAAACTTTTTGTCGAGAGACTACTGCTTGTGTGTATATACATGTATAAAGTATACATCGTACACGCGAATGGAAGGAATTCAATTTCGCGCTCCGAAGGCCTTCCGGTTTATTAACTCCACTGATTTACGCTCCTCAAGTTTCTTTTGAAAGAGCCTAGGGGGTGAGACGCGCGTTTTATGCACCTATAAATACAGCCCCTCCTACACACACTTTTCTTTTGAGCCAGCGATTGCGCTCGGGTCTTAAATCCACCACGGAAATTCCAATCGACGCGGGAAAAATATAAACCATGCGATCTTTCAGGGGTCGAGCGGTGCGGGTGGCGGGAACGACGGCCTCACGAAGCAGCAGCTCGAGCTCATCCAGCAGATAATGCAGCAAACGCAGCAGCACCAACAGCAGGTGCAGAGCCAGTCGTCCCTGCAGCAGACGCAACCGCAACAAGCGACGATCGTGGGGTCGAAGACGGGCGCGAAGCCGATCATCAAGTCGACCACGACCATCTCCGGGCCCGTGATCACTGCCGTCGCTGCGAGCGTCGCTGCTAACGCGAGGACGAGTCCCAAGCCCAAGGTCTGGAACATCACGCAGGTTGGTTTCTTTCATTTTTTTTTTTTTTTTTTTTTTTTCTTCAATCGTGTAACATGTAGCGATGTGAGCTTCGGACTGTCTGGAAATGTCCCCCAAGGGGAGCACGAATCGGTGACCTTTTAGCGCGTGATGGTGCGAGCTAGATTTTTCTTTTGACGGAGGAAGACGCTGCTGATAGCGCACGAGAGCCGAGAGACAACGTTATCGCCACGACGACTTTGGAGAGGAGAAGGAGGAGTGCCATCGAGGGACCAAAGTTACAAGGAGTCCCTTTTCCCTCCGTCTTTTGGCTTTCTCTCGCTCTGCCCCCCCTCCCGAGAAGAGACACACGCGTATCTCTTTTGCTACGAAGAAGCCGAAAGAGATATACGTACACCGACTGATGCTTTTCGCTTTCATCATACCTGATTACTTGCTCTTCGCACTCGAGTGTGTTATCGGACCGGGCTTTCAAAGAGATTCACCCCCCGTGTACGACGCACTTTTCTCTCTTTAAAAAGTTTATCGATGACCCACCTCCCCACTTTTTATCTCTTTTACTATCTTTTAATTAAATTCAGAACTCTGGAGGTTTTTTTTTTTTTTGTTTTTTTTTGTTCATTTGAGGTGCAGTCAGGATGCTCTTGTTGATACATATTAGTGGAAAAAGTTGACTCTCATCCCTGCGATCGGATGATTGTTTGCGGAAAAGAATATCCGTGCTATTATGGAAGATTTTTTGGGTGATTCATATATTAAATTATCTGATGTTTTTCAGAAAAGTACATGATTTAGCTCCATTCACCCAATAAATATCTCCAACAAATCACAAACATTTTTTTACAATTTTTATTTATTCGAGGCGACATTCAAAAAATTATTACTTTCTGTTGAGCGATTTAGATATAAGTGTAAAATATAGAAAATATATTAGCAAAATCAAATGATTAGCTTGCTTGGAGATGATAATTAATTTTTTCTCAGCGTCATTCTTAGTAATGATTGGGTATAATGTCATGATGGCTATAAAATCTTCAGGAAGTATAAAAATAATGTTAAATATAAAAAAGATATTCAAGTAGGCTATTGGTTTATACGAATGACGTGAGCCAAAACTTTGAGAACGGGACGGTAAAGTCGATAAAATCCGCTTATTTACCTTCGTTGTAGCGAAATCAATGGAACAAAAAAAAAAAAAGAAATGAAGAGAAAAACATACGAGGAACTCAAAACTGGGGATCGATGCGTCCGACCCCTCATCCCCCTTCCAGCAAATCCAACTCTGACGTCGGTTGGCTCCCTCACGTAGGAGATTATAAAATCGCAGCAAAGGGGCACAAACCCCTCGGCCTTTTCACTCCCGTCAAGGATTACGTACAGTACGAACTGGTCGAGAGAGCGATGCGGTCAGCTAATTGACCTCCTTCCTCCTACTTTCGACTCTCATCTCCCAATTAAATTTCCCAATCGGAAATCACGATTGCCCCACTCGTAAACATATAAGTACATCCCCCAGCAAAAGATATAAATGATGTTTACCTCGTTTCTACGAAAAAGAATCAAGTGAGCATCCAAACCACGACTTGACTATATTTTTAAGGCGACAGGTACCTCTTGGTTACAAATTCATCCCCCTATATAGCTTTAATAATTCCACAAAATTCCTGCCGACATATAAGTATATACATCCTCCCAGCTTTCTCTCTCTCGCTCTCTTTCCATTTTTTCCACTCCCGGCCCTCCTGACTCTTTACATCGTCGGGCGCCCCCGCCCCCGTCCTTCTGCACCTAACTTCATTACGTTAATGGCATAATAACCACTGCGGCTGGCGGAGAGCTTATGCACCGAAACGCCGATGTTCCCCAAACAGAGCGAGAGCGCATGTACGTGTACTTACCCTACACATCGAGCATAACCGAGAGAAAGACCATCACCTGTACACGCGTGTGTCTGTATACGTATACTCGGCACTGGTCGTTGTAGTTGTGTGATCGATCCGGCGCGCATTAATATGTATGAGATCTTCCAACAGCAACAGCGGGCCCCGGGCTTCGAGGGGGATGCTGTGTATAGCGGTGGTAGTACCGCCGTGTGTGTATAGCAGAGTTCCCTCGAGAAACTCGACACGCTAACGCTGCCCCACTCCCCTTCCTCCCTATACCTACCAAGTACCTACTCCGGAGAATCATCACGCGATTGCTCAGCTACACCTATACATATATACACACGATGTCTCTCTCTCCCTCACTTCTTTTTTTTTTTTTTTTTTTTTTTTTTCTTCTCCCTCCGTGTGTGTGTGAATTCACGCGCTGGATTTTACGCGCGAATCGTCGCTCTCTTTACCGATGATGTTTTTTTACTTTCCTCCTCGTGCGTACAACCTTATCGTTATTCTCTCGACGCCAGATCGTTCTTCGCTTCTTGATTTTCCATCCCCTCCCCCCACCCCCTATCCCTCTCCTTCGGGGTTTTTGCACGTAAGCCCACAATGGGCGTCTGAATCAATTAGTTTTTTTTTTTTTTTTTTTCCGAAAAGAAAATTAAAAAAAGGGTGTCCGAGAATATTGGAAAATATCCGCGCTGGAATTTCGTGGGAAGGTATGACAAAGGGGCGCTTTGATCGATGCTAAAGTAATTATGGAAGGAGGAGGATGAGTGGAGGCTCGAGACCAGGGGTTAAAAGTAACCGATGCAGAGCCTTTCATCGGAGGCAAGGAGCTATCTCTCTCTCTCTTTGTTGTCTATGATTATGAAGCCGATCGGCTAGCTGTGCATACACTTGGCAGGCGATAAAATTGATTATGTTGGCGCGACGTAACAAGCGCTAGCGCCTTTGAGAGCCATCATGAGTATTGACACTTGGATGTTTATGCAATAATGTTGGTGAACTCGAGATCAAACTCTCTTTGGTCGTTTCACTCGACTCGTTGTTTATTTTAAAAGTCTCGTTGCTTTTTTCATCGGGATTTATATCCAAGGTAAACTACCGGCGTTTGGTTAATTTTCAATTCATTTCAAGGCTTGTTTGTTTCTCCCGTTGAAAGATGCAAGCTATAAAATCAATGAGTAAATACTCCCCGCCGATTGAACCAAATTGCCGCATGAAATTCGAGTAGCGTATAAATAGTCCCTCATTTTCGGAAAGAGCTTTCCTACATGAACGAGCCTCCATAATGTACTCCATAACAACTTACGAATCAATCGTATTACGCAATCAAGCCAACGCCGAGCTCTCATAAACGTTTAGATTAATCTCGCGGCTCTACAGTGTTTGCTCATGTACAAAACGCGTGAATTTCACATCACCTGCAATAACGCGCGAGTTTTGAAGAAACCAATGCACAGCAGCAATACATCCCGTTTGAGCAAACTCACATCGTTGCCACAACTCGCGTGTATTTTGTATACACCCGTGCCGTGTAAATACACGTTTGATCCTCGATTTTGCGGCTGCGGCGGAGGAAAACGAGCGAGGAATATACACGTACCTTTTATAACTATATGTAATGTGTATGCACATATGTGTATGATCGACCCCCGATACCACGCGAATATTGAATTTCATCTGACCGCAAGCTCGCCGGATGTTTCCGAGCAACTGGATCGGCTCTAGCAATACACTATACACTTGTAATTGGTGAAAAAAACACCCTGCTTATTCGACTTTTTCTTTCTTTTTTTGTTCTCATGTATACTCCATGGAAACATATCAAACTCGCGCGAGACGCTGTAAATTAATTTCGCAAATTTCCTCGCAAGGATTTGCGAAATCCCGAAGCTCGAGTTCGTATAACCATCGGAAAGGAGAAAACCCCGCTCAAAGGGTTCGGAAAGGGCACGTGAAATAACGATAATAATCAACGTTTCGGCACATTAAGGTGAAATTTCAGTTAGCGAGCGTCAAGCTGCACGTGTATACGAGCGGGAGGGGAAAACTTCATTGACAGATAAACGCTATTACGCAGAAGTACCCATACATACGCAGGAGGAAAGGGGACGTTCCGAAACTCGTTTACCGAGCTATTACATTTACGAGCTTGCGTGCGCCGTCGTCTCTTGGATTTAATACGCTGTATTGCCACGCAGTCTGACGGCAAAGCGCCGACTTCTTACCGAACCGTTTCATCGGTTTGCGTTTCAGTGTAGATGGTAAAATGGTACCTGTGCTCGATTGATGCTAAAAAAAGGGGGGTATTTGATTTTAGCGTGGATAAATTGCTGGCGAGTGCGCGGTAGGAAAAAGCTTTCTGTCATCGAAGGGTAAGTGTAACGGGGGATGAAAAAACAAAAAAAAAAAAAAAAAAAAAAAAACGTGTTCGCGGGGTGCGGGGAAAAGTTTGGCATTGATATTTATGCGAGCTAGCTCTCAAACTTTCGGCGACCAAATTAAATGGGAAAGTGTGCACCTCTGGTCTGGATGTGTTGGGCGCGAGGGGGGCCGATGTGGTATGGCTGCGCGAAAACTGGCACGAACTCGCGGGCAACTTTAATAAATCAAGCGTTGCCCGGGAATTATTTATTATACGCGGGCCGCGCTTCTCGTGTACCCCTCTTTTTTTTTTTTTCTCTCGGGCAAACTCTGCGGGTGCAGCGCGTAAACGCGTTCTCCCTTCGTATCAATCCGCGCCAATATTACGCTGTTCGAATGTTTGATTAGTTCGTGCTTGTATTTATTGGGAGGGACGGAGATTTTCAGTGAAAATCCAAATTTAAAACGCCCCACATGCAAAATGTAATCGTATGCCCATCTATATAGGTACGATCTCCTATTACTTATGAATCGATACATTTTCCGTAAAAAAAAACAAGTATCCTTCGGTTTTTTGTTATTTATTGAACCTATACTTAGGGTGCATCACCTTTTCAACGCGACAAAACAGATAAGGGTTGTAATGAACGATCATTTTTCGCCCCCTGTGGATAATCCCACTATCAGCAAAAGGGTCGTCGGAAAATAATTTACCCATATAATTTCCGCACCTCCGAGTCGTCTCCCTCGAGGCAAAGGTTTACCCTATAATATTTATATATAATATGCATAGAGAAACGTATTTATACGCGCACGCGACAACAACGCATTCAACTCGCTCCTAAAGAAACAATACGCAATTTCGCAAACGCGAAGCTTTGCACGAGGCACAACGTGCATACAAAATAAGAATTACGATAGGTCGTAACGCGAGAGCGCCGTCGCTTAACCGCATCCGTTCCTTTTGTTCAACCCTCCCCCTCGGGCGCTCTCGCTTTTTTTTCGGATATTAAAAAGTCCGACGCGACCCCCTGCATCATCCGAGCGCTAGGAAAATTGGACAACCCCCCGGTTGATCGCTACCACACCACAGTCATCGTTCACGCTGTGGAATTCAATTTTCGCGAGGATTGCTAGCCAAAAGCGCTCGGGTTCCCGGCTCTTTTTTTCTCCTCTTTCCCGCATCTTATTTTACCACTCTTGGCCTCCTTTGCTCGCGAGGATGTACTGGTGCACATTCGGAGGGCTTTCGCGGGCGTGTTTTATTTTTAGTTGCATACGATTTCTTTTTTTTTTTTTTTTTTTTTATATATAGAAGCACAATTTATTTGAAACAAAATCACAAGCACTGTAAATGTGAAAAAAAAAAAGAAAACCACAAATGATGAGACGCGCGATATGTTATCGATGATGTACGAATGTATTTTCGCTCGTGAAATTCGTAAGGAGGAAAAAACCCCAAAAGTCCATTGAACCACATACGAGCGGGCTTTTTTGGCTTCGTGAGCGAAATATCACGTTTCAACGCGCACGTGATATTTTGCGGTCCAAGCCCCTCCGTGAGAAACGCACTCCAGTGCCCTACATTTTTGAGCAAGGAAAAAAAAAAAAAAAAAAAAAAACCAACCAGGAGTTTCGAGTCGATCAAGACCGCTGGCCCGTAAATTTAAATGCTCCTCCCGAAGACGGAAGAGGAGCAAAAGCTGTATAGATCGCGGGAACGCGCGTGTGCACAAAAGGGTTGGTAAAAGACAAGAGGGGCCAGTGCGGCATTCCAAAAGAGCGAGAAGGACTACGCGGCTGGGGGTCGACTTTGCTGGGGGGGAAAGGCCTTCCCCGGAAAAACAGGTACCGGCCGAAGCCGACCCCAACGAATCTTCTCACAGTGGGGCCGAGGGGCCCGGGGAGGAACAGGTTCTGCGTTCCCTCCATCCCCGCGTCTTCTCTGCATCCCCGCCACGGCAGACCCCCAGCGAACCGCGAGACTCGCCGATGGCCAATAGCCGCGGGGACCGAATTTCCGGGAAGCCGGCCCGGACCAATGGCCGCTTTTGTTATTCTCTCGCGGATTGTCCGTTACCGATGCTGACCGTTCACTTGAGGGAGGGGGAAGGGAAGAATAAAAAAACACGGAACTAAGGGAGCACAGCTGCCCGCGCGACGAATCGGCCTACGCTGTACTTGTTGTCGTTAAGGTCCACGTATACATCCGTCCGTTGGCACGAGATTTGGACATTTTTCGAGGGAGTCGAGGTTACGATACCGATGCTTATGCTAATGCACCACCGTTGGTTTATCATTCGTTTTCAGCGGCTCGTGTGGGAAAAATACACGCGTTTGATTCCTCGATACATCATTGCAGGTATGTTTTTCGCGCCTACACTGCTGACCTGTTTTTTTGCTGCACCGACCCCCCCCCCCCTTGAATCGTATAGGTTATGATCCATCTCCACCCCCTGTGCTCCCCTGCCTTGTAAATTACATCGCTCGGTGGGGCGCTGAAATTAAAAACAAATATTGACCGAAAAAAAAAAGGTAATATAATTAAACACAAGGTGCCAATAACCGGAGGAGGTACGCCTGCGTTTGCTTCGTTTTTTGGTTAAAATATTACGCTACGCGTGTAAATTCTCTCAGAGAGGCTGCCATAGCTTGATCCTCTTACCGAGGGGGGGATAGTACACACCCCCTTGTGCGCGCAAATTCAACATTAATTTCCATCCGGGGGGATGTTCCGAGTGGCTCGAGCATCTCCTTCGTCCGTCGGAGGCGAACAAATGCCGCCTTGGAAAACTATAGAGACAGTTGTCCTTTGCTTCGACCTCATCCATATTTCTATTTATGTAAAGCACAAAGGACACTCCCCGCCCTCCCCCTCAAGTAAGAGCGTGTTTCTCTTGAAAGGGACAAAAGGCGGCGTCCCCCTCCCCTCCTCGACTGATCTGAAAATCTAATGTGGACCGCTGTTCTTTCGTCCCATCCTTGCGCACAAATATACACGCGCGTGTACTTACTTACGTATTAAGGGTAAGCGCGTACTCGCGTAAAGCGATTACAGCTCCGTATAAGTATATAAAAGGTCCCTCTTACGCGTAGTTGGTATTTTTCGGAATCAAAGTGCAATCGGATTCCCAAAATGTTATTCCACAATTATTGCACTTTGATGCTTCTTTTCCAGCACCGTCCATTAGAACAGGGATGCTCGGAAATGGACATCACAAAAGAGAGAGTATATACTGAGATGCGATTTATGTTAATATCGTGCACACGGTGCGATACCTCCTTTGTTTGGAAAAATCAATTTTTAATGGAGCACTCCGGTGGCCGACAACTCCATGAAATTCCTCGGAAATCTGGACCGCCCTCGTATACTCGTATATATACGTAATTCGGCCCTTTGTATAAGGTCGAGCTTCTATCTCAAACTCACTTCTGCCGATCCGGTAAGAGCGGCACCTATACACCATTCGTCGGCGGGCAATGTCATTTTGTCCTTCGGCCCGATAGAGAAAGGAAGTTATAGCCCGTACTATTCAGGAGCACAAATGTATATTTATATACCCGGCGTTTGTTTGTATGTACATCAAGTATATATACGGGAGTTCTCGGCGTAGTTATTGCAAGAATCCAGCAAAGGCCATATAATTCGCGAGCGCGTCTATATTATATATATACTGTATATGTACAGACTCGAGGGAGCCGAGCTATACTGTCGCTCTATGAAAAGCATTTCATCTGTCTTTCTCTCTCGTCGTCAAACTCGCGAAATATGCACCCCCCCTCTCTCTCTCGGTCTGTACACTCGCGTTTCCCGGCAACTCTCCCTTCGATTCCCTCTCTCGCTGGGACATTCTTTTCCGTCCGAATGCCTTGGCCACTCGGTGTCCCCGGAAACACGACACGCCTGGAATGTGTACTATATACGTGTATACATATACGATTTCTTTTGTCACACCAGCAACAAAGTACCTACTCTTTTTTCCAAATAGAAATGTTGCTGCTTTTTCTCCATGTCTCCAAAGCTATTCTACTTCTGCCTTAATTTTTGATACAGTAAGAGCTGCCAATTAAGCAACGCTAGTAGCGCAATTTGATATCTACAAGGGGCAACCTCGCGATCTCCAATCGGATATCGGTATTCGTTTTGGGTCCTGTGTTCCTTTCAGTAGCCGATCATAGATAGGGTAAACTATTGGCCTAGAGTGTTTCTAAGCCGGCCTTTCATACTTATGGAGCCTGGAGGTCTCGGTATCGATCTCATGCAGAACCGATCGATCGTCAGATCGGGTTGAAAGGGACAGGAGTACCTACGGTTTCATGTAGTTTCCATGTACTTGATGAAAATGTCAATCGGATTTTCTAGCAAGGTATACAGACGATGGTGAAGAGTAGCGATCGATCGGTAGGGCCTGGGATAGAGAGCGAGTTGATAACGATTAAAATATTTTCTTTTTTTTTTTTTTTTTTAATCGTAAGAGCATCATTAGCTGTACGTGATTGTACGTATAGGATACATCGTAATTACATGTTTTTGCAATTGCGCCAATTATCATGAACAAAATACTTGAACGTCGGATCGTTCGAGGTTTTTGTGATGTACTTATACAAAAACGGCACTAACGAATTTCGTGTATAGCTGTCCTTTCAAACACATCGGATGGGCACTCAATGAGGGACGCTGAGTTGAAAGAGGACAAAAAAACACGTACAATATATTGTAAATCCGCTCACGGTCAGTCGAGTGTGTTTTATGTATTATACGCCGCTTGAAAGGGCCACGCGTATTATACGCGTATAGTTATACGTGTGCATGTACACGAGCAAGCAAAAACGAACGGGAGGAGGATCACACACTCGCCTTTCGTACAATATGACAGTAATAATGGAGCCCTGGAATCGAGGGGGAAAAGAGCTTTTCCTCGTTCGAGTGAAAGCTCGGAGCTTTATCCTTTTTCAAAACTGCTCATTGAACGACGGCCCGCTTACCGACTGCGTTCGCGAAAGACCCGGTAAAAGGGAGATTCGCAACGCTAATTGCCTCGAACTACTTCTTGTTACGCGAAAAGCTGGCTCTAGTGATGATGCCTCCTGTGCAACCCCCCCCCCCTGACGCTGCTCCCTCTGTGCGGTGGTATATTATTTTCGTGGCGCTTATACGTTTGAAAAACAAAATATTTCTTTCAACTGCCGTGAGGTGGAACATTCGAGCGAGAGTTCACACTTTGATTGAAAAATGCGTGCTTTGTTTCAGCCGTTGAAGGTTTAATTGACACTAAATTGCAAAAATTTATTTGAAATTGCAAGCTTCCCACGTGATTTTGATATCCCATATTATATTATTTACTAGTGATTTTCAAGTTTCAAATGGTGACGGGAAAAAAAAATTTCTAGTCTCAATTCAATGTGTACTTAGTTAGAGAGGTGTACAATTAAATTGGACGAGTCGCATAATGACGGTCCAAATAAACGTACATAATAATTTGTCCAACGTATGAAAAAAATACCTGTTCCGTTCAACAGTCATACGTTAACACAAAAGCCAGGAAATCAATATCGAGCTTCGGTGCGAGTCACGTGATTCTCGTCAAAGTATATATCTCTTGCCCGCTTTCTTTCAGCAACGCACGAACAAGCGAACAAAAACCAGCCCAAGAGACAGTGCGAGTGAAATGATTAGAAAAAGTAATCCACGCAGTGATCAAAACGCGGACAAAAAATTTTTCCCACTCCTCGTCGCGTTAGTCAGAAAAAACGGAAGAGCGAAAAAAAAAAAAAAAGGTAATTGGAGGCCGAGCGCCGGAGACAGCCTTGGCCTATTATCAGGAAGCTCTTCTCGCTCCGTTATTTCGCGCGAACGGTGTAATGTCGCACCCGGCTTTTATTGTTCTCTAGCGTGCTCTTTTTTTCTCAATATTCGGATAACCACAGGATGGGCGCGGGAAATGAAAGGGGAGCACACGTACACGCGCAGCTGCAATTGCCGCACAACTGTTGAACGTAAACGGCGTAGTGACGCAAATTGCTTGACGAGCCGACTCTGCTGCTGCTCCGTGTGTGTGTCAGTTGCAGTGAAATTTCGCACGGATGCATCACTTTTTATATTTTCTTTTTTTTTTCTTTTTTTTTTTTTTTTTAATTTTAGTTTCGTGGTTTGAAAATTTTTCACTCCACTGTTCCCGACACGGTGGGCATTTGTCGAGTACTCTATAAACTTTAACGATCGGCGTTAAAGGCGAAGACTGTGTTGTGTGCCGTTGTACCGCGAGTGGAGCGAAATCGCTGGCCATTACCATTTAGAACGAAATCGAATTACGAAGATCGATGCGAACCATTACCGATTACGGTCGGTCAAAGGGCTCTTGCTCGGAAATTTATTCGAGTGTCGTTGTTTCCCCTGTACATGTACCCCCCTCTATGCAACGCTCGAACGTAAATAAGCGAATGGACTTGCCTCTTGTTTCGCAAGTGTATAAATATCGACCCTCTGGATTTAGCTCCGCGAGCCAAGCTTTTTTTTCTTCTTTTTTGTTGATTTACTCATTTTGTTTTATTTCATACGTTATTCACGTAGTTTTCTTTAAAACAAAGAGAGAGCCGTTTATTTGTTTGTTTTTTTTTTTCCAGCGAATCTGTAACAAATATTTCCAATCGGTAAATACGAGGGATTCAGCGTTCATGGTTTTTCATAACATCCATCTGCAAAGGGTTTTGTTTCACTCTTAAACAAACATCTGTTCCCTTCGATAAATACGACAAAGGACGCAGGAGAAAAGACAAAAAGAGAGCACCTGTATCGCAAAAAATTTGAAAAATACCATTACCTACACGTATTTGTTTTCTCTCTGTCTTTAAAAAAAAAAATGTCAATAAAATACGTAACAATTTTCGACCAACAATAGAAGATCCCGTTGATAATCGTCAGTGAAAATTTTTTCTCAGTTTAACTTTAAAATTCATAAAAAATTAATTCCGGCTCAATGTTTAAACGTGATTGTTTAAACAGTAGTTACTCAAAGGTTATTGTATTAATTAGACAATAACCGTAATGCTGTTGAGCTACTCGATGAAATTAAACGTGAAAAACTAAAATTATATATTTTATTTTTTTTTTAGCACCGAGACCATTCTATACTATAATGTAAAAAAAGGCTAATGGACTAGTTTGGCTCGCACAAATTTCGAATGGTCAAACGACGGGTGGAAAAAAAAAAAATGAAAAATCCCATCTCGCGCAGTTCAATCAAAAGTCCTCCTCGTACAGACAGTCCCGCAGCGTAATATAATCGGTCGAACGAGTTTAATTTAGCAGCCGGATTTTCTTTGCCTCGTCCTCTCTTTTTCCCCAGCCACCCCCCTGCTCTCCCCCGTATAATTATAATTCACGCGATCGAACTGGCGCGGATATTAAAGCGCGGCGCTCTCTTTCGAATCGTCATACGTACACGCTCCGGGCAAGGGGCTACCTCGCGCTTTTTGTACACGTACGCGTGTGCTCTGGCTTTCACTAGAGAAGAGAATCGGTGGGAAATATCTCGCTGCTCCCGCGCTACGCGGGGTAGAATGTGATGCGTTCAAAGGCATATTTGATCGATCTCTCGTACGTGGGTGTATTGGGTACGGCCTTGCTGTGTAAGCTTGCACGCGTGTATATATAGACCCCCAGGTTTGATTTCGAGACGATAAAAAGTTCATTTGAGGGATGCGCTGAACATTGGCTGTTGCCAAGCGTTAACATATCTTAACTGCATTTCGGTGGGTTGGATGCTTTTTCAAATACAAAATCAATACTTATACACGAGATCTTATACTTCGTGTCTTCAACGCCCACACATCATAATATTTGGTTTTTGCGATGTCAATGTTGTTTGCCACCCTGAATGCTGTGGAATTTTTCAACCCCGCGATTAAAACATTAGCGTTTACTCTCGACCAATTTGCCGTGAGCGAATGGCGGGATTTTTCATCATCGCAGTAAAAGTGGGGCTACAAAAGCTCGTAGGTATATATATGGTACAGAGGTGAGTTAGAGCGAGGGAAAATTGGGCAATCCAGTAGGAAGTTGGTCATGCCGAATCCCAACGAGGGACACGCACGTATTTGGAGCGGACAACAGCGGAGGAAAAAAAAAAGCCAAATAGCCAGCGCCGAAGCTCGCAGCTCTTGAATTTCCGATTCGCCCCGAGGAGACGGTGCAAATTGAATTTTTTCTCTCACCGAACGCGACACTTGCCCTCCACACCACGCGTTCAGACCAACAGGGATGGAGGGGGATGGGGGGGCTACTATTAGATTTACCCTTTCGCACGCGAGGGTAACGAGTTTACGAGCGAGAGGGACCGAGCCTAGGATAGCCGGTTTATCTCCTTCGCTCCGTCTATTATCCGGCTTCGGGAGGAAAAAGTTCGTAATCTCGGGGAGATCAATCGTCCTCCTCGCGTACGCGACCCTCGAGCTTTTATTTCCACGGAGGGCATGGATTTTCATACCCCGGAAATTCTATTGCCTCCCCTTTTTGGCTACACCCTCCCTCTATATTTGCCCATCGCTTGCGTTTCTCCAATTTTTTTTTTTTTTTTCAATTCATAGGGGTTTTTTACACCGTTGGTTTTTCACCCAAACATTTTTCAGTGCTATTTGGGCGTTTATTGAAGTGCACCGCGGGTGTTTGCTTTGATTATAGTTTACGCACACGAGGAATTGGTTTGTGCACCGATGCTGTAACTTCGGTTGCATGCAGCTTTTGATAAAAAATTTTCGAACCGAATTTCCATGCACGGAAAACCTTACGGATGTAACGGAAGAATTTCAAACACCTCTGGGCTATTTAATTTGAAAAAAAGGGGGGGTGTACGATATTCGGAGGAGCGTTCGAAATACCGAGGGCTCACGAATCGTTGAAACGTTATCAAAATCCAAATAGTTGGGCGGAAATATCGGAAAGAATTTCGTTGGTAATGAACGGATGGTCCGGATTCCTAGCGCGCACCACATGATTCTCGCCCCGAAACTTATTCCATCCAGAGTCATATCTACACATGCGGGAAAATTATTCGAAAATCTGTTACACGTACGTAGTTATCCGATAAAATGTATCGCAGGAAGCGACTCTTGTCGATTAATATCGCGCGCGTATGTAGGTCAAGCTCTGCTAACGAGCGAAAAAAAAAAAAAAAGTCCAGTTTTAAAATTCCTAAAGTGTATACGTACGACACTCGTTGCGAAAAAAGTTGCTCGCATACATAGCATCATCGAGTATCCGGTCGGAAGGGGGGAATCCTTTACAAACTGACCCGGAAATTCGTCGAAAGCATCCCTTTTGCGCCCAAGAGTATCCGGACTTGGCTCCTTTGCCAATGGTATCACCCCTGTCGACGCCTTTGGGAATGAAAATAAAAGTGCAAGGCAACAAAAAGCAAGCAGGACATCGGCAAACCCTTTTCCTTCCTGTTTACTTGACCACTGGCAGAGAGTGTACTCGTCGCAGGGGAGCTTCGGTGCGACCCCCCAGGAACCACCGCAAGATCCGGTTCTCCCTCTCGTGGACCGAAAATCTCATCGGCCTCCCTCCCCTCCCGTCACCACCGCGTTATTCTCCTTCTGTTTGGAAAAAAAGTCGAAACGAGAGAGAAAGAGAGAAAGGAAGATGGACCCAAGGGGTGGAGCGAATCGTCTCCTCGGACTCGCGTCGATCCCCGAGGCCTCAGTCGCCAAACGCCCGTCCAATATCGCAGTGATCTTTTAGCTCCAGAGCCTACCATCAGTGCCAACGATAAGGGTGGTGTTGCGCGAAATACATAACAACTCTCTGCCCGTGTGTGCATGTGTGTGTGACACCCGCGAGGTGCTCGGCTGGAAAAACAAAGCCAGCACAACCCACGATTCCAAAGCAACTCCTCCCTCCGCGTCGGGCAGGGTAATTGCCGGAGATCATTTTGCTAATTAACTCGGTCCAGCGCGAGTGGGTACCCACGCGCGTGTAATTATCGGCGCTCGAAATCGCCACCCCGTCCCTCCTTTTTTTTTTTTGTCCATTAAAGGAAAAAAAAAAAAAAAAACATTTCCCTCCTTTTTGTTACATCCGCGCCCTCGTTCAACTTTTCCCCGTCACTTTTAGCCACGTGCTCTTTTTTTTTTTTTTTATTTCGCAGCCGGTGCGAGTTGTTCTTTTAACCCTACGCCTCCACTTGTACGGCCCGCGCGAACCGCAAAGTTTTAACGAACGCGGCGAAGGGAACTCCCTCCTGTAGGTCCGCGCGCGGCGGAAATTTCCGCGGTATCGCTCGTAAAAACAGCCCGGTTACAGCGTTAATTACTCTCCATTCGGCCGTGGTGAACCCAGAGTGGGGTTTTTCCTTTTTTTTTTTTTTTTTTTTTTACTCCGTCTCGCCAACTTTTTTCGCTCCGTCGCTGTCGTCGCGCCTATTTTCCCTCGCGGTCGCATCACCCCCGCCTGCTTAGTTATCTCTGATTGTCTGTGTTTTTGCGTGAGTACGTGCGTGCGTGTATGATCGAGGAGTCAAAGTAAGTAGCCGGTCGGGGGTCAAAGCTTCCGTGTTCCACGAGTCTCGAGCTATCTCCGTGTACTCGACGCGAGTGTGACATGGACGGATATAACGAGGCCTGGTATTACCAGCAGCACCAGCATTACCACAACCACCAGCAGCAACAGCAGTATCATCACCATCATCATGAGCAGCAACGTGGCCATCATCATCAGAATCACCATTACTCCCAGTATTATACGCCGGATTATCTTTATCGATTCTCCCTACAGGTAATAATGTTATTACTACTTTCCCTTGGCTCGTACGCGGGTTTACGCTTATTTCCTACAAATTTTCCGTGTTTATACACGTCTACACTACCTACAGATTTAATTTTACGTTTCGATGGCCGGGATTACAAAGAGCCCATCGACCCGTGGACGTAAGGTGCAGCGCTCGATATACGTCAATGAATCGACAGAGTAAAAATCCATTCAAATGAAACTCTCCCTCTGGCTTGGGGGGGAAAAAAAACGAATCGCCTCACGTACAAGGAAGCGTCGATCGGAGCCCAAAGTTCAGCTCGCGTCTACACCTATACACTGCATTTGTATACCTCGACAGCTGTACCTAGTGTTAAACTTTACGTACTGCAGGGCAAAAAAAAAAAAATGAATGAAACGAGCAACGTGTACAGAGCAATGGAGCGCGAGCTTTTGGCCATACACTCCCATTGTCGGAAAATCGTCCGACGGAAGAGAGGAAGGGAGCGGGGAGAAACTCTCGGCGTGAAAAACAAAAGTCGGAGGCGAGCTCATTACGACCAACGTATTGGAAATAACGGGGATGGGAGAGTTATATACATGTACACGTTGGGCAATCGTTGTATTGTCGTACCGGTAATTACACCGCGTCATATAGTAATGGCCCGATAAAGAGGAAGGGAGGAAAATACATTTCGCAGTCGCGCACAGTTATGTGTACGTACATACAAGTGTGGCGGGTTGGAGGGGGTGGGGGGATGATGATGAAAAGCCGGGGAAGCAAACAACAACGCGCGGGCTAAACAGCAATAGTAATTCGTTCATCGACAAAGGCTTTTCCGCGGGACAATGAGGAGGTTATCCCCCCCCTTCCAATCCTGCCTCTCTTCTTGTTTTCATCCTCCGATCTCTGTGTCTGTATATATACATGGGGAGAGGGTGGGAGGTTGTGCAGCCATTTGTGAGTGCACCTCCAAGTCACAAGCCGCTTTATTTATATCGAGCGCCGAATGGACTCGGCTCACTGACAACAATCGCCCCGACGACTAGCGTACCCCGCTCTCCCCTATACTCGACACAATGCTGTACTCTCTATTTTCTCCCGCGATAGCTGAGTTTCAGCTCCACTGCTATGTACGTGAGTGCAGAGGAACGGGGGGAGGAAGTGCGGAATCCGCCGATGACATTAGTTTACCTTTGTTGGCCTTTTAATAGCATCGCGGCCATTCTACGCTCTCTTTTTATTCCCATCTCGTTGTGCCCTGAGTAAACCTCTCTCCCTCTTTCCGCTTGTATTTGTGCACGTACGTCAAGGAAGCCGGAGATGCTGCTCCTCTTTCTTTCTTCCTTTTCCTTTCGTCCAATTTTCTTGGCTCTCTATTGATGTCTTTTACGACGGATTTGAAAGCACCGGCGTTCTTTGCGAACAATTAGTTAAGGTTCGTACGGAGTCATTCTCGTCATCTTTTTGTCTTCTTTAATTTATTAAATATTTTACGTTTTTTCCTTCCCTCAAGTACCAACTGTTATTTAATTTATTGTACTAAAGTTTGCCATTTGAGTCCATTTTGATGAATACTTGGGTCGAATGGTATCAAAATAATCCTTGCATTCGTCACAACTATGGCTATTACTGTTTGAGCGTAGTACAAAAGGGAGTTTTTTTTTAACGCGCCAAAGTACACCTTTTCCACTAAAAATGGCACGTATGTTAAGGCCACTGGACTTGTAATTGCGGTGGCAAGAAATAGACATCCCTCAATTGAAATTGAGGACCCCTTCACGGGTACAGCAAAACCGAGCTGGACCCCTTCGACCATTAAAACTGCGAGTTTCAATTTAACGCGTCACTTTCAAATTTAATAACGCCATCTTCAAAACCTACACGTACACGTATATCCTGTATCAACGAAAACCACCGAAGCACACTCGCACGCGTGGATACAAACAAACCATCTTCCTTTACCACCTCATTTTCACCCTCAACATATATGTGTACAATATCATGTGGTCCAAAAGATACATATACACACACGCTTTGCCAAGGATATAATACAGTATATTTACAGAGTATAAGGGCCGGCAGTGCACGTTTAAGGTAAAAGCGCGGAGCTTCTGCGGCAGGCGTAGCGCTCCCCCCCCCCCTCTCCCACTTTGCGTCAAGTAATTAGACACGTCCTCGACTTTACACGGCTGCTGGACGCGAAACTCTGCACTTTGTGCACGTACGTTCCAGCCACTGCGTATTATAAGGAGAGGCGGGTGTAGGTGACGTGCCTCCGGCCGACCGAGTACGTGCGAGTGTACTCCCCAGGTGTGGCTCCCCCCAGTAGAATATATATATGTGTAACTTGCGGACTTTGGTCGGAGTCGTCGCTCATGGGTCCGGAAAACGCCTAGTCGGCAGCAGACGTGCCTAGCTTCGCGGATCGTCGGATTGTTTTTTTTTTTTTTTTTTTCTTCTTTTCTATCTCTCCTCACTGCCAACTGTTGGTGCCAAGTTGGGGGAAAAAAAAAATGGGTAAAAATACCATCCCGACGTAATAATCATCCCGCAGCGTCGCCTACGCGCGAGGATTACCGTGTACACGCCCGAAAAGATGAAACGCGGGCGCGCTTCCAGAGCCCGAGGGGCGAGCCTGACACCCCTTGCTTTCAACCCTAGTGAGAATCCCTCCCCCTATCCGCTCTCCATCGCCCCAAAATAACACCTTTGGACTGTATATATGTTCGAGGGAGCTCCACGAGGCGCGAGATGTCTTCGTTTGCTCCCCCCCGACGACACGGGCGTTCATGTTCGCGTAACTGGCAGGTACATAATTACCGACAGGCAAACTCTCCTGCTTCTCTCCCCATCGTAAACTTTGTCCGTACCCCGTGTCGCTTTTGTACATATATGCGCGATTGTCGCTTATTTTGTGTATAACAAAAGTTGCTCTGTTTGTTTTTTGATAAATCTGTACGCTGGTGTTGAAGTCTCATGTCTTTGATGAAGTTGCTTTAACCGTGTGGGGTTTTTCCTTTTTTTGTCCAATAACCTGAATCAACCCCAATACATGTGTATCCCACATAAACGTCCGACGATATTCATAAAAATTTCCGAGTTGTAATCCCCCCCTCCCTCCTCTCTTATACTTACCCAAGGATCACGCTAATTTGTGTCCCTGGCGCGAGCTGTAAGGGTATACATATTCGCCGCGATCCTAAATTCCTCGCGTTCTCCGGTACATCAGTATACAGCTACAGGTTATATGTATGTATACAATAACCCATCCGGCGCGCTCTTATACGAGAATACCCCGTACCTACCTATGTATAGATAATACCTACCTCGCTCTCTTGCCGCGCGTCTCGAGGAATTTGTTATAAGCGTTTTCCTCCCCCGCTCCCTCCGCCGTTCGGCTCCCTTGGTAACTCATTAAACGGGATCTTGATTAATTATCGGGGGGGGGGGGGGCGCTTTTCCCCGATGATAGTGACCATCGCTGCGGAACAAGTGCACAACGTGTAAATATAATATACCTACCAATGAAAGAGCGAATTGGAGAACACGTCCGCGATCATATACTTTGGTTTTCGTATCGTTGTCGGTGTAGGTTTTCATCGTTTCCGTCTGATGTGCCTTTCCCAAAACCATCGGATACTTTGATACGGACGAGGGGCGAAAGGAAACTCAAGTACAAAAGCACTTTTGACGAGCGGTGGATACACATTTTAGATTATATGGGGGTATATTTCTTGGTGTACACTTAAAAATCAATCGCCTCGTCAACTCCAACATGAAACACAAACTAACCCATATATACTTGGAGTCAAAAATGGGGGGAAAAAGAAGACAAAAAAAAAAAAAATATATATATTCTTGCATAGCCCTCTGTTTAGCATACACAGTCCTCCCGGACCCACGCTTCTTCTTCCTCCCCCTCGTACTTTCAGCCATAGCATCCGTAGTCAAATCCTCCGACGACTCAATAAACGCGTAAGCGGAGTATAGCCTACCTGTCCCGCACGACACGCTGGGGAACACGTTATACGGTCCATGCAGGGGGACTCTTGTAATCCAATGCACCCGTGCAAGAAACATCAGGGCCGGAAGGGGGGGGGGTGAACGAGTTGGCTCTATCGCTGTCCTGGGAGTCCTTAAAACGCACCCCCCCTCCCCTGAAAGCTGCAGCGGGCCTTCGATAAAGCTCCACGCGCCCTGGCAATTGTAAACTGTGAATTAAGCCGATGTGTATATACACGCGCCTCGCGGGGGGTGGACACTGGGGGAGGGGAAAAAAAAAAAAAAGAAAAGAAAAAATGGTAGAGACTCGATTTCACGCGTACCGAGTTTGGTGCGTGGTAAGGGAAAATCGAATCGTCACGCCGGGCTGGCTCCTTCGGAGATCGGTCGTCCGTATCGAGACTATACGGGGTTTTTAATCCAAAGGTCCGTTCCGATGACTTTCACGATATATATATCTCTCTCTCTCTAAAAATTGTTTACCTCCTGCCGGCTCCCCTCTGTACGAATAACAGTTACGGTTGACAATCAACGGACAGGTCGCCCAAAAAAACTTGTCAACTTCGAACCGAGCGCAAAGAGAAGAGAAAAATCCTTCTCTGGTGAGTTTGGGAAACAAGTCACTTTTGTCCCCTTGTTTCAGCCCAACTCGGAGATGCTTTTGTTTTGGCTATATGTACAAAAAGACCCTGTAGCGCGTCTTACGTTCCTCGATTTTTACGAGCATCCGTACCGTCTATACGTACATCCTGCCAGTTGGTCCTTCCTCCTTCCCGAGAACGGGGCAAGCACCGTATCCGTAAAATAAACACAGAGGGGGAGGGGGGTGGGACGTAAGGCTGGTCGCTTTCCTCGCAGCTCGTTACGGAGCCTCGTAGAGCTCGTATATACACACAGCCAGCGACTCGAAGAAGCTCCCGTAAATTGGCAGGGATAATGACATTGCGAATAACGCTTCGTGCTACCGTGTGTATATATACATATATATAGCATGTATACCATCCTTGGGTGCTTCGAGTAGCTGAACCAGGTGAAGGAAGCTCCCTGTGCGAGGCGAGCAAACGAGGCCCGGCGTGAGTTTCGTTTAATGTTATACACATACCTATACATGTATACAGCGGCACAGCTATACATGACTGCACAGGAGAAGAGGAGAGAAGTGATGCTTGTGCGATGCACTGCCCCTTGTATAACATTCAGTTATGCAATATAAGTATGCGCGCGTGGATGTTTTGCGCGTAAGCAGCGACGCGTATGGTTACGGGGTTGGAAAATTGCTTGGGTTTGACTCGATTTTTTTTTTTTTTTTTTGCTGGAGGAAAAAAGTTACTCGAATAGTGTTGGTGATTCCACGCGTATACTCGTTTTGCTCGTAACCGGGGGATAATAATGGTTTGAGCGAAAAATCACGCAATCGCTAAGAGGTTCAAGGAAACTTGACTACTGTTATACCTATTCAAAAATACACGATATTTAATATTTTAAAATGCGATGTGCTTAGACATCGTCAAAAAGCGAGCCAAATCTTGATCACTGTCTTGCTCGAGCGGATTGTAAATATGTTCTCAGAGGCACACGAATACAGTACCCAAAATCCAAACAAACGCTCGTTCGCGTCGTCGTCGCGACCTCGTCAAGCAAGACAAGGTTGGCTTTATATATAGGTACACCCAGACTCCGTGCATTCAAAGTCGTGAAGCAACAAGGAAATACAAGCAGAGAAAGAAGGAAAACGCTGGTACAACAGTTGCCGTGCAATTAATACAATTGTCAGGGAAAACGAAGGAGCAAAGGAATCGAGCATCAGAGAGAGAGAGAGAGAAAGAAACTATATTTTCGTCCTCTGCATCCATAGCGGAGCGTCTTCTCCCTCGGCCGAACACCTTCGTCCGACGCGATGCTTTCGAGGAGTAATCAGTAAAGCGTGTAGATCCACCCCGCCATGGACGCGTTTGATATATACACGAAAGGTGCACTAGCTCTCTCTCTCTCTCTCTCTATCTGTTCTGTGTGCACAATAACACCGTTGTCGGGGGGGGGGCAGGGGGTGGCGTCGCACTAACGACTCGCTATTGAAATGTTTCGCCGGGTGACCATTGCTATAAGAAGAAGAACGAGGGTCGTAACAAGCTCTGTTATTATTATTATTAATGATATTTTTTTGCTCTTCTTGGGTGTACAAATATAGCTCAAGGTTACCTTTTAGCGCGGGATATGAAACAAAAAAAGTGGACAGTGTCATTGAAACCCATGAGTGATTAACGATAACTTAATCTTCACCGAACGAGTATATAACAAGGACTTATACGCGCGTACACGCGATAATACGACTAGCCGTATCTTCGTGTAAACAGACTCGGCGATTTCGAGTGCAAGTCCAACAAGGAGACGACCTAGTATAATAGTACCTATACGTATACATGTACAACGGAGCAAGGGATGAATTCTGTTCTCTTCCTCTGCCAAAAGTTTCGCCACTCGAATCGGGAGAGCTGATAAATGGATGGGAGGTCCATACTCCTTCAAACACGATTATTCCAATACCATTGAGATTTGACCCTAGAGGGATTTCGTAGTGTGGGTAATGAACGAGTTTTCAGGTAGGAAAAAAAAAAAAAAATGATTTCACAAAGTTCACTGACACGCTGGTCGAAGGGTGATCCTCCAAAGCATCCCTGAATAATCGCGCGGGAAGTGAAAAGCAACTTCCAGGGCAGATGCATGTTGTCCTCCGAAGAAACATCGTTAACTGCTGATGGCGATTGCTCGCAGAGGTTCCCCGTAATAGCCCCGAGAATTCATCCTGTATCCGGCGACTCGGCCGTAGAGTACAGGAAGAGAAGTCGAGGAGGGAAATTCACAGCGTGGCGCGACAATACACAATTATGTACGCGAGCAAAGAGCAAGCATCCACATACATGCATATTATGTATAGTTACCGCTGTCGTCGACACACGTACACACGTCTACGAGACGATGTAGCGCCGACGTCTTTGTCGGGGAACATAATGGGGAGGACACGTATAGGTAATGCGAAGGGGGACAGCTATATACGACCCCACTACGATTACACTGAGAGAGGACGACTCGAAGACAATACAATTATTCGCAATTACCGCCCCACGGCCCCGCGGAATTATCCCATTCTGTTACCCATTACTCCGAGGACTGTGTACACCCCTTCCGCCCCCCCCCCGGTGGAAAACCAGACTCCCCCGTTACTTCCTCCCTCACGAAAGACCAGCTGACGTTACCGGCGTCTAACTCTCCCTCTGCGTAAGTACAACGCGCTTTTCTTACTCCTTCGCGTCGTTCAAAGCCAAATGTGACAGTCATCTTCGTCAGTTGCGCATTGTCTGGTGTACATATGTATAGATACCTATACAGCTCTTTGGCTGAGCTATTGCGGCTTTGTCGAGCTGCCAGAAGGTAACTCGATTCTCGAGTTGGTTTACTCCTTTTTTTGCTTTTTGATCCAGTAGGAGGAGACGGCAAAACCAGATAATTGGTTGACAGTTGGAAATAGTCAGGGACTTTGTGCTCTCGAGACAAAGACAAAAATTCAATTATGTCAATGACCAATGATTTGGAGGTAAAATGTGGCTCTTTCTTTGAACGGAGACCATAAATTTTTTTTTTGCAACAAATAACTTTGAGAAATAGAAAAATTGATGCCACGGGATGTGCAAACCCTTCGTGGTCAGTGAGCTTGATACCTTGAAATTCGGTAAAACTGACGAGGAATTTTGCCAAAGATCGATCGATCGATGGTATAGTCATTATAATCTCGCCGAGCGAGGAGGAAAAAAAAAAACCGGAGTCCTCGAATCTAGTGGTTGCGCCCGCATTCACGGATAATTTATTTTCCCCTCCGAACGCTGTACTTACCTACTTCGCTCGCGCGATAAAACCAGCTGACGCAGCTGGTGGCCCCTGAAGAAGACAAGGGGCTATACGCGGGAACTCTGCACGAGGAAGTAAGAGATTGGAGACTCGTGGTTTATCGCATTAGAGCTGTAGCTGGTGGTGGTGGTCGTGAACGCGGGAAAAGTCACTCTATATATGTACGTACTCGATTACGGATGTGTACCTATATACCCACCCCGAGAGTTTACTCGTTAAAAGCACGCTGTTGATGATTTCGAAGTAGATGGATCGAGTTTATAATTTTACCTCTTTTTTTTTAATTTTATTTTTATTTTTTTTTTTTTTTCATAAATTGCGCGCATTACTGCAAACGAAAATTGTTCACGACAAATTGCATTAGTGTAGCAAGTGAAAAAAAAAAAGAAAAAGATTTAGAGATGCCAACAATTATTTTGACGAAACAAAATGTCCTTTGTTTTATTACGTGCACCGTAATTTTAAGGGTATGCGTATACACTGAAATTAAACAAAGCATTTTACAGAGGGTACAACGAAATATGCAGAGCGTAATTTAATATCACGCGACAAGAGGAGTGGGTGGGTGTAATATAAAAAATAATTTAATGACACTCGCCGGGAGGACGAGCTAAAATTATTTCAGAACAGACGTGCGAGCTACAAAACAATGCGGAGGGACATTGAAACGGGAGAGCATTGAAATAAAAAGGAGGAGGGGGGAAAAAAAAGTACGAGTTCCGTAGCGGTGAATTCTCAACGTCGCGAGGGCTAATGTAACAAAGGGAGCCAGCTCGGAACTTGATTACGCTCGGTCGCTTCAGTCTTAGGTTAGTGTATATATATATATATATATATATATATATATATAATATGTACCTACCAATGTGGAGGGCAACAGCAGAGGCAGCCTAAGGGTACAGTATACTTATGTATACGTGTATGTATCGCCTCGGTTCGACGCGCAATTAATGTATACATGTATATACAACGGAGGACTCGGAAGAAAGGGATCTGCCTCCCTTTTCGCGCATTTTCCACACTTTCTTTCTTTTATTTCCTTCTCTCTCCCGCTCTCTCTCTCTCTCTCTCATTCTTTCGCTTTCCTTTATTTCAGCTTCAAATAAATTCCCCTAATGAACGAGCGTCGAGTTCTTTTTTTTTTTTTTTTTTTTTTTTTTTTCGTCAGCTCAGCCTTCCCTTCCTCAGCAATAAACGAAAAAAAGCCGGATTAATTAACAGATTTTTGCTTTTCCCATGGGCGTGTAAAATAATCTCCGAAATTTCTGAATTCGCCCAGTGGGTGTGCTTACATTCGAGTTTAAAATTAATTTTTGGTCGATAAAAAAAAACATGTCTGCCAAAAAGTTGTAATTAAATTTCCCAGGGAGTGAAAAGTTTGCAAAAACCACTCGAAACGACGCGATGATTTCCTCTTCGAAATTATCATCGGAGAGCAGTGCACTCGTCCACGACTCGAACCGTTCGGTTCAGCAGAATTTCCAACAAAGCGCGCGAGGAAAGCTGTCGTCAGCTCGCCTCTCGATAAATTAGAGAGCATCCCTGGCAATCGGCTCTAGTTTACTCAGAGATGCGGCGAGCAACGGCAGGGAGGAGGAAGAAAAAGAGTTTTCAAAAAAGCAAGGATGGCTGGCATAGAGGGATCGGAGGGGAGGGGGGGGGGGGGCGAGGGCTTCAAATATTCACCTGTAATCCCTGTCGAGCCCTTAATCCTCGGAGCTAAGTCGCGCTCCAGCCAGGTCCCTCGAGCCTTCTTTACTTGCCCGAAAATCGGACCGAGAGCCGTCCCCCCCCCCCCCCCCCCCCCATGTATATTATATACATACACCGTGCTATTGTTGAAAACAGGACTCTTGGAGTTTCGCGCCATTTATCTAGCTGAACGCTAGCCCCAACAAAGTGCCGCTGCGAAACTTCCCGGTGAGAAATTAAATTTTTTTTTTCCCCACTCTCCCATCCGACAACTCGCGGAGTTGTTTCTTTCGAATCGGACGGCGCTTAGAGGATAATCCCACCTGTTCCGGGAAAAGCTTGAGAGGAAATTTATTTCGCTGATTAAAAAATCAAGGGCTGACGCGCTATACGTCTTGCCTTCGAATTTTTGCAGTAAACAAAAAAAAACAAATGAAAACATCAGTCTCTTCATGAGCATGATTTAAAAAAAAAAAACTAGTTTCTCCTTTGCCCTATCTTCTCCCTCGTAGCGAGAATCCACCAAAAATTCCAGCCGATTAAATTTACATTCGGCTAAGCCCCCCACTCGGCGAATAAATCCTCGGAGCTCGAAACAAAATTCCCCGCCGACTCGACAGCACCGCGCTATATACGATCCTTCCTCCGTAGTGAGAGAAAACACGGCACGGCCGAAACTCGCGCGATCGAGTGTTCGACGAGCTGTAATTTTTGGGAAAATTTTCCACTTTGCGAGCAAGTACAGCACCCCGAGAGCCGAGAGTCAAAAGTCCAGCGGGTCAGAAGAAGCACTGCGCCATACTTCTTGGCTGTACTCGCAGAAAATTGTAAGTTTCCCAGAGCAATCGTGCTCGTGTCCTTATCGAGGGCTTCGTTTGCGTATTCCGTGCGCGCTCGAGTGTACAACCCGGACGATCGCAAAACTATATGGTGATGTGTGAGCTCGGCAAGTTATGTCTGACATGGCTTCCTAATTCAATCATACGCGCGCCAGCGAGGGTCCCTCCGTCTATCTTCCTTGTAATAGTGCCCAACTAAGGAAGGGGAAGAGCCCTTTTTGTTGTCCCTATATATACGCGTGTATGACCTTCCCTGCGTGGCGACTCCCTTCGGCTAATCCAACTTGTTTTCGTGCTCTCGTTTGTTGATTGTGTTGCGATCGACCGGACGCCGTCATGTAGAAATCGACCTTTACACCGATGGAATGTTTTTTTTTTTAATTTTTTAAATAAGTAATTTCTAGTTCTTTGCTCGAGCCACGTGGTACGTTGAGGAATAAGCTCAAAAGAGAAGGAGAGAACAAGCTTGTGTACATCCAATGGCTTTTCTTACCCTCGACTTGTCATCCCGCGATACTGTCCACATGGAAAGCCGGTAATACGAGAGAAGGGGTCGAGGAGATGGATATTTATGAAATCCCCTCGGTAATAAGCTCCATTCACCTACCCGTCCACCATGTACAAGACTGAAATCATATCCTTTTTTTTTTTTCATCCCGCGTCACCGTTGATCTCCATGGCGCGAAGATGTACCCGGATACACGAACGAGGAGTCCTTGCGACTGTGATCTGGCAACGACCTCGGTCCACTTACCACAGCGAGGCCCCCACCGGTGTATATATGTACAGCCGGGTATCCTCTTTCGGCCAGAAATCCTCGCGATCGCTGTGATCCCCGAGGCCGCACAGCCAAACGATAACTATACACACCCTATTTAACGCGTTCTTCCTATATGCACGGCTAATCCCGCGCCTCGCGCCCGTAAGTCCCCTGGGGAGGGGCTTAGGGGAGTTTAATTTAAAACCGGTAGGCGAAAATCGGCTCGATTCCCTCTCCCGCCGCTCGATCTTTCCAGCGGAGGATTATACCTCGGGCAATATTCCGTATACTATACACATCGCGTGGGCTTTTGTTCGCTTTCGCGAGAGCCTAGGTTGTATACGCACCTGCAGCTGGGCGATGAAGCGCGGGTAGGGATTCTTCCGCGGGCAAGCCTATAGAGGAGTCGAAAACGGGAGATCGGTGTAATACCACGTAGTGCATGGCTGTTAATGCGCGTCAATCCTACTGGTAGCAAACACATATATATATGAAAAACTGTACGAGCAATGATACCTGCATGAGCCATTACCGATCACGTACCGATTTTTCTTTCGGATAGAGAGAGAGAGAGGAGAAAATCTTAGATGATGCCCGCTTCAGCGTAATTGCACAAGTAATGCGAGGTAATCGCACAGCGCATCCTCGATCCGTATAGCCAACAGATATTACGTGCCCGGGGGTACATTACATATACGCGCCGCGGGTGCGTGTCAAAGTTTTGCCCCTAAGCTGAGTCAAGTTCGCGCCAAGAGCCTTCCCTTGTACGCGCTCTACATACACGCACCAGACACTCGCGAGAAATTTCGACTACGAAGTGGCTGGGGGTGTACGTATCGTTATCATCACCGCTCTTGTCTTTTCGCAAAGTTGGCGGAGGTGTTCTATATATATATATATATACATAATATTCGTAGAGTTTCTTCGATGGGTTGCGCGAGACGTGACGCCCGTGGTACGTAATATTATAGGTCTAACGATGGAAACGTGCTCGCTCCGACAAGCTCTTTGAGCCGCTACTCTTCTTACGCGGGTGCACCTCGATTCGAATTCGAATACCTGCGCTCGCGTGCGCATATGCATACTTATTATACACATGGTAAGTTTTTACTTGCTAGTGCTCAACTTGATGGTGTGCACACGTTTAATCGTCCGATCCGATTATTTTGCAACGTGAAAAGAAACGTTGTTTATGATGATAATGCAATTGTGTCGTCGAGGGTCGTATACGACGGAGCATCGCGAAGAAACAAGGGGGTGAATCCTTTTAAAATTAAAATACCCGTAGGTAATGAAAACCAGGTGGTTCGTTGTACAATACGAGGTACGGATGCAGAAAAAGCGCAGTTATGTCTTCGTAGGTCATAATATTGTGCTCGCAGCCGAAATACAAGGACAAAACCTCCGCGAGCGTCGTCTCCTCGTCGTTTTAATGGAGCAAAGAAAACGGGGATCCTCAAAGTGCCCCTACCCCCCCCCCCAGTTTTTCCTCGGATCTCTTTTAATTAACACGGGAGCAGGTCTTCCGTCGCCTCCCTTGTACTCGTGTATTATATATAATACACTTTGGCCTCTTGCGCGCTCATTGTTCGCGTTTTTCCGCTTCATTCGTCGTATTCGAAGCTTTCCTCGTCGAAACCCTCCGCCTCTCATCTCTAACCGGCTGTGCCCCGTACCGGAGGAAAAGAGCTTATGTACGCGCAGACAATGCAGTTCCAGACGAGTCTTTGTCTTTGAGAGTTCCCATGTTCCTCCGCGCTTTGTTATTATTAGTATCATTAATTGTCTCTGTTCCTACATTTTTTTTTTTTTTTCAACGATAAATGTGTATGGCCTTTTTTCACCCCTCCACTTTAATGACATTTAGCTCTTCCAGCCAACTCTTTGCACCGGATGAAGAGTACCGTAAATGTATAGGCTACAAAAAAAAAAAAAAAAAAAAAAAAAAAATAATCAAGTCTCGGTGGCGTTTGTTTTTCGTTCCAGCAGCAGCAGACCCAACAGCAGGCCCAACAGCTTCCCCAACAGCAGCAGCAATCGGCGCAACTGCAGCCCCAACAGCAGCAATCGGCACAGGCGAACTCGCCCGGAAGCGGTAATAATGCCGGGAAGATCGTCGTCGTCGGTGGTAGTCCGTCGCCGAGCAGTTCGCCCGGTCTCGTACCGGCCTCCGGTAAACCACCCGTCGAGCCGAAGCCCGTCGAGTGCAACCTGTGCCACCGGAAATTCAAAAACATCCCCGCCCTCAACGGCCACATGAGACTGCACGGGGGTTACTTCAAAAAGGTACGTCCCGGCCATTTGGAATATGTTTTTATTTCCTCTTTTCGGTAGATTTACCTATAGTTGGAATAAATATAAATAGCACTTCTGTCTGGACCTTTAAGAACCCAAAAAAATAATCAACGTCACATGGTTGTGACGCAGCAGTCGTGTCTCGTATATGCCAAACTTAAATTTTTTTCACTCGTCTCTAGTACGTCGATTCGAAGAGCATATTTGCACTCTGGATGACAAGCTGGTATCTCCAGTCGAATAACGAGTACATGCTATATACCTTTGTGAGCGGGTAAATGTTACTCGCGTATTCAAACACCGGAGAACAATTGACCCAATTAAGGGCGAAGAGCACCCGAAAGGGACGGGGCCATCAACGTCGGAACAATACAATTTATTACATTATTCCAGGGGGGGGGGGGGTCTCAATAATGGAGAGGTGGCGCGATTCCTCGAAAATTGTTATTAATCCCCCTCTACAGCTTCCCACTGAAGCCGGGAAGCTCGCAGACTTGAGAATAGTTGGAAACTTTGGCCCCGCGGATGTACCTCGAGTACTGAACGCCACTCCCCCCCCCCCTCGCAATTAAAATAATGGCTCTCGTGTTAATGATAAAGGTGAAATCTCTCGAACGAAACCCTATACGTGTACATATAGATATACGTATTCTCGCGCCCTGCAACGCAAAGTCAAATTCATTTGCCAACTGTACTCGGACTCGCTTCCTTTCGCTCCAACTGCGACGCGGGGAGGAAACCGCTGCTGTACCTATACGTACTGGTGGAGAGAGGGATTAATCGTCCCCCCTTTTATTTCTGGTTGTACCACCCCGTCTCGTTACATCGAATTCAGCACTTTGAGAGCTGTATAGCATCGCGGAAGCTCGACCAAGCGAAGGGAAAAAAGATCGAAGGATCAGCAACTTTCCGCTCGTCTTCGTTACTTTTCTTTCTTTTTTTTTTTCTCCCCCCCCCCTCTCCTTTCTTCCGTTTTCGTTGATTAAAAAATGTCTTAACAATGCCCCGCTGCGCCCAGCAGTTCTATAAAAGTGCCGGAGAGACACATCGGCGCTCTCCTGCGATCCCTTTTACAGCACGTTACCAGACGAGCCACTTTCATTGGAAGCAAATTAATCAAAAATAGTTGATTGGATGCGTGTGGGGAACAAAAGCGCGCAGGTGCACCAACACGGGTGCGGAAGCTTAAAAGAGTCGCTGACGGAGTTGCTTAGACGCGACGTGAGTATGCTTACACGAGAAAAAGCAAAGATCTCGAGAGAGAGAGAGAGCAAACAACGCGCTCGAGTGCCTCCTGCTCTTGGCTCCATTATGCAGATTGAGCCCGCTCGGTTGGGCTTTCGGGCACGAGTTGTGCGCGAGCATTTGCTTTCTCGCCAGAGAGATTTATCGAAAAGTTTCGATGGTCCTGCACGCGCGCATCGCGGCAGCGGGAAATCTGAATCAATAGTTTATTCGCGTGCAGGTTTTCGCAGGGGAGAAAAGAAAAATGTGAAGGGGGGGGGGGAGTGGCTCTCATTTTTTACCGACTGATGAGGGGATGCAACGACGCGGAATTGCAGTTGGATGCGTGGTTTTGGAAAAAAAAAAAAAAAAAAAAAAAAAAAAAAGAAAAGGGTATAAACATCAAGTAAAAATATATGGAAACGTGGAGAAGGAAAAAAAAAAAACTATACTACAATATTTTTCTGCGTACGATTATTGCGTTAAAAGCTTTTAGAGTAGGAAAAATAGTATAAAAAAAAGGTGCTTGCTCCTTTGTACATTTGAAAAGTTCCGTTAAAAATCATCCATCGTAGTCACATACCAATTGAAAACTGCTGCTGATATGGACACGAAAAAATGCTTACCAAATCGATAGGACGTGTATACTGTACAGCACGCCTCGTCGCGACATTGGTGATTTTCCGCAGATTTCCCCGTATACGTGACTTCCCTCGCTGACCTTTGCAGGGCGAATCAAACGAGATCGCGGAAAAAACCCCGCAGTCCGTCTCGTCCATTAGCCAAAGCTCGAAAACAATCGGCAGAGCCACCGAAGCGTCCCTGCATTCGCCCAAATCTGTGTATATATATACGGCCCCGACGCAGCTCAGCCTCAACCATCAACGGACCGGGAGTGGACCCGCCGCGTGTAGCCATTAGTTAAATCTCTTAATACTTTCCGCGCATTAAAATAAGCTTCGCCAGCGCGACGCACCCCATATAACGAAGCGGCTCCGCAACAACACTCTCATTTTAATAGAAAGCGCATCTTCACTGCTCATACGAGCCGTACGCTAACATATACAGGCGATTCTCGATAATTGGACGGCGTCGCAATCCTTTATCGGCGGCTGCATCGGCGTTAGAACCCGATACATGTAGGTATTCGTGCATTCATCGAACACAAATATGTAGGTGTGTATATATATATATATATATATACATATATACGCATTGGCGTGTACACGAGGCAACATAAATCTCTGTCCGCGAAAGGAGCATAGAACGGGCTAGTGTGCGTGTGTATATGTAAACCTCCCGGTGTCCGTTCACGCCGAGATCGATCGTATTAGAGAGCGGGGGCTGCACCCCCTTACCTCCTCCTCATCTCTTATTCCGATCAATATTCATGACACGGAGGGCAGCCCGTCAAAGACAGATAGTTCAATTTCGTACGTGATGTATGTATCAAAGTGGATGCGCCGGTGTATTATAGTCGTAGGCCGGTCCACCGGTGGAGGGGAAATTGAGCCTCCACGACGATCGTCGCGCGCGTTAACGTTTAGACGTCAGATGTACACGCCTATCTGTCCAGATGGATGGCACGGTATGGTCCCTCAAGAGAGAGAGAGAGAGAGCGGAGGCTGATTGTATACGCTCGGGGCTCGTCGGCTGACCTATATTGCCGATTCGAGATACATGTGTGTATGAACGTTGCGATTTATCGGGCAAAAGTTTGATTGGATTAGGACCATTTGGTTTAATATTCTATATCTTAGTGGGATGCGTCGAGGTTTACGTGCACTTTGTAATTGTATCTGCGTATTTTACAGTGGAGGGGTTTTTGTAACGTGAAAAAACAACAACGATGATGACGATGATGATGATGATTTATTACCGTCGAAACCGTAACGAAGAAAAATACCCCCTAATTAACGAAACGCGAGCGTTATCAATTAATATTGCAGCTCCCGCTGTGCGAGCAAAATTAATTTCGGTATCAAACGAGCTTGGATTTCACGGGTTGCTGGAAATCGTCGTTACATTATTACGTATGTGCATTGCAAAATTATTTTTCACTAGTCGCTCGCCCGGAATGGAAATACCCTCCCCAACTCGGGTGCACTTTTCGAACTAATTTGTAAGTTCGATATTGAATGTCCGGGGCTCGCGTTAATCGCAATTACACGGTGAAACTCGTAATATTAAAGCAGAAATCGTATCGGTTATTTGACCAATTGCAACCTGCAAACACACGTCCAAGACAATCGAAGCTCACCCCCCACTAAAACGCGGAGGTCTTGGTAACCGCGATCGGCAATCCGGTGTGCTGCTGACCATAGCACGCGGGGACAGAGATGTATATATATATTCCAAGGCCACAGCGGGTAATCGGACGTCGCCTCAATTAGCCCCGCTCAGTGATTAGCTAACAGCAGCTTCGCTCCCTCGCCCGTGTTATATATACGCTTGTGCGCACAAAGACGTGGCCTATCAATCTGCACCTACTCCTCCTCCTATATATGTAGGCTCTTTTAATCCGCGCTCACCGACAACTATTGTAGACTTCGTGCACCTTTTTTCCCTCGCACTTTTCCATCGCAGGCTTGACAAACCGCACGTAATTTATAATCAAACCGAGCCCTCAAATTATACGCAGCTGCTATCGGTACATGCGACGTTCGACTGGCACGCCCGACTGTTGTCTGTATCCATTTTCGACGTTTATCCACGACGCGTGCAAGTACTGTTCTCTTATGGAGGCATTTCTCTTTAATTTACACGCGCACATACTACGTCAACCAAATAAATTGTACAAGGATTTTTCCCTATTTTAGTTTACTTGTAACGTCTGGGCAGATAAGGATTGATAGATCTAATTTTTTTTTTTTATTTTAATTGTGCAATGTTTCGTGTGTTTCAGGACACGGACACGAAAAAGGCGGAAAAGAAGGAGGTGGCCGGGCCGCCGTTGCAGACGGCCTCGGTCAGCGTACGGGCCCTCATCGAGGAAAAAATCATTCAGAAGAGGACGACAGGTAAAATGAGAATGAATAAATAAAACACAGAATATCGTCCGTAAATATTTCATCATTTCCTCTGTGTATTCGAGAATTACATATTATACCTAATTTGAGCTGACGAGAGAAGGAGAGAAGGAAATTAAATGTCGAACGTATATTATAATGTATGGGTACAATCGAGTCGTGCACGTGTGGTTGAACAGCTATTCCCGGGTAGGGGGGGATGTGAATTAAATTTCTTTTGATTCATTAAGAGGAGAGGATAGCGAGCGGTGGCAAGGAGAAAGCTGAAAAATGCGGAGCTTTCGTTGTTTGAAAATTCCAAACTCATACTGCAAACTGGGAGTGCGAGGAGGGACGAGCTGGTGGGTAATTTAGAAAATCACGACCCGCCCTCGCGTCAAAGCGAATTCCCCGAATTCCCCTCCGTCTCACTGTTGCGCTAATATCATTCCCAGAAAATTATTCGCTAATTGAGAAGCATTTCTCATTTCGCGCATGCACGTGTAATATCTCCCTATAATTTGACGCTGCCATCCCACGTGTAATATATACGTATGTATAGACGGGGGTGAAATGTTTTCTCATGTGCCGCACTGCCCAATCAAATTCAAATTAAGTGCGCTGCAGCGCTCCTGCCCTTTGAAATATTAATAATGATAATCATCATCATCTCCGCAAAGGGCAGCGAAAGAAATATTTTTCGTTCAATTTCACCCTACCCCGGGGCATATCGCGAATAATTCGAAATCCTTGAGAAATTTGGGAAGAATTTTTCATAACTGAGGCACGCGAGGAAGAAATATTGTTTGTTACGTGTAAAATTTGCAATCAAATAAAACATGATATGCTGCGACAAACGACTATTTAGTTAATGAAAGCTAATCAACCGTTTTTTTTTTTCATACCATACCGCAAAAGCGCTTTAGCTGCCAAAAAAGTAAAACGCCTCTCGAGATGAACACAGACGAAGAAACAAAGCAAAACACTGTATCATGCATACGTATACACCTAGAAAATCGCAAGCTTCGATCTTGCACAGCAATAATAGAAATAAAGAGAAGCGGAGCGGGACAAAGAATAGAAGATTCCCTCTTTCCCCACTAAAAAAAGAAGAAGAAGAAGAAGAAGAGGCAACGCGTTGACCCGAATGTGAGGCAAATACACACGCGTATACAAACAGAGGAGAGGATGGAGAGTGGCCGCGTTGGGTATAGCCGTATAATTTATCGAGCTCGGAATATTTCTCGCATTGTCCACGTCGAGCCGATAAATCAAAGCCGGGACTAGGCGAATCCCAAGCGGCGCGCGGGCGTCGTTAGCGATTTATGCGCGATTTCATCCTCCGCCGCCCATACGCCCGTCTATGTGTATATACGTGTGTACTACGGGTTATGCCTAAATCTACATATCACACACGTACAGGGATGGGGATGGCACGGGGGAGGGAAAAAAAAAGGGGGCCGGATGAAAGGGAGGACGGATTCGTTTTTCTTTTTACTCTTTCCGGGGTTGGGGGAAGAGCTTCTTCCCGAGCTTTTTGCCGGGAGCAGTTTCTGTTTCGCGAATTCATAATTCATGCGCAGCTGTAGGTGTACCGACCGAAAAAAAACCCGAAATTAGTGGGCGCCCGTGTTTATACGACGAAATGTTAATGGCTCTTAGATGTGTGCGCGAGTTTTTGCATCGAGTGTGCTCGGAGGGACGCGAGTGGGCTTTTAAAACGTTGATTATTCAATTTCGAGCGTACGTCTACCTCCTCGTTTTTGCTCGCGTGCTTGGGGATGTGTGCCCCCTTCCCCCTTTTGACTTTGGGAAATGTTTAAATATACCCTCGCTCCGCTGTTTGCACTAAACCTTTTGGAGGACTGGGTTTGTTTGATATTTCTTCCCTTTCGTTTCGCGATTGACCGCATAATTAGGTGAATAAAAAAAAAAAAAAAAAAAAAAAAGCTCAGATCTCCGGTAGGTTCCAAGCAACAATGAAGCTTGGGGGAATCTCGTGTAGCCGAGTAGTATGGAAGCTGGAAGGGAAGGGGTTGGCGATAAACTGCTCGGTGGCCAGATCCTCGAGGAGGATTCGGGCGCACGTATACGCCAGGAATTACGCGGGCCATTGTGTGGATATGTATGTGTATACACGAAATAACAATGGTAAAGCTTCATGATGCCGGATTTTCCTGTTTTTGGATAATATGTTGTGCGTGCTCTCGGCGGGAGAGCGTGCGCGGCTATTGTGATTCGCGGCCGTGATGTGTACAGGGGGAGGCCCTAAAGCTCGCTGTCTCCGCGCGCGTTAACAATGTCGAACCCTATATCCTCGCCCATTCGAACGTCAATCATCCGCGTTTATTGATGCCCACAATGCGCTGCCGCTGCTGTTCGTTAAAATCTTGTCAAGGAGCTGAATACGGCATCTGACGCGAAATTCGTGATGTTTTGTCAGTTTTCCGATTTTTTCCGGATTTCTCTTCCCTCCCTCCCTCCCTTCCCTTACTCTTTTCAATTTGATATTCATCAGCACCGGGAAAATAGATTACGCATATTATTTCAATTGTTCCTATTTACCCCACTTTGCTGCCTGGCAGTATTGACGTTTCGAGGATTACCGTCAAGTAGTACAGACGTACGTTTGGTCAGACGCAGCACGAAACCTGATGGCGTTTACAAACAGCAGTACTCTTTTATTATTTTCAACGCAGGAAACGATAAAACCATGTGTAAAATCACCCTGAAAATAGAATTTTTAAGCTGATTGAACAATTTTAGTCTTGCCTCGCGTATATAAAAGTACGAAATCCATCAAGCCCCCAACAAGATTTTTTCAGGATAATTGTCTGAAAAACAGCTCCAAAGAAAAAAATCCCAAAGACTCTATACGCTGTACTCGGCGGTAAATAAAAAAAAAAAAAAAAAAAAAAGCTTTGAAAATTCCCGATGGCGCGTGGTAGTCGTAAAAGTGCTCCATACCCAAGGTCCGTACGCAGCCACAAAATCTCGCTGCAATTAGGGCAAGCACGCGCGGCCCTCCACTCTTTCTCCTCTCGATCCACTTTTCAATTCGCTTAATGACCAGTGTCGAGGGCGTACCTGTGTATATATACACATACATGCCTCGCGCTCGCAAGCACACACGCGTGCACCACGTAGTTCAGAACCAAGAGTGGGTATTAGTCCTTTCTCTCTCTCTCTCTCTCTCTTTTCCGTGAACCCCGCGTAGCGTAAGCTCTGGGAAAGCAATTTACCGCGGCTCTACGCGTATGTATACGTGCACGTGTAGTACAGATCCGGCTGATTGCCAATTTGTAAAAATCCCGATTCGCGGGACTCGCATTAGCCTGTCCTCGTGCCCCCCCGTCGTCGGTCGACCGCATCAAAGGTGCGCCAATTATTGGAAACTTCGCGTTTGATACCAATGCGCCGAATGAAAGAGAAGCGAAAGGCAGGCAGATATCTGAAACGAGAGGAAGTAAAAAAAAGGGCTTCGTACCGAGTGGTCTCCTTTCCCCTTTTATTACCAGCGCGACGTAAAAGCTAACGGCACGGGCGCCCCGTATAATAAACGCTTTTTAACACACGTGTGTGTGTGTGTGTGTGTATATACATTTGTGCGCGCTCACGCATATACATACATACAGAGATACACGCAAGTACACTCGAGTCGTCCGCGTAAACGTTACGAGCCCGTCGTTATCCCGCTCACCCTCTCTCTACATGATTATACACGTTTGTTCAATTTGTATCGCCCTGCGTTATCGATAACGGCTCGTTATACGCTTCCTGAAATTATGAATAACACCGCCTTTTTTTTATTGCTCGTCAACTGCGTACACGCCTATACCTATATACAACTCTTTTGGCCCTCGACGATTACACCTTGCGCGATTTTTCGTGAAAAAAAAATACAGCGTCATCCGTCGAGCTTTGATATCAACAACATATAGTATATATAGCTGTATACGGGAGCTCTTTAGCGCGTTGTTCGTCACTCATGTATATACGCGCGCGAGCTATCCTCCCCGCCTACGAGTGCGCTACAATTATTAAATACTTAGCTTGCGTAAATCTCGCGCGGAAAATACGACTGTCGGCCGAGCCACGCGTAAATCATGCCATCGACCCCCGAGATTTTTTTTGCCCCTACCTCCCCTGCGCGCTTGTACAGCTACATATACACGCGGAGCACCAAAATAAATAGCAAAGGGAGGGTTTGCAGGCTGTGGAGTGTATATATAGCAGTGCCGCTGCGTAAGCATCGAAGAGGGAAATTTACGATGCGGGGATATTTACGAGTATTGCCCCACGGCCGACAGGAGCAGGAAAGGGGAATCTGCCTGTCCGCCAGACTGCGTTCTCTATATGTACGTCCCTCCTCGCGTCTTCGCCCCGAATAATCTTTTGTGCGACTTTAGCCGCGCTTCGCGAGCATATAGCACTCGAGTCAATCGACGTCGCTCCACATGTATAGGTATAGGTACCTATATTCTGAGAGAATAGGGATGCCGGAATAAATTGGACCCCGATTGGATCGGAGGTGCGAGATCCGCTGTTTTATAAGCTATACATTGCCGTAGATGGGATTTCTCATTTTTCTTGATTTTTCGACGAGAAGATACACGCCGTGTTTGCTCTCGTGCCGTACATGTTTTTTTTTTTTTTTTTTTTTTTCTATCCATGTTTACTCGTACACCCGTTTAACGCACATGTACGACTAGTTTTTCATCCTCCCCTTGTGCGAGAACGCGACGAGGCTCGACGTTTGTGTGTGGGTGTAACTGAATCGAAGCGAAAATTGAAAAGTAAAACATCATCAAAATTAGCGCATCAGCTCTGCAAACTTTTATACATACGCGCGCTCTCGTTGGATTTTTTTTTCCCGAAAAGCTCACTGTTTATTTCGACGTTTAAATTTATTTACGCCTCCCCCGCGCACGCGACTGATTGAATGTACACGTAACACTCATCTCGATAACGTTTCGTTTGGCTCGCTGACGTTTACATTGATAAATATTCACGAGAGGAGCAAGTAGCTGACCCATTGCAGTTGAAGTCCCTCCTCCTGTATCGGTGTGTCGTGACGCTTTGCTCGTTCGGGCGAACTAGTACGTTTTATCTGGAAATTCGCAAAAAGTCACTCTTTGATGTTTTACCTTATTTTTTTATGTTTTCAATCCAAAGGAAAGACGTGGGTGCGCTTTTTTTTCATTTCAGTACGTATTTTTAGGGCCTCTATCGTAAGGACGAAATCTCAATTTGAACTCCTTTAGGTACATACGTATATAGAACAAGCACTTTGGTTCTCTGGATTTTAGATGTCAAACGTGTAACGAATATTACTCCGCTCCAGTAACGTAAAAATCGTAAGCTGATTTGAAAACTAAGTTGAATGAATTTCACGAAATAAATGACCCAGGAGTAACGGGACAAACATGCGATGTGGGTGTACCTACGCACAAGCGCGTACTTTCGTGTAAATTTCGTACGAGCTCAGGAAAATCATCATGTAAATGGGCGCGTGCACGAACAGCCAACTTCCCTTTGACGAGTCCGGGGGACTGGGTATTTTCGCAAATTAATTAAATTCATCCAACGTTTGATAAAGTTTGACCATTCCCTCGCTCCCTCCCCCCTTGACCCCCGTGCCGATCTTGCCCCACTTGAGCGCCCCCGCGTATAATTTATCACGTGCAAAATTCAGAGCATCCGTTGATTATAACGTAAGTACAGTGTGCAACTTTGGCCACGCGCTGCAGCTTCAAAGAAAACGCCACTCGTGTTTATTTTATGCACCACGTGCACGCGTGTACACAGGGCCGCGAAACAGGATATTACTACCTGGAATTATTTGCTCAGACCCGCGCGCGCGTGCATGCGTGTGTAATTTCCGTAAACGAGCTCTACCACTCGAGGGGTGTATACATATAGCGCCTGCGTGTCCTTCGGAGACCTCGTAATGACAGTCGTTAACGAAAAAAAAAAAAAAAAAAAAAAAAAAAAGTACGAGAATCGCTCTGGATGGCATGTTAGGAAACTCTTGTCCAACACGTTTGATCTCAAATGTCAATAACACCCCGGGACGTTTCAGCAACGGACGCGAACGCGGCTCATCAGTTGCGCGCCAACGCGGTGCTCGCGGCTCAAGCAGCGGCGACCCCGATGACGGTGACCTCGTCGACGTCGACCGACATCCAACAGCAGCAGATAATCGGCAAGATGAACTTTGCCGTGCCCGCGCCCCCACCGCTGGCCCCTGGCGATAAGATTCGCCGGTTGTCGGACGGCGAGCACTTCAGGCAGCCGAACGTGACGATAGCCGGGCACCCGAGCTCCGTGTCGAAGCAGCTCCAGGAAGCTCAGACCCAAGCCCAAGCCCAAGCTCTGGCCGACATGATACTCAAGGTACGCCACTGACCGGGAATATGACAATGGGAAAGAAAAGAAAAAATTCATACGTATGATGTGTATTGTAAGTTGGCGGAAACTCGGCAGGGCACGACGAAGATGGCAGTGAAGCGCGCTACCTCGGACCCCGGCCAGAGGGTCCAGTTGACCTATCAGGCCGCTCCGGTGACTACGACGAGCGGCTCGTCCCAGCCGACCTCCGTCACCGAGAGCTTCACGATGACCGGCTACCCGGAGGACGGCGGCTACTTTAGCCCCAGTCTACAGGACGAGGTTTTTCAGCAGGTCACCGCCGTGCCCGACAGCGTCTTGCTGCACGCCAGTCAACTCGACGCTATACAGGTGAGTTGTATAGTACCTAATATCGTCTCGGTCTCGTGGTACAGAGAGAGCTACGGGGGGGTAAATTTTACGTTTCTAAATGTAAAAAAAAAAATAAAAGAGCAAAGGATGGGTAGAAAAAGGTATCTCGAGTTCGCAAGTCGCCCAGTATATTATACGTATATTTTGCGTGCATATACGGAAAGTATGAACTTTGAACTTCAATATTTGCTCTCGAGGCGCTCCTCAAAGGATACGCGGGAAAAGTAAAAGGGATGTCGAAATGAAAAAAAAAAAAAAAAAAAAAAAAGATTCTCGTTGCCTTTCACGTTAATAATGAATACCTTTTCCAGCGACGAGTAGATTCGTTCATAAATGATCAAATGCACGCGAAGCGCAAACTTGCCTCGGACAACGGAAGGAGTGCGTGTACGTCTTTCTTTTAGCGTATAGGTGCGCATTATAATCGACACTCGGTACATCCATGTGGGTAAGACTGTCACGCACTCGCTGCGGGGTCACATTAGCATATGTTGAGACGTCGGCCTAGGGGTGATCCTTTGACGGGCCAATTAGAGGCTCTCGCGTCTCATTACGCATTCCCCCTTGGCTCCGGTGCGGGACGTTTTAGTTTCAATTATACAAGCCGCGGACGCCCGAGATCTAATAAACGCGGGAGGATAATAATTGCCATCGTCGTCGTCTCCTCTTTCTCCGAGTTTGAAAAGCTCGTCGCCGAGAGTTTTCGAGCTGACAGTCTCGCCCGAGTGCACAGTTCTCCCGTGTGTTATTATCATTGTACGCGCCCGAGGTCGTGACGAGCCGTCTTGGGCGATGTTTCTCGGGACTAATCAAAATTCACTTTCGGAGATAAGCTCGTGCCATCGGCTTCCCAAGACAAATGTCCCTCGCCCGCGTAATTACCTCCTTTTCTCTCTCGGCTCGCGTCTCCACTCCCTCTCTCGTAACGAGTTCCGTGGACCCGTTCTTATAGAGCACACGAGTTTAGCGTTGATTGAAAAACTTCTCCGACGCATTTTTCATCTCGAGAGCGAAGAGCTGTCCCCCTGCCCAAAATTAATGATTTCTGATTGGGCTCGTGAATCAAGCATTATAGTAAATCATCGAATGTACTCAAACGGAAGGATGTGAATTCGGGCAGTTTCAGACGTCGAGTCTGCTGCAGGAGCAGGCAGCCAACGAGGCTTTGCACGACATGAGCCTGGAGGAGCGTTTCCCGGGCCAGCACGCGGTGAACCCCGATCTGCAGGCCCTGGTCAACTCGCCCCTGCCCGACTCGCTGGCCGAGTTCAGCACCTACGGGGCCAACTACAGCGACGGCTCGCACGCCCTCCAGCCGAGCCACCAGTCGCCCCTGGCCTCGCCCCTCACCCGCCACGACAGCCCGAGCTTCACCTACCCGACGCCACCGGCGAGCCAGGAGGGCCTGCTCAGCGGTAGCCTGCCCCTCCTCAGTCCCCAGGAGGACACCGACTGCGCGGTCCACTCGGTCTCCTCGCCCCTCTCGGCGGCCTTCTACAGCACGAGCATGTCCTCGGCCGCGGCGATCGAGGAAGCCCTCAGCGAGGTCCTCCCCGACGAGGCCGACGCCGACCCCACGGACCTCTACGGCAGCGGCACCGCCACCACCGGTGGGCCCACCCCTGGCTGCCCGAACCCCCACTCGCCCCTGCCGAGTCCCCTCTCCGCGACACCCGCGCCCTCGCCCCTCTCCTCGCTGCCCCCCTCCTCCGTCTCCTCGCCCGGGCCCACCGGCTTTATCGGCTCGGCCTTCCCCATGTCGCCCCACCACCACCACCACCACCACCACGCCCTACAGAGCCAGATGATGCCCAACTCGGAGGACCCGCTGCTCTCGTCGAGCCCCAAGGACTTTGGGGCCGGGAGGCGCAAGTTCGAGTTCCAGTCGTACAAGCTCGTCGCCAACCAGAGCCAACTCGTCGACTTTGGCTTGGGCAACGGCGCCGTCGCCGGCATCGTCGTCGACAACAACGGCGAGTTCAAGCTCATACAGACCGCCGGCCTCCAAAAGACCAACGTCTACGTCCAAGGACCCGCCGGCACCCTCATGAGCCCGGCCCTGGCCTTCCGTAAGATCGACCACCACCACCACCAACAACAAACCAACGGCATCGTTTACCAGCCGCAGCCACTACACCAAGTAAATCATGCCTCTCTCTGTTTACTCAATATTATTATTTTACGTATAACTATAACGAGTGGGAGTCCGTGCAGGCCATCAATCCAGCCAAGTTCCTCATACAGACGAGCCAAGCTGCTAAGGTGAGCCTCAAACACGCCAGGCAGGGGTCGAGCGTCGGGCTGCCCGTGCCCATCGACAAGATCAAGGAGGAGGACTCGCTCGAGGAGGACATCTTTCTGAGCCCGAGCAGCCTCGACAGTCCCGCTAGGCACGGCAAGCGGCCGCGGCTCGAGGGCCCGAGTATCCTCTGCGGTGGCGGTCACAACGGCACCTCGAGCCTCGGCGCGAGTCCTTACCCATCGCGGCTGAGGCGGGCCTGCGACCGACAGTGGAACGGCAGTTACACGCCCCCACCGATACTCGACCCGTCGAGGCCCGGCTCGGGATTGTACGCCAGGCTGATGCACCAGCACGACGCCGCGGACTTTTGCAACTCGAGCAACTCGCAGGTGGGGGGGAACAACACGGACGTGCCGCCCCCTAGGATCAACGTCGGCACGAGGTACCAGGCGACGATACCTCAGCTGCTGACGCACGAGGCCGACCGCATGACCATCGAGCCCGAGATGGACCACCTGCTCTGGGATCCCTGCATAGACAGCGCCCTCACCGAGACCGAACGTCAGTTTCCACCCATTATGACCCACGTACTGGTCGTTCGTGCCGTTTCACCGTACCGTTCTCCTTTTCCCGTTTCAGTGTCCATGTACCTGCAGTTCGCTTGCTGCGCCACGGTACCCGCCGGTGGAAGGAACAAGGAGTACGCCCTTCACCTGCTCCACATGTGCAACGGCAACGTTAGAGTGAGTACCGGCCTTTTTGTTTCAAGTTAATAAAGCAAATGAAAGATAAACAATTGGTCCTCGTAGGAGGCGATGCTGAAACTGATGCGACCGACGCCCGCGCTTACGTCGGACCATCCGCTTCGCAGCTACGAGTACAGCGACTCGGACCGTTGGACGTCACGGGAGATGGACGCGTTTTACCAGAGCCTGTTGAAGTACAACAAGGACTTTTCGGCGATAGCCCTCGAGATCGGTAGCAAAACGTCGAGGCAGTGCGTGCAGTTCTATTACCTGTGGAAGCGGCTCTGTCCCGACGAGTACAGGAGGCTGAGGCTGCTTTACGGGAAACAGCCCAAGATCAAGGCCGAGAGCGTCTACGGCGGTGGTTTGTCCGACTCTCTCGACGACTGCAAGGACACGAAGGAGCTGTGCGACGCCATCGCCGCCGTTGCGGAATTCGACTTCAGCGAGGAGAAGTCCATTCTTCATCGGACGCTGGTGAGTTGTTTTTCTTTTTTTTTTTTTTTTTTTGTTTTCGTCGAGCGTTAATGGGACTCGATATCTCAGATGCAGACGACCAACGAGAGAGAAAATTCTGCTACTTTGACGACAAGCGACGGGGAGTTGCGGCTTTTCGCTTACGACTGCCAAGATGTGAGTCAAACATACTTGTATTAACCACGAACTACGCGATAACCATATACGAGTATTAAATTATTTGCGATGAGATTTTGGCTGGACAAAGATTGTGTGTTTAAATTATTTAATACCTAACACGAAGCTGACACATGAAACAGAATCGTCTTGACTTGTCTGTGAATTAAATGTTGCATGTGATTTGACTATTATCCTTATACCGGCACGTCGGCTCCAGGGGTGTGCTTCACACATTCACCAGACCAAAAATTGTTACAGGACTTTTAAACTTTACATACAATATCATATATTTGGATCGTCAAAATGCGCATCTTCCAACATATTTTTGTCCTTAAATCGAAAAAAGTACAAAGAGTAACTATTTATGCTCTGGTGGATTAATGTAGCGGCCGTGCCTTACATGCAAAACTTTAGTCTTTTTGCATAAATTTAGACACTTGTTAGGTGTATATGATATTGTACATCATTCTAAACTAAAGTACCATAAATGTAACGTAAAGTCCCTCTTTGCCTATTTTACTCTTATGATTTTCTAACTTTGTTTTGATAACTAAACCGTTGTGTCTCAACATTGTACCATTTACTTATTTTTTCACTCGATCGTAATAAAAATCCAACGCATCAGCAATAAAGAAAAGAGGGACTAAAAGAGAGAGAGAGAGAGAGAGGCTAGCAGCAGTGCTACGATGGTTTAACTAGCAAGAAGAGAGCCAAGGTTTGTGTTGTGTTTGTTGTTTATTTTTGCTTTGTGTTTTCTTTGTGTTATCCAGAGCTTTAGCAGGAGCGTAACAGAACAGAACAACAAGCCGGTATCCCAAGCCGGTGGCCACGCTACAGCCGACAACACGAATTCACAAACTCACACTAGTAATGAGCTACAACAACATCAACTACCACCCGTGCCCACCACCACCACCACCACCACCACCACCACCCTACTTCACTACCCCTGCAAGATATGCGGGAAGTAAGTCTCTAAATCTCTGATCTTTCGATCGTCCGTTGGAACATTTTTTTCTACAATTAATTAATACTTTGCTTCGTGAGACCATGTAGTGTCCATTTAGAAAAAGAAAAAGAAAAAAAAAAAAAGACGAGAAAAGATGCGAGAGATAGAGAAAAAATCGGTAGTAGTTTTACTTTAACGTTGATTTTTCGTACGAGTAGAGTTTTTTTTTTTTTTTTTTTTAATAATTAAAATTCGAGTAATCTTGGTTATTACTTTTTTTTATTAAAATGTAGTTTGAAAATATTACGTGTAGCAACGAAACAAACCACTTACATCGAAAATTCTTACAAAATACATGCAAACGACACTGATATTATATGTAAAATACATAATATTTGTTGAATGTTTAATATTTAAAGCACAAAGTTAAAACAAGCCACAGGATGGGGCTTGGATAGCTCCTGCTTTGCACTATACCTTTCGTTGTTGTTTTTCTCCGAATCTATTGTTTAATTCGCATTTTTTTCATTTAACAAATGTGTTTTGGCATTTTCACACTAACAATAAATTTACATATCAAATAAATAAACAAAATAATAATGTTCTAACAAATAGTTGAAAAAATATTATTCTGCACGCATGTTGACGCAATGGAATCACGTAAAGACACGGTCTGCGAAAGTTGAGCTTCTCGTACCAGCAGATAATGTGCAAAGTGACTTGGTTCTAGCACAGTGGCCAACGTAAATTAATTAAAATCTTCTTTACATACTGCAAATACACGTACGAGCATCAACGTGTGAGTACCCGTGTGCAAAGTGGTTACTCGTAGAGCAGGAATCGAGCACTTTACTCACTGTAGGCACGGACGAGAAGCTGTAAAACAAAATTCATTAATCAGGAACACTTTTTATAAATCAGGGGGGAAAAAAAATAAAGAAAGAATGGGAATAAGCCAATTAAACGAGAATGTGTGTGTGTGTTTTTGTCTTCTATCGCAGAGTATTCAACAAAGTGAAAAGCAGAAGTGCTCACATGAAGTCGCATCGGCCAATTCCTTCGGCACCAGATTCAACGGGTCAGGAATGTAAAAAAGTCCAGCCGGCGCATCAGGCTGCCCCCCAGCAACAGCAGTCGGTAAGCGGCAGCGTGCAGATCCAGCAGCACCAGAGCCACGTGAGGCTGATCGCCCACGATTACCGGCACTACTCGCACCAGCATGGCGCGTACGACCACCAGCGTTCCCGGCAGATCGCACAGACTGCCCTGACGAGCTGCGGCGACGTGCCAAAGAGCCAAGTGTGGCACAACCCGCCGAGACTCCGACCGCCATAGGATGAGATCCGCAGCGCGGCCACCCTCAAGATACCTTAGCGAAGGTGCTTTTCTTCCTCTCTGCCGTTCGATATGTCCACGCGCGATGTATAGTGAACCGCGAACCGATGATTTTTCGAAAACGAGAGAACTCATCCTCTTGTTCGTGTTCAACTGACACGTTCCCACAAAACTTTCGTCCCGGCCCTCTTTCTCCAAACGCGAGAGGAACAAGTGAAAGATGTACGCCTCCACACGGGTCCGTGGGGGCCCACGACGAAATTGAATGTTTTACATGATTTTTACCGATGATGATTGTGTATTGTCTTATTTATTTATTTTCGGATGCCGTGATGGTTTTAGGTGATTAGTTGCGTTTATTATACGTCAGTCGACCCACTGATCCAAAGAGTTTTTGACTTTTTTAAGGATACGTTTTTTTTTTCTTTTTTAGTTTTTTTTTTTTTTTTTTTTTTTTCAACATTTATCTCGTTATCTCGCGCTCCAATGGTTACGAAAATCCCTATGTTCAATGGCACTTATATTGCAGTTACGACGAACGTATACAGTGGAGACAGCTGGCAACCAAGTTATTGACACACCAACAAAAAGTGCCCACCATTACCTTTGCTTCCCGCTACTATTTTTCAAAAGTGCGTAGTAAAGGAGGCCCAAAATATTATTTACTATGGCTCCCCGGGCGCAAAATACATTATAACCTACACAATATTATTCGACAGAGAAAAAAACAAGAGATGCGCAACAATATCCACTCGTCGTCCAACTACCTGTTACCTAATAAACGAAGCTGCGGTCGGTTGACTCGGAACAGCAAGGAATAACCGTCACGTCAACGGCGATAACTGTCGTCCCCTGATTGCCAAAAGTGCCGCATACGTAACGCGCAACAGGATGGACAATTATTGGATTACATTGAAAAACAATTTCAAGTTCGGTTTCTCGGCAATGAGTCACATGTATACATATAGCTGTATAGTTCGTTCACACTTTTTGAAACTCTCGCATTTCATACATAATTACCAATAACTTGGCTCATCGCATTACCATTATCTATGGGTATACATACTATAATGTATATAGCTCAACCCTAAGTATATACGGCTATATTTAACATGACAATGTGCAGTGGTATAATATAAGGTATAGATATATAACCCGTGATGCCTGAACGAATGTGTTTTTGAAGAATTCAGTTCTTTTGGCCTAAAAACGGGGTCGACGCACGAGGACAAAAGGGTACATATTGTATACTATAGGGAATATTTTTAATTTCATCGCCACATGATATGCAAAGGTAAATACCCTCGAGACTACGTATCCTCGCTCAAGCCAAACGGTACATACGTATGAAAGTGTAAGACGCGACAATGAGAAAAGGCGCGCTTTAAAACGTACCTTGGGTAATTGTATTCTTATCGTTTAAAAAAATACCATAGTAACTATAACCGATACAGCATGGTTACATGCACATCGCTTGGTTATACTTTATCTGCACCACCTCCTCTCCTATTTACAAGCAAGTGTGCATGTATACACCTGCGATTGCGCTACGCGAAAGAGCAAGAGGATGAGTCGCGGCAGGAAAAAGCGCGCCACTAGTCGGCTGTCCGTATTTACATCGGTATAGAAATAATGTCCCGGTTGTTCGGTGCCGCCGAAAACTAAATCGTGCGATCGTGGGAGTGAAAATGGACTTCTCGGGGATTTTCGTCTTTGGTGTTTGCGGGTGCCACCGTCATCTGCACGAATTCTCGATCGCAATAAGTTGGTACAATCAAACAGGTGGCAGTTGAGTACAATTGGTTATACCTGCACGGTATACATGCTATATACGTGCCGTGGCGCTGATGTTGTATACCTGCCCGCCCGTGCGTGAGTGTGTAGGTATAGTGTCGTAAGTATAGTTACTCCTGATAAGAGAGGAAAAAAAAAGAAAAAAAAAAAAAAGAAAAATATGAGAGCGCGCCGGGCGTGACGTCACGTGTCGCGCAGGTATATGAGCCGACACCGAGGCCCCGTCCACGTCACTATGTACTCGCGCCTCCGCCGTTCCTCTCCCCCACCTGCCGCNACTCGTGCTTTGTATAAAAATGTATAATAATAATAATAATAATAATAAATCAATAAAGAAAAACAAAAACCACTAAGCCTAAAGATTCGCGAACGCCCTGAGACCATCGACTGAAGTGGCCTAAAGTGAGACTTAAATTCTACGTAAATCAAAACAATCTTAACCGCATTGATAATTATAACAACATCTAAGCAAACTTAGGGAAAAAAAAAGTTTGAAAATGCTACCTATATAAGTACTTACACCTATACACACGCCCGTCAAATAATAATCGAATCTCTGAAAGTTGTGTCGCATAAATATATATGCTGTTACCTGTTGCGTCTTCCTTGCACCTTTATGTACTGCTTGTCATCTTTAATGTTTTCCCTCTTTCTCGTCCAAGCTATAAATATGTTTGTATGTTTCTTGTACTCTTTGCAATACCTTTACTTATGAGTCATTGAAAAAAAAAAAAAAAAAGAAAAGAAAAGAAAGAAACAAAAACGAGCCCAACGATTGGAATATCTCGTACTTGAGTGTATTATATGGCTATTAAATTTGTATAAATAAAGGCAGCGGTAGACCGGGTAACGAAATTTTAGACAGTTTAATGCGAGATACGGATTAATTCTAGATTTTAAAGGATATTATGGTGCTTAACTATGCGTTTTATACTTGTAGTTGTAAACGTCATCGAATAATTAAAACTGCGTTTCGGTTGCCAGGTTTGTTAGAATGATAGAGATTGAGTGACTCTTTGGCATGTGAAAACCCAACTAGTTGCATCTTATTCTTTTTAGATGTACAATTACTCAAGTTAAATCATGACGAATAGTGTTATCAAATGTTTTGTGACATTTTTCTGAAGAATCTTTGTTTTGTTTGTTTGTTTGTTTTTTTTTTTT
>NW_019379522.1:1486558-1509352 GCF_000648655.2 Copidosoma floridanum | reverse complement strand
ATATATATGTATAGTAAATGTAATATATAAATATCTGATGTATATGTGTATAGAATCAAAATGGATTGATGTTATTTAATCAAAATAATAATTGATTAATCGAATAACGGAGTCTTTCGAAATATGAAAACAAATTCTTTATTCAAGTTTAACGAATGATGTGTAATAAAATTGTGAGGGGTGAAAAAATTGCACGTGTATTTGATAAAAAAACTCCAACTTGAGACTACTTTCAACACAAACACGCGAACATTAGAGTTATGAGCAGAATTATTGATCAAACACGAGTCATAAATAAATAATATTCATTATGTGTACATAACTCGTGCATGTCTGTACAAAAACAAAACAGACATCCTCGATGTCAACATTAAATACATTTTATACGGTATTCATATTGTTTAAGAACAAAAAGATGCTATAATCTTAATATTTAATTGCAGTAACTACACGTGCAAATCGTACATAGTATTTTTTTTAACAGAGTATATTTCTTTTACGATGCCACTGTTGTTTTCACATTTTTCGTGATACCACTTTCCACTATAGTGATGCACTAAACAATGTCACAGCCATAATTTCTTTTAAATGATAAAATTCGTGTTATTTATTTGAACCCATGTAGGAAAAATGTTTCACAGTACTAGCAAGTGATATTATTTATCGTAATTATATCGATGCTACGGTTAAATGTTTGTTACCATCGCGATAGTACCTAATATTAGCTGTTCATAACACAAGAACCTATACTGTCTTTATCATTTCCACCACAAGTACTTCATAAATAGCGAGAATATAAATATAATCCTACATGGGAAACTTGCATCAAATAAAAATATAGCTTACTTTAAGTTAGATTTTATTTTACGATAGAATTTTATTATTATATTGTCACAACATGCTCTCTCTGACTCTTCCTAATTCTTCCTCACTCTCGTATCGACCATCGAGACTCATGTCAATCTGTCTGAAATATATTTTTCATTTCAGAATTAATTTTTATACTTTATTCTGTCAAAACTTGACCTTTTTTCTCTTCCTCTGTGATCTTAAATACATACGTTTCTGAAGAAAAAAATTAAACATCTTTTTCTTCGTCCCCATTCAACAACTTGGATTAAAGTTAAAACGCAATCAAAAATCTTTCAGGAACAAAAAACAAAAGAAAATCAAACGTCCAGTTAAATAATTAAGACAAATTACGGAGGTTTATAAAAAAGCACGTGAAAACATACTTTATACATTTATTGATCTAATACTACGTTCTACACGCAGAGCACGCATAGAATATAAAAATTATAGAAAAGTAATGTAATAGGACGATCAAAAAAGTGTTCGCGCAGAAAAATGCGTTCAGTTATTTGGTGTTTAATTCCGTTGTACTGTAAATCTCCTACCAAATAGAGACAGTCACAATCGAGTTGAAGTAAAAAAAAAAAAAAGACAGACACACAAAACGTTGTATACTTAATAAGGTTTCAATAGCCATATCAAAAAAAGCTTAAAGACATGCCTAAAACAATTTTCTCAACAAGAGTATTTCGGTTACAAGTTGCCTTCCATCGAGTTAAAAAATATCCAAAAATCGAATTTAAAATAATATCGAGATGGTATCGTTCAACAAGTTGCTCTTATTTTACAACAAACGAAAAAAAAAAAGAAAAACCCAACAGTCTCCAGTGCTCTATTGTGTGCATAATTATCGACTAGCTTATAATAATGAATACCTCGGGGAAAACTGTAAGTCTTCGAGGAGAAGTTATTTCTTTTTAAGGTGGACTGTATCTATGATTAATAATGATTACTTAACTCCAGTCGTAGGCTCAGATGACACAGGGTCGGATGAGGATAAAAAAAAATGAAGGAAATGTAGTGAACATATCATTTAACGACAATACACTGATTGTTACGGAAACAAAGTTTCTATATTGAGTATGTAATTAAAGAAAGAAAAAATAGATAAGAGGAGTAATATGTATATGAAGTGTGGTTATCTTAAAGCTACGAAAAAAAGTCTTTCTCCTTGTTGAGAAATTTTAGGGTCTGTCGGATGCGATACAAACATGTATGGAGTACACATATGTATATATTTTTATATACATGATGTACACTCGTGCTTTGTATAAAACATATTACTTAACGTAAATAAGAAAAAAAATGATTATTTCCTAGTGACTTTAGGAATAAATAAGAGATGTAGCTTGAAACATCTGTTAAGTTCCTTGGAAATAACAAGATTGTAAGCAACATCAGACATTCCCAAATCAAAGAAGAAAGACTTTGAGACGTAGAACTATTGAAATTGGACACAGTAAAGTTGAGAGAAATTTTAAGTTGAGACTGGAGACTGCGGGTATTTGAAATTTAAAGAAATTTAAAGAAAAAAAGTATACTATAACTTATTTGTGGAACAGCGCGAACGAGTGGAGGTTAAAAAGTAACGAAGCAATGAAGCAAGTAACGAAGATGATGCATGAATTGTACAAATGAATCCCTCCACGTCATAAAACACAAAAATTAAAAAAAATATAAATATATGAGAAATGATGGTTATATATATTAGACACACTGATTAACATGTGATCATGGATTGAAACTTAAATGGTTTGTGGTACTATTATTATACCTACTTGTAAATAAAATGACAGTTAACCCGTGCTATTCGTGTAAACTACTCACAAAAAAGTTGTACCGATGTCACAATTGACGTGTTTCACTAAAGATAAAAAGTTGAAAAATTATAAAAGATTATCGAAACGAAAAAATTTTACTACTCGAGTTAAACGAGAATTACCAAGTTTTCAATTACATTTTATGTTTCTTAGAACTTAAATCTTGCTTTTGATTTAAACTTTACTTAAAACTTTTTTTTATAGCTAAATGATATATTTTACCGTAACACAAATTTTATACTTCCACTTGCATGAACAAAATCACCCTACAGTATGGATGCGCTATAAATTGTGTCTTGATTGTAGCCTTTATTTTGTCAATATAAAAAAGCTGTTGTAAAATGATGTATGATCAACTCTAAAAAGTAAATTGATGTAACCTTTTTTACCAGGCAGTCAAAGGTTTATACGCAACAAAGATAAAAGATGTGCTCAAAATACAAGTATTATTATAATAAAGGCTCGGCGAAACCATCGAGCTCAGTATTAAGAACAAAAAGAAAAAGTCACAAAAAATTATTGTTCATAAAACTGTAAACTGTTATCTCTTTATGCCTACTATCGTAATTCTTAATGTCTATCTGTCTCTACAACAGCATGAACTCTTTATACTACTTACACCTTAAATGTCCATCTACGTATTATCATCTACTCAAATCTTTTAATATTTAGAACAAAACAAAAATCAGAAAAATTAAATCCAATGATGATCAAATAGAGCTTTCTAGATCTAAAAGTCTGTAAAAAATCGGCCAGCTGTAGAATAACCGAGTATTTGAGAATAATTTTTCTATGAATGACTAGCTAATAATTAACTATACGCCCTTAATTTTGTATCTGAGATTTAACGCAATGTCTAAAGGTTCGATAATGCGCTAGACTAATTAAATTTAAAAAATCAATTTTGTTCTTCTAGAGAGCATATTTCACATGTTTGATGAGAAACAATACTTTTACCTGTGAAAAATCTTTTTTGTGGTACAATATTTATTATGATGTTTTTCAAAGATACGAAAGTCAAATTTCAAAATTTATTTGATTAGAATTACAATTTTATAGACATCAAAAAAAAAAATTATCGTCTTTCTAAGCAAGCGCGCACTTTTCTCTCACGTGTGAAGTACAGAAGAACTCAGCAATTGTTTATAGCAATATAAATTTAAAAAACAAAATACTACTTGGAATAATGCAAACGCACTATTGTTACTTTTACACACTCGTCAGCTCGATTTTAAATCTTAACGTTAACAAGAAATACTAATATTACTCTATCTTACTATACTTAAGTCCTTGTAGAATTATAAACATAAAATTAGTTCGATCCTTGTAGCTGAAAACAATCATTAACACTTCCTGCCCTTACGGAAAAATCAGTGTTTTAGGATTATAAAAAAAATTTTTAGAGAAATTTTCAGTAAAGGTGAGCAATTTATAAAATCGCTTAGTCAAATTATTATTTAATATTAATCGTATAATAATGACAATTTTTTATTGTAAATCATAATATAAAAATTTATTATAAGCGTAAATTTCAAATTTGGAGTCATCACAATACATTAACTTACAAGTATTCAATCATAAAAAAAAATAAATAATTTTCACTTCAAGCAATATAGACAATATGTTTCTTCCCATAAAATATGAATTAAATTTGCATTTTCGCGCAACACTACAGCTGGCATTATTACAAAACTAAAACTAATTCAAAACTTTTTAGAGATATGATAGATTATTATACTGATTTCATGAAAACTTTTCTAATTAATCTTCTGAGTTTTTTAGCTTCCATTTCTTAAGGAATGTTGAATCCAATGTTCGTATTTTACTACACAAAAAATTTTTTTTTACAACACTCTAATGAACTTTTCAATCTAAAAATTGATATTTTTTTTCTCTTATTACTCATCATCTACTTATCTTCCACTGTTTNCTGATGTTGTTTCCAAAGAAGAAGAAGCAATGGAAGATTCATCGAAGGACGAGACATCTACGGATGAACTAGAAGAAATGTCATCGGAAGAAAGTAATTTAGATAAGAGTCCAATAACTCTTTCGGACAATGACTCAAGTGACATTGAAAGGCTTGTTAGATCTGAAAGAAAACGAAAAGCTCCTCAAAATCCTGAACAGCAAAAGACTGTATGTATTTTTATCATCAATTCATATTTATGAAACGTCTGCTCTGACTTGTAGCTCGAAAGAAATTATCACTATAAGCTCTCTAATTGATTGTGTATGTACGAATTACTTACTTCACTCTTGGTGAACTTAAAAAAAAAAAAAAATAATAAAGATCTGTGGAAAAAAGAAAAACATAAAAATCCCAAAAAAATAACAGTAACAAAGATAACCAGTAAAACAGTTTTAGCTACAGGCAAAAACTTTCGTACATCAGTATTACGTTTTAAAGCGATAATATTATACATTACATTAGTACCTATATATTTTATTACGTGTGTATGCATACCTTTGTATGTACACGCACATACCACTTTATTTACAAATAAAAAATGTTCATAAAAGCGAACATAATAATACGTATTGAATATCAAGAGCTAAGAGTATATTGTACGCCTACATATAACATGTACAGAGAAATAAGACGGCAAGTGAACAATTTAAAACAAATGAAAATATATAAGTACTTTTGACTCGCTAAGTAATCTCGGTGTTATGTATTAATTAGCAAAGCAGCGAAAAAATATATACATATAGACATAAAATAAATATTGAGCTCCCTCTCTGTCGTGGGTACTTTTTTAGACAAAATAAATGGTAATTTAATACTTTCCTTTTAAAAAAACAGAACCACTCTTAACAAAGAACCGACATTAAATGTGAATGTGAATGTTAAAGAAATATAGGACCTTACAAAGTGCTGATCGATCTTGTATAGTGAACCAATATACGATTAATTTTTGAACACGTGCGTATTGCTTGCTGCATTTCACGAAACCATAAAAAATATAAATCAAATCACTGGAATTTCAAATTTCAATTAAAAAATTATCTCAAAATTATCTTATTAAANTTGAGCTACTGGCGTTCGTATTTGTGTTTGTCACTGTGTAACTTCTTCGTACGTCTGTTGTGATAATTGATGTATTAGTTGTGTAACTGTAGGTATTTGATTTGTATATTGTTGCACTGCTTGTGCCGCTGCTTCTCTTATTATATCGTGTAGATTTATGTCGTGTTGGGCTTGTGTTTTATTGCTAGGTGGATTAGTGACTCGTCGATTCATGTTAGTTGTCGCATTTTCACGTTCGGTGTAGGGAGTTAACTGTCCGCGTTTTATGCTTGGTGTTAATTTACTTAACATTTTTATCATAAAAAGCTTCTGTTTTTTGCTGGCCTTCTGCCAGTCTGTCCATGATTCCGGATCATCTTCTAGATTAATTTGTATTACTTCGTCATCTATGTCAATTGGTCCTGTTTCGTGTATATCTGTACACCTCATGACTTCCTGTACTCCCCTCTTTAGTGTATCATTTGTTTCACGTCACTTATAGTGTTGCTCTTTAGTCTCTTTTTTTCTTCAGTTTGTCTTGTGCTTTTCTAGTCTATATATATACATATATATATATATATTATTACAACATGGCATATATAGTATATAATGTACAATGTATGATGATACATAACTATTTTCTTCTATGGATATTGTGAATGACTGATGCGAATATTATTTTTCAAAGAGCCGGCAGCTTTGTTCACTCTTTAATTTTTTGAAAAATTAGAAAAAAATGTAACAAGTAAATAAAGAAATAGAAAAGAATTATACAGATTAAAAGGGTTTAAAAATGTACTGGGTATATAGATAATTATAATGGACATTTAGATAGAGATGGACGAAACTGTCGGCTGACTGGCTACGTTGACACCCAGCTATTTAAAAACAATTAAAGTGGATATTATATATTAAAGAAACAAAATATGATGTGTAAGCCAAGTGCCTTGTGTTCTGGTAACTAAACGTTGACTTTTAACTACAATATTTAAACTAAAAAATGGCGAGAGAATGAAAAAGAGTAAGATAACGTAGTGCGTGTGCGTGAGAGAGATTTTGAAAAAAGACACTAGCTACAGAAAATAAAAACGTTAGTGCAAAGAGATATAGAGAGTATTAGATGCTTTTTTGGAACAAAAAGACAGACCAGATCAATTTTTAAAATAAACAAATAAATGAAATGGCTTCTATGTAAGGAAATTAAGTAAATATAAATAAATGGATAATATTTGCATAGATAGTGTATAACTTTTAAAATGTAGAATCACTGTGTAACTGGAAATTTTAAAGATAAATAAGACGATTCGCGAGCGTGATTGAATCTTTAAAAATATAACAATGGTGTTTAGGCTCTAATTGAGTAAATATTTTTCTTAAAAAAAAAAAAATGAAAAGAAAAAATCTGTAATAGTTAAATTTTTTAAGCTCCTGACAATGATGAGACATCATTTCTATACGTATATGTAATAATGTAATTTGAACAAAGACGTAATAATGTTCAGCGAAACAATAAAAATAATAATAAAATGGTGTATTTTCAAAACGTGGTTGCTCGCACCTGCTGCTGTAAGAACAAAAATTTGGATATTGTAATAGTCAATGTTTATTTTGCGGAAAAATTGATTGTTTCTATACAATGTCGAACAATAACATATTTTGCTAATAAGAAAAAAAAACTAAAATAACAAAACACTTCATGTTATTTCACTCATTAACTGACACACAATCTCAATAGACACTTGAAGCTACTTATTATATGTTAGGAAAGTCCATTTGTCAAAAACTAAGTACTAAAAATAGATTTAAATGAAGCAAATAATATACCTAAACATGGGCGAGGGTGTATACATATTTAAGTATGTGGTGCCAAATATTAAAATATTAAAAATCGTTCAAATCGCGACATAGACCATTTGCACTTTATATCTATACTATTTCACTGCCTATTGAGCACAAAAATTATGGAATAATCAGTTAGTTGCTAAAAACTTTGTTATTTTGACACTGCTGTAACAACTCAAAAATTTACAGAATACATATACAATTTTGATATGGCTCTGTGTTGTTCTATTAGTTTTTTTTTTCATTCACACTAACTACGAAAACAAAGCATTTTTAAGGGATTTGATATTTGTTTATGTTAAACTCAGCAATTTCCATGTTAATTTCACATAATCAATGAACATTAAGTACCATGTACTTAATGTCTATCGCACTTTAACGCAGGAAAAATAAAAACACTTTGACACAAGAAAGATGTTCCCCTATAATTTATAGCAAACCCCCAAATGGGTCTTTTTCATACATGTACTTGCATAAATATTACTCTTTTCGACGTGAAACTAAAAAATTCAACTATTTTTCATTCAACGTTCAACAAGCATAAATATTTGAATGCTCATGAAAAAAAAAAAAAAAAAAAAAAAAAAAAATAATGGATGAAAAAGACCCTGATCAGACAATCCTCTAGATTTAATAGTTATAAAAAATTATACTTGATGTGCAGTCGAATGCTGGTATGCTTGGCCATGGATTTGCCCTGAACATCTAATCAATTGAAAAGAAAGTCAACATTTGAAACAAACCCATGACCATAGATTTACGTATGAAATTATTCTCCAACTCGAACTACGAGCAAAAAAATGACAAAGTATTCATTAACTGTACACGCATTGTTATACCTATACAAGATAGAAAATAAGAGCGAGTTGATTTTGGTATCGAATAATACTAATCGTCTTTCTGGTGGTTATGTATATTTTCTAGCCGAAATTACCCATGTCTGCTCTGACTTGTAGCTCGAAAGAAATTATCACTATAAGCTCTCTAATTGATTGTGTATGTACGAATTACTTACTTCACTCTTGGTGAACTTTTACGTCTCTCTCATGACTCTCTCTGTGCCAACAGACAAGAATAAGATAATGCAAAAGCTGCTGTAGAAGTTTTCCTTTACCGTCGAGTCTTGTATTATACAGAGCAGCACGCAAATTATTTCGCGATGCTTTTGTATGATGACAAATATTGTTAAACGTAATGTAATAGGGGAAAAAGTGTAATGTACGTGAGAATGATGTCGCATATATGTGTATAAAAAAAAGTCAAAGTGAATGTAAAAAAAAAAAAAAAAAAAAAAAACAATGGACAATGCGCGAGAATTGATACATAAAAGGTGTACGGTTGTAGGGCATAATATTATGCCCGAAAATCGAGAAGTGATATTGTTGCTTTTTCGCATATTTTTTCAAAGCTATGAAAGAAATACACGAAAGTCGCGATGGTATTATGTACATCAATATAATTGGTTTTGTTTCTAGGTTTTCGTTATTCATAAGATTAGTAAGTATACGTGTAAAATATACTTTTAAACGGTACTGCGCCTTCATTTTTAGGGCAATTGGATATACATATACATATGTAATAACTGTACATTTAAATGTGCGCGATGAATTGCTCGACTTGCGAAAGAAAAAAAAATTAAAAAAAAAAACTAACTAATAAAATCGGTTCATTGTTACCAAAACAGTAAATTTGTTCTTGGCGTGTGTGCCTCAGCGTGAATGTGTATAGTACGGATAAACTAGTAGAAACTATCAACGAGATATTATATATATGTATATGTGTGTGCACTGGATGATTAACTTTTCTCAAAGAGAAATCTTGTTTATGTAAAAATTTTTAAATGGAACAAAAATATTATATTAATATATGAAAGTGAGAACGAGAGAGAGAGAGAGAGCAAGAGAAAAAGCACGAGAGTCATCCGTCGGTCACTTGCGTCGCACCTTTGAATTGCATTGTATAATCAGCGTGTAACATAATAATTTTTCGATTGAGTTTTAACGAAAGAGCTCAACACAACACATACAACTACTGTAAATTGTCAGGATCGAAAATAAAATTTGTAAGTGAAAAATTGACTCGATCCACTGTGTGTATGTTTGTCATGAACAAAAAAAAATATATATATATATCATACGGAAGGTACGAGCACATCCGTAACTTCGCATTTCCTTCTTATGTAAGCTATCAGCGAATGGAACAGTCATTTTAAAGTTTTGAAAAATTCCGAACGCAAGTATCTGTGTATCATCGATTTCTGAGTTCTGTAGTTTTGTATATTGAATAAATAAAAATAAGTGATAGAAAAAATAAAAGATAGCGATTTTTCAAAATTTTAAGATGATTGTGGATACACGAAACTCGTCTATCAACTCGCATTCATTCAAAAGTAAAATTAAAAAGTATATATAATTATCTCCGTTTTATACGCTTACAAATAAAGTCTGTGCCAATTTCACCGAGTGACTAATCAGATTCCTAGTCTCAATAAAATAAACATTGTTAAAACAGCATTCATTACTTTTTTTTTAATTCACTTTTGAACATTATTTTATTTCCAAACACTTGAAGGTCACGTATTTATCTCAATATTAGTGAAAGTAACGAGCCACTTTCATTTAAAAATCTTACTACACAAGTACACGTTCAAGCTTTTCTTTATGCGTACTGCAATACCAAGTTATCATTATTATCAAGCATAAAAATAGACTTTTTTCTGGTACTTACTCTATATTTTGTCCTTTTTTTACATGCTTATGAAATAATTTGTTACGACTTGATTAATAGGATTTTATTTATTTTTAACATATACAGCACTCAATTATTCCCACAATATAATGAGTTTAGAAGCGTATCATATTAAAAAAAAAAAAAAAAAAAGTTGAACGGTGAATCTAATTACAGAGTTTCAAGTCAAGTCGAACACAAAATGAGAGGTAAAGAAAGTTGGCTTGGAAACGAATGTCGTTAGACGATCAAAGAAAAGAGTTCGCCCTTTTCTCTCAAGAAATACTTGGTGAGTAAGTACGTGGGTATCCTGCTGCTGCTTTGCACAGTACTTTTAATTAAAAGTTTCCATTCTCTCATCCTTTTTTCTTCAGAACATTTTACGTCATAAAAACAAGGTATTTTTGATGTTTATACTTGCCACAATGTCTTAGAATATTAATTTTTTAACAAAGTGTGCTATAATTATTTGGCTCTATAAAAAAAATTAAACAACACTAATAAGCTGTACTTCATTGAGTTTTCAATTTTTTGAAAAATGTAAATTTTTAAATCATCAATTTTTTAAGTTTTAAAAACTTTTATTTTCATATAAACAATGTGTAACCAAATAATAATTTCATTCGTGGTGAAACTTTTCGCTCCTGCGAAGTAAATAGGGCTATAAAAACCTAAAAATTTATAATTTAACTAAGGATTATCTAAAATAATTTACTCGATAAAATTTAACAATAAAATCAAATCTCATAATGTCGAAATCAAAATTTTCAATGAATTTTTGTTTTCGCTTCTAAATGCGTTTGAATTTGAACCGACTGTTGGCGCCCTGGCGCGACCACTAGCGCCAATACGCCATTCCGGCCATTTTTTGAACCTCCGTAGCAACAGTCTTCTCTTTTGGCTAAAATTTATTGAATTCTTGTTTTTTTTAACATCATGTAAATTTATCGTTAGAAATACATTTTCAAAAAGGAAATCAAAATTTTTTCGTAAACAAGTCAATCATTATAAAAAAATACCTTGGTCATATCGCTGAATTAATTTCTTGGGATTCAACAGCTTGAAGGTTAGTTTTTTAAAATTATCCTTGCTCGTTTACCAATGCGACTCCCATGACGTTCAATGTTTGGTATGTTTATTTAATGATTTATTTTTTCCAGTCGCTAAATAAACATACTCACATTTTCAAAGAAAGATGGACTCATCAAACAGTTCTACGGATGATGATTGCAATATATACATCAGTGCTGCCCAAAAGCTTAAGGGTAGGTACTTTCAAGTCACATTTTATCAAACTATCGACTGTACAGGTGTACTTAACATTATTGAAATGTTCAAAAATATAGAACTAAACAGCAAAGAAAAAAAGAAATCACGCATAGCTGTACATGAGGATGATGACGAAGAAGATGATGATGATGATGATGTGGTTTGTCAAGATTCAAGGTACATTTTTCATACTGAATAACGATTTGATATATTTTAAAACGTAACGATATGTCTATTCTAGTCCTGATGTTGTTTCCAAAGAAGAAGAAGCAATGGAAGATTCATCGAAGGACGAGACATCTACGGATGAACTAGAAGAAATGTCATCGGAAGAAAGTAATTTAGATAAGAGTCCAATAACTCTTTCGGACAATGACTCAAGTGACATTGAAAGGCTTGTTAGATCTGAAAGAAAACGAAAAGCTCCTCAAAATCCTGAACAGCAAAAGACTGTATGTATTTTTATCATCAATTCATATTTATGAAACATTATAAATTTTAATACCTTTGTAGATACCTGCAAATAATCGAAAAAACGTTGACGAAAGTATTGAAAATTTATTAGATGATAGCTATGATAATTCTTTCCAACTTTCACAAGAAGACGATGACTATGTCGTGATAGGGTCTCCACCCCCTGCAAAAAAATTGGATGATGACTATGAAGTTGGCGTCAAGGTTTTATGGAAATCTAATAAAATGGAACGTTTTCAAATCAGAAGAGTAAGTCAGACACTTGATAAACCTTTTATTCTAGTGAATTGTATAAGTTTAATTGTAAATTTGCTTTTAGCACGAGACATTTCAAAAGATATTCATGCATTTTGCTAAGTTGGAAGGAGTACCAGAGGATCAAATTCGCATTACCAAAAAAGGCAAACGAATTACTGCTTTGGACACGCCTATAACTGTTGATTGGTCAATTGTGGATATATTTGGTAAAATAATATTTATTTAATCTCAACGGCCATATAATTGAAATGTTTACGAAATTTTTACTTCATTCTACGTAGATGGTGGTGTTGTGAGTGCGGAAGTCGCCAAAAAAAAGCATGGCTCCGCACAGGATGCAGAATCAGAGAACTCTTGTCAAATAAAAATTCAGTCGTTAGAAAAAGGAACTTTAAATTTTACTTTGAAAAAGACTGACACATTTGAGGTTCTATTAAAATATTGTTCCGAAAAGTTAGGTGTTCCTGAATCAAAAATAAAATTCTACTTTGATGGAGAACTTGTTGATATCGAGGAAACTCCTGATACTCTTGATCTTGATGACGAAAACTGTTTTGATATGAAAATTTCCCAGTAATAGTGTTATCAGCTTTATGTTGATACATTATTGCAACTGGAAGTGAAGAAATTGTCTTGTGTATGTAATATTCATGGCTAGATAGCATGCTGGAATAAAAAAACTGTAAATAGCTGCGAGCAATAACAACAAAAAATCAAAAATTTGTAGGTGTTACTAAAAAACTTTTTGTATTTTTTATATCATGTAAATACATTTATTTTCATAACTTATTAAACATTTTACTACTTACGAGTATTTTTTTCTGTTTTGTTTGAAATGATTAAAACACAGGAATGAAAATAATACAACATGTGTAGAATTATATTATTTTTATTTTATCAATACGTTAGTGTTTTACTTACATGCATCGCGCATTCACGAGCAACCATAAAGTAATATTACATGAGCATTTATATTTGGTAACAAGAAAGAGTTTGATTCATTTTTTTTTTTTTTAATTTTACTTTAATTTTTTTTAAATTTTTTTATTCTATGAAAAGTTTCCCTGTGTTTTTTTGATACTGCAAATAATCATCTCACGTGACAATGAATTTGCGTTTACAAAATAGTCACACTTTTCTTTTTGAAGTCAGCGATGACATTGTTTTGCATCATAATAACCAGATTAATTAGAACATTGTTTAATTACATAATTACTTTACAACAAAGAAGAAGATAAGATTTCGCCTTCTTGGTGTCCAAGAAATTTTCTCTTTATTGAGAAACATTAAATTACTGTCACTAATTTTTTTTATAGATTATTCAAAGTCAAACATACCTCGTCGTGTCTTCTCATATTTTTATCACATGTATCGTGTATGAACTATTTTGTATGAATCGGAAAAATGTGTAAATTTTCAAAGAGATTAATATATACGTTGAATCATTTTACAAATGCGATTTGTCTAAATTTAAGGAAAAATTCATATTTGTGCATTCAGAGTAAAAATATACTAAAATTCGTTGTTTCAGAGATTTAAAAGAAATACTCTTTGAAAGACAGTAAGCAGAGTATAATCAAATAAGTTTCAACTGTGTGCATTGATATTTCAAACTGTCTCAGTCACTTGTGGTTTTTCTCTTTATATTAAGCAATTTTACAGGCTTTCATGTTAAACTAAAAGTAAAGGATCATGCATTAATTTTTACATCCCACCAAAAACTTTCAACCTCGAAAAAAATACATTATGCGAAATGAATCTTATTCTATGTAGGCTATTTGATGGTATACACACATGGCATCGCATATTTATTTCAAGTAAAATATCAAATCATTTTAAGTATTCACATTACAAAATGTAAGTAAAGTTGGCCGTAACAAAAAAAATGTCCTTGCCTTTTAAATGTACATATTATAATTTTCAATTTAAAGGTAATATAATGGCACTACAAGTCGTAAAAATTGCAACTAAGCCTTACGTTTATATATTTTCTTTTATGTGTATTATGTATATCAGAGTACAATACGGGACAACGACCGTCCATTTCGAAATACATTCTAATAACCTCGTATACGTCCCTCGTCGTCGCCATCAGTGTTCTCTTGGATTTTTGTTTCATCTTTTTTTTTTTTTTTTTTTACTTTCCTCGCGTCAGTCTTTGTAAAAATTATAAATACGTAATATTTCTGCAGTTAACGTCATTGATTGTGTGAGAACAGATTTCATGTTGTAATGAAAACCACTACAATCTTTTATTCATCATCATCTTTAAAACAATCGTATTTGCGGCAGACAGTGATTTTTTTTTTTCTTTTTTGTTTTATACACAGACGCTGCTTGCGTTCATATAGAATATAATAACAATGATCATAACATTTAAGGCGCCCGTTCTGAGGGGTCTTGTATTTATTAATCGACAGTGTATTTATCGAACGATCAAAAAAATCTCTCACAAATACGTTATCGTTCTCTAAAGAATTTTCTCTCGTGATAGCCTTCTTATTCATTTTTTCTCTTTACCATTCGACAAACGTTTTTTTAATTTTCTTCGTTTATTTTTTTTAATTTTTTTTTTTTTTCGGACGGATCTCAGGATTTTCAATAAATGCCACAATATTTTAAACACACGAATACTTATATATGCAATTTTAGCTCATTAAATCAAAATAAATCATTACATTCGAAGCTACGCTAATTAATTTGAAAAAAAAAATTACTTGTTTTTTCCAATTAACAGTAAAATCACGTGGTTACATCATGTGGACCATAAAATTGATAACATTTTTTCTCAATTAACGAACATTAAAATTCTTTTCATTCGATGAAACAAACTTCATGATTACACTTAAAGATTTATTTTTACACATATCCTAATCTATAAATATCTAGGTTTTGTACTAATTTAAAAGAAAAATAATTTTGCTTTTCTCAATAATAAATAGCATTTTTTTTTTTCAAATCGATAAATCGTAAACATCATCAATATAATTTTGAAAAATACACTAATCGCCAACATAAATCCATATATCTATATTATTCCACTCAAATCTCTTCTACATCGAGAAACCACGTGATTTTGTACCAGCCCCAATTCGAACTCTCGTAAAGCTATACACAAATCTACACGTAAAACTACACAGTGCCGCCGTTTTACCACGAAATCCCCCGCTCTCGGCTTGAAAATTCTCGTTGAAAAAATCGGGACAGCTCTACCAACCCGCGCAAAAAAAAAAAAAAGAAACCCGCTTCCACGAACGAACGGAAAACGTAACGCGAACCATCCCCGTACGCATCGTATAAAAAAATAAAGATTATAAACCGTGTATGTATAGATATATTCATTTATTTATTTATACAATGTACATAATTAAACTACTCGCTATGAATTCGCTCTCGAACGGCGTCGACAAATAAAACTCGTTTGTACAATTGTCGCGCTCGTCCACAGACACACACACGAACGCTCTAACGACACGTTTCACTTTTTCCCTCACTTAAACGAACCCTGGCTCTCTCACCGTCACACCTGTAATCATCATTATCATAATTATAATTATTATTGTTGTAATATTAGGTACAATCTACCTTGACCGCATATACATATATAATATATCTTATTAAACATCGCTACGATCTAGAACCATTGTGGACGTCGCATTTGTCGGCGCATGTTATACATTTGTTCATGTATATTGATTAATAATATAATGCTCTTTGTCTCCGTGTTATAATATATTTTTTACAATACACGCGGGCAGTACGATGTTTCATCCATAAGAGAGTGATGAGGATGGGAGGGTGGGTTTTGGGGTCGAAGAAAACGAAGAGATTGCGCTTAGAGAAGAGTGTTCATGGTTTCGGCGACAATGACGCTCTTGGCGTCCTCGCAGAGTCATGTGGTCGTGCCCGTGTTGCTGCCAGCCGACGCCTCGGCGCGCCACGAGTTGGCCGCCTCGGTGATCGTGGTGATCTGCGACAGAAAAAAATAAAATAATAATAAAATAAAAAAAAAAATCTCGGAGCTGATGTAAGGGTCGGTGTTGGGTAGGGCTCGCACCTTGGGCTCGCAGCCGATGAGAGGCGTCTCGACTGTCGACTCGTCGGCCGAGCGACCGCCGTTGGTGCTCATGTACTGGTGGGGCGGTGGTATGTAGATCGGTTTGCCGCCTACCTGGGCGTAGAGGCTCGAGTCGGTGGCCATCGATGAGCTCGGCATCCGGCGAGGTAACGTCGACATCGGCAGCAATTGGGGCCGTTGCACGCTCGACATGGGCACCGGCTGGTAACAGTTCGGCGGCACGCGTCGGTTCATCCTCAGCGTCAGGTCGTACGGCATCTTCGACGCCTGACGAGATATCGTCTCGTACAGCTCGAGGCAGCCCCCTCGCTAGTTCGTCATTTATATTTTAAAATCATACGATTGTTATATATATATTTTTTTTAATATAAACTAATAAGGTCACAACAATGCAATTGTGTTGGAGCGAGTTAAGTCTTTGTATGGGGAAATCGGTATGTGATGCTTACGTTGTTCATCGAGCCGAGCGAGCCGGGCTCTAATCGGCAGGAGGGTTGCTGTGGCGGCTGCGTGTTGTAACACGGCGACGTTCCCTTGCACAGTTCGGCGTATGAATTGTCTACAATCAGAGGCACAGGGTATCCAATCAGCAAACCTTTTTCTCCCTCGATTGGGAATTTGACGCGCTTTTTCGACTTTTTTTTTTTGTTTCGCATTTTTTTTTTTTTTTTGTTTGCTCTTGTTTTCGAGTAGCTGACGCGATCAAAGATCGATCGAGCTTGGAAAGTGTAGAACGAGTCTCTATTGTTCGTTCAAGTACAATTTCAAAACTTTTGTGCTTAAATTTGAGAAATTGTACAAGTTTTAGGTAATTTTACATCCAAAGTACTGTATTGTAAGGTATATCACACACGTGCAATTAAAACACGAATTTTCATACTTGCACGAAAAATGTTTAACCGTACATTTCCTTCCTCTTATCCTTGACTGTGTACATAGAATGGAAAACGTCAACTCGGAATCAATCTGGTGCCCAAACATCGGCCAAATCTCTTTTAAACGGATCGATCAAGAGCAAACTTTGACGCGTATATATATATAGGAGCTACATTTCCAAGCGCAAACTTATGAAACCCTCTCAAAGTACACAAAGAGGCAAGAGCTATGCGATTTCATACCCTTCCTCTATTTTTTTTTTTTTTTTTTTTTTTATCAACTGTGAAGGAAAGAAGAAAAAAAAACCCCAGAGTGTTCAAATAATACCAACCTGTCGCGTGTGGTATGATGTCCGGGTCCTTCTCGAAGCTCTCGACGCTGTCGGTTTTGTCGTGCGGCGCCGTCAGCGTGGCCATACCCCCGTCGTCGTGCTGCGAGTCCTTGTCGTCCTGGGGCCTGCGCCGACTGGTCTTGCGCAGCTTCAACGCCAGGATTATCAGAAACACGACGAACACGAGACCAGCCGCTGCGCCCACCACCACCCCGACCAGCGAACTCGACAGAGACAGTATGACCGGCGACAGAGCTGAGGAAAATAATGCATAGTTTATAAATATATTGTAAACATCACGTATACATTGTCTCTCTGCCCCACTTACTTTTCCATATATAGCTATTTTATTGTTTTTAATCATACACACATCGACGTGCAAAATCCTAATCAAGAAACAGATGAAGAAACAAGGGAGTACTTTCTACGTATGTAATACATATTAAAGGTGCTGCAGTTGCTTACTCAATTCCTTCCGATCGAGTTAGCCGTGCACACAATGATAGTTGTACTTTTCGCGTGTGGTGTACTTTGCACTCGAGTCGGGAGGAAAGGAACATCCTCCGGGTGATTCGACCGAGATGAGATCGAGACGCGATCGCGTCGTCTTTGATTGGATTTGTTTTTCAATTGTCGACTCAGTCCCCCGATCGCGTTTCTCTTCTCGATTGTTTTCGGACTCGGTTAGTCTTCGGAGATGATGAAACTTTCTTTGTTTTCCCGGAATAAATTTTTCAATCGACCGTATTTCAGTTGTCAAGTTGGTTTTTCTACAATAGGTAATTTGTACGTATATATTGTGCATCGCGAGAGCAAATGTAAATTCAAATCCGCTCCTGACTATGAAAAAAAAAAAAATATATATATATACGTATATATTTAGAGATTCAATTAATCTTCACCTGGACATTACCAGCGGACTATTTCGTGATAAATATCCAGCCATGAATTATTCCATCGGTTTTTCTTTGTCCCCGTAGCCCGGAGTTTCCAGTTCATTGCGAAAAAGCTCCCCATTGACGACTGCGCGACGTTTTCTATTTTTTCTTTTTTTTCTTCTTTCACTGTAGACCCGAGACGCTTTGCAACGCTCTTTCTCTCGCGATTGAACGAGTTCTTTTATTATCGAGTGTGTGTGCTCTCGTTTTTTTGCCCACCCCCCACCTCCCTCGTTTTCTACTTCCGTGAAAGGACAGAGTGATAGAGTCGGAGAGAAACCGATCGGCGTCGATGACTCGAACGTTGTATATTGTTGCAAATGGGGGGAAAGGAAAACAGAGGGAACGAGGGAGGAAGTACAGCGTAAAATTTTTTTTTTTTTTTTTTAATTTCCTTCTATCGACACGTACTGATGGATGACGGTTGAAAATCTACTCGAAAGCAATTAAAAACACGAGTGTACAAACTAAAATCCACATAACTATTTACAGGTACTACCTTACAATTTCCAAGCTTTGCCAAAAGCTGTATACATCGAGGCAAAATATACGACAACAGTGAACAGCAGAGGAAAGAAACGTGCAAAACATGCAACAACAACAAAAAGCATCAGCAACGACAACAGATGGAAAAGCCTGCATCTCTCGATGCGGCCATATAGTATAATAACATATTATACAACGCGTTGAAAAAGAAAAAAAGAAAAAAGCTTATCGTTAAATATCTACCCGAGCGGTAAAATATAAATCGCTATAAGCCGTAGCTTCGGTTTGCTCTTCTTCTTCTTCTCCCTGCGCTCGGAAATCGATGAATTATATGCGCGCGAACGCGGATGGTCTGGGAAAAGGCTTAATTATACCTACGCCGGTGGCGACAAAATTTTTAATTAACGCAGCGATTATACTGCACCGATAAATGCGCCCGTGAATTATTCTTTTGCGCCGCTGTTTTCACGCGCCAAAATATGTTGTTGGGGAGGACTTTTGTACGGATGATTTGTTACCTGTATGGATTTCTGGGCGTTTTTGTGTATTACTTCTTCAGGACGCGGACGGACGCGCGATGTAATCGCATTAGCGAAACAAACGGTGTTTTTGAAAATACACGCTCAAACTGACTTGTGACTTTTGGGCATTACACACGCGTGTTAATTAATGAAAAAAGAGGTGAGCACGGGGGGATTTAATTTCGGGTGCGTTGGTTGTTAAAAAAAAAAAAAAAAATGTTCCCGGCGTTACAAGTTCTCCCGCGGCGTAAATTACCGATTTTCGCGATCTGATCAGTTTCGAGTTGTTTTGTTGGGAAACGCAAACGTATAAGTGTTAATCTCGCTGGAATAATGAAACGATGTATGTTTGAGCTTTTTTTTTTTTTTTTTTTTTTTTTTTATTATTGCGTCGTGTTAACGATCTCATACACGGGCGTTATCGTGATCGCGTTGTACCTCGAAAATGATTAAATTACAGGAAATCGGTTTTGTATGCGAGGAAACTACAGGGTAAATGAACAATATACTACACGCATGCATGATTTACCGAACGAGCTTATTATAAACTGAGTGTAGGTACTATTTTTTTATTTTTATTCATTGGTCGATTCGTATAATTAACACAATAAGGAAATGATTAAACTTATAATTGATAATGTTCCAAATTTTCGAGTGAAATAATAACACGACGGACAAGTGTGCAAACACTAGGTTTTCCATAGGAGTAATCATACGTAGGCTCCGGGGTTAATGAAGAGGTCACCTCTTGCTCGATTCGCGTTTCCCTTGGACATTTAAATGAGTGCACATTATGCGCAGAAACGAGTAGTGTCCGTGGACTATACGTTGAAAAAATAAAAAATTTCCCCTTTTCCTTGTACGTTTTACTCGAGCACGAAAATTAATATTTACCCGAGGAGCAAGGGTCAGTTTTTACCTTCCTCGCGACTAGCCATTGCATAAGTATGGCTGCAAGTATAAAAGCCCGAGCAAACTGACAAATTACAAACGTGCTTTCCCGCCAAAAATCGTTACCCATCCCTGTACTTTTACAACGCAGCTTTCGAAAGCACCGAAAACTCGAAAAAAAAAAACAAAAAAAAAAACAGACGAAACAATGTCCAAGTAAATATAGCGCGGAGATCTATGAGTACAATGTTTACGCTTAAAAAACGAAAGAGACAAGTTCTCGTTTCCTTCTAGGGGGTATATATTATGTAAAAAATAGAAAAGGGACGAGAGAGAGAGAGAGTAATGTATCAACAAAAAACAACAAGAAACACGTGGGGGCCAAAGGGGGTACACGACGACAGGGGGAGGGATGTATATATAGTACAGCGTGCGAGGCACATGCATGGTCGCGAGGGCTCTCTACCTGGGAATATCTGGTGCTCGGGACTGGTGCCCTCCTGCAGCAGGTGTTGGCTGTAGAGGACAGTTGCGTCGCTCGTCGCGTGCGACGTCATGACCCTCAGCACGAGCTTGAGCCCGGCTCGACGTCGCTCGGCCGGTAAATCCGTCACCTCGAGCACGGCCGGGGTCGTGCTCGTGCCCGAGGCCAACAGGTGCCTCGTCTCCGCGTCGTACACCTGGAGCACGTAAGTTGCGCTCTTCGGGTCGACGTACTCGCTCTCGGCGCAACTCACCCGCACCGCCGTCAAGCTCTCCTCGGCTATCGTGCAGTTCTCGGGCGCCGGGGGCCGCGCCGGTCTCTCACCTGACATCGTCACAAAAGGGGGACCATTTTATTACTAATTCCCTAGTTTCCCTTCTTTTGATTTTTCTACGAGCTCGCTTTGACATTTTAATATACTAGGTACACCGCTCCGCTCGATTCGTATGTATAGCCTTTTCAGACCGGAAGTATACTCGAGTAACAGGAGTTACGCCGGAGCGTTGCTCATTAAGCTGCTTGTTATATATCGTTGTACAGGCAGCCTCGGGCTGATTGGGCTACTGTATCGCCGAGAAAGACTGAATCCAAAAACAACTAGCATCGGTTGATCCGGCATAACGATAATCGCCGTAGCGCAGTCCGACGCAGTTTTCAATTAAAGAAGGGCTCGTGGCCATTTTCGCCCGCGGCTCGTGTATATATGTACTTAACGCGCGAAACGTGAGAGGGAAAAAGAGAACGGGATAACGAGTCTCTTGCGCGGCGAGAATTTTTAATGAAAAAAATTCTTTATGCACTATAGAGCCCCGAGAAAGGGGTGGAGAGTACGTACGTATACGGCGGTGTTGAATTTTATGAATTGTTCTCCCACCGACCGTACGTATACATACGCATTAGCTCGAGCTGTGTGCTTTTCGCGTAAACTGCCTGTTATTTTTTATCCTTCCCTTTGTTTTGCTCCAAATGGTGAGAAATTGCTTATAGGATATCGGTAAAAAAAAAAAAAAAAAAAAAAAAGTACACTTTGCTCGCAAAAGTAAAATCAGCCGACAACAGTAGTCCCATTCTCTTGGTTCGGTGTATTTTATTCTCTTAATCCTCGCCGGTGTATATTTTGGCGAGGGTTTACTTCACCCCCCAAGGCAGTTTGTGGTTTGCATTTTTATTGGAGCTAGAAAATTAAGTCAATTGAAACCCGTAGCCGCTTGCCAACCGACTTTAGTTATACGGGCCTCGCGTTTCATGCAAATTAGGCGATTGAATGCGCAAGATTAGTGTCGGTAGCCCAATTTAGGGATGTATATATACCCTTGCCTCCGGCACGAAATATACAATGGCCGAATTAACGTAGCACCGAGATTTTTTAAGTAATCGGTGCATCTAGTTTAGGTCAAAATTCCATCATCGCAACTTTAAATGAAATAAACAATGTGTTTCTTACACGCGAGTAAAGAAATTTGTGAATTTGTAATTAAAAAAACATTACGTAAATTGAAATTGTGGGAAATATTTTTAGTAAGGACGATCAAATGTAGGTTTATTTCTCTAATTGCTTTTAAAATTCGCTCGTGCGGTAAAATTAAAATACTACTTATATCCTTACCGTGTAGTGCAAAACTTCGTTTTTCTCGTGAAATATGCTAATAAAAGTTATGCAAATTAAACGGTTCACGCTCAACCCTCGTGCAAGTTCAAATGTAGCATGACGAGATGAAATTTCGTGTTCCGCGCTTAAAAACTTATTACAACGATGCTAGGTACAATTAATAAAGTTAGCCAAGAAATTTCTCTTGATAAATACCGGAGCTCTTTGCCACACGCCAAAGGCCAGTGTGTGCGCATGGCGCCACGTATACGTATACATTATGCGCCCCGCTCAATTAGGGCCACTAGTTAAACCAACTTTCGAAGGTAAATTTTTTTTTTTTTTTTTT
>NW_019379522.1:1472297-1484641 GCF_000648655.2 Copidosoma floridanum | reverse complement strand
TTTTTTTTTTTTTTTTTTTTTTTTTTTTTTTTTTTTTTTTTTTTTTTTTTTTTGTCCAGTGCATGGACAGTATAATCACCCTTGGGTTGAAAATTCGAGAAAAGACAAACATCAACGTGTAAATTAAAATGCCACCTGCCCTAGTAGTTTGGTGGGAGTTGGGGACAAATAAACAAACGAAACGGAGCAAGATTGTTAGTTGGAAACTACGTGTATATATATAGACGGTGTGCGGATGCATGTGCTGGAAAGTAGAGAAAAAAAAAAAAAAAAAAAAAACGTTTCGGGGAGTGCAAAGTATTCATCGAGCGACGTTTGGGAATAATTTGTGGTTACTTTCTTTTCCGGGAAAAGAGAGTGTGGATCGAAAAAAATTTCGCCCACAGGCGTCTTTTTTCCGGCCTCGGATTTGATTTTATCGGCTCGATTCTGGGGTTTGCTTTTCTCCTAATAAATACATGTTTTATGCATTGGTGGATGAAAAAAAAAAAAAATCCCCTTTATTGAATACGTGATTGAAAATGTATATATATTCATACAGATTCGCGGTGGAGAGCTTCGATGGCTCAGTGATTGGCGGTATTGTTATTCGACTCTTAGCCCGAGAAACTCGAAATGCCAACCGTGTGGGTTTCATATTGTTATTCCTCCTAAACGAAGTTTATTGTTCATACGGACGTGGTAAAATTTCTTGACTTAACAAATCGTCTCCAAAAGATCCATCTGTTCCATCAACTATAGGCTAATAATTGAATGGTTGAATATTTCAAAAATTCAAAAAAAAAAAAAAATAAATAAAAGTTCAGTTAATTGAAGAACCACAAAAGTGAGGCAAGCCGAGGAATATTTACTTTACACAAAAGAACCCAACCAATCACCCCATCGCAAAAGGTTAAATATTTTGTACAAAATAATAAAATACCACGGTAAAATGACCACACCGATTTTAACATCAAAATCCTCTTGTAAAAGTATCCCACTCGAATCAAATAATTATTCAATAAACTGATGATTGGCCATTACGACGTTTAAAATGGTTAAAAAGCAAAAAAAGGGGGGCGCAAGATAGAGGCAAAGAAAATACCGGAGCCTAAAATGCATCGTTAATGGTCCCGAGACCGCGAAACTGCGGGCACTCGTTCATTACTAATTGAGAGACCAAAAGCGCGACAAGGTAATTCCATCAAAATAAAGCCCACAAATACGATTTCAGAGTCCATCGAGCATCACCTGCAGTGTGGGCGACTCTTTCCTCTTAGCGGTCGAAATAGGGCCAAACGGGGGGATATAAAGTAGGTATAACCATATATGCATGCGGTATGTGTTGATCGATACTCACGTTGTGCTTCCAGGCGACCCTGTAGACCCACGGGTTTGACCTGATGTTGCACTCGAAGTAGACGTCGAGACCCTCGCGAATGGCGCTCGCGTTCAAGTTGCTGCCCAGATCCAAGGTGATAACCGGCTTGTCTGTAATCATTGGAGGAGCAAGGGGGCATTACAACTTTCCCAAGCCTGTGTTTGGTTGTATCCAATTTATGCGCTGGCGTGGCCACGCTGTTACCCTGTTGTGCGTGCAAGAGCGAGATGATGAGACGAAGATAAAAGGAGGAGCCCCGAGCAAGAGGTTGGTAGGGGAAATTTCGGAAGTTCCGGTTTGCAAAGCCAAAACGCGTCAACTTCGCGAGCGATGGGTGTACGTATGTGCGCGCTGGCAAATTTGCGTATAATGCAGTTCGGAAGTTAAGCTCGTGGCGCGTGACGTTGTTTCACCTTCCACGGCCCTTGTGCGCTACTCTTCCGTCTCTTCAAAACATAACGATCAATTAGAAATTTTGCGAGTCCAAACTGTCAGACGAACGTCAATATTCAAAGTTGTTTCACAACTGTGGACTATAAGTCGATTTTCTAAGAGCTTTTTATTTACGGAAAAAAGAGCCATTGCCATCGAGGACAAAATCAGTATAAACTTTAACTTGACAAAATATAGGTGGTTTAAAAAACAAAGATATGCAATAATCTCAAATAAGTGTGTACTAAAGCGATCTATGACTGATCAATCAACCTGCACGTATGAGTAACGCCACGAAAAAAAAACTACATTTGACGGTCCTCAAAAAGTTAAAAAAAATATTGGGAAAAATCCTTAAGCTCATGCTATGCATGCATTGTATACAGTTGATCAAAGATGCACGGTGGCATATTTTACTCGTAAAATCATTGATTAAGTTTTAGATACTCGGTCAGCTCCCTCCTCTTTGTCCTTATACCAACGATAGGTCTATGTCGGATCAAGAGAGGGAGCCACGAATTTGCATGTCAATGCAGTAAACCAGCATAAATTATTCAACGTCTCCTGGACAATTCAAAGGTGCATAGGCGAAAGCTGTACAGCTATACGTATACACACACAGGGTTACAGCCATTTGCCGTGGAATGCATACTCGAAAAAGGGCCCACCTGAGCAGGAGATGCCATTGGGATTTGACCCATGGAGTAATTCAGAGCCTACTTTGGTAGCTTAAAATTTCCACTACAACGGAGGGTCGCTCCCGATGTCGGAGAGCCTACTCTCGCAGCTTAAAAAATTCAACATCTTGTATAGTTTTTATAGGCTATCGGCGCTTTGGCCGCGTTTAAAATCCAATTGGGGTTACCAGGGCAGCACGAAAAGCACACCAAATCATATGGAAAATAATGTTTTAGACATTCATTTAATGTCTTTCACGTATAGCAAAGTTAAAACATTGAAAAATGCGCTATTATTATTTGCAGACAATTTAAATCCACTCGCAGAACCCGTATACAATGTATTGTACCAGCTTGTTTATACAATATTTCCATGTATTCCTGTGTAATTTGTGCCCTGTCCAGTAACGAAAAGCGATCGATAGCTCAGCGTGTGCTGGCCCGTGGATATAACATCGCTCGAGGGGCCTCTAAAGTTTTTCCGCTCTGTTTTTGCAATGGAGAAAGCGCGCCTTAGACTTGAAAAAAAAAAAAAAAAAAAACACCTTACTTTAAAACACTCATAAAACGCTCGTGTTTGCCCTACTTTACAACTTTTGTTCGATGCGAATGAAAAAAGAAAAAGATTCACCTACCCGAAACAGCTACAGACATGGAAATGAGGTACTTACGGTGTATATCGAGCTTCCAGCCGTCCCCCATTTCGGAATCGGAGATTACGGGCACCCGGCCCCTGCAGTACAGCGTCTTGCCCGCGTCCTCGACGCTCGGCACGAAGGTCAGGATCGAGGTCGTCGTGTTGCCGTCCGGGCTCGTCTGCTTTTGATGTTCAACCGAAAACACACGAATTTTCCGTTCTCGTTCATTATCCCTGCTTTTTTTAATTTGCATTTCATTATATACATGAGCAGCTAGTCCGTATTTTTTGCGTGTTGGATGCACAATTTTTTTTTTTTTTTTTTTTTGTCCAGTGCATGGACAGTATAATCACCCTTGGGTTGAAAATTCGAGAAAAGACAAACATCAACGTGTAAATTAAAATGCCACCTCCCACCGAGGATCGGCAGAGCACGACCGTTTGTCCCAGAGTGCCTATTCATCAAAAGGGATAACATCCGCAGTTGATTTTTCACGAAAAGCAGCAGTAAAAGTACATAAATGCATCAAGAGATCACAACTCGGGCTGGCAAACAAAAAAAAAAAGCCTGTTATTTTCGAGGTAAAAACCGGGTACGTGTTCTCTTTGCCGATTCACGGCCGTAGGTGTACTCGTGTAATGTGTGTGGCAGTGGCAGCAAAAAAAGGACGGGGAAGAGGGAAAGGCACAAAAACAAGGGTCACGTTAGCCCGTCGAGTCCCACGCGGGGGAGATCACGTTGGAGCCAGCAAACGAGAAATTTCCACCTTGGGAGGCATTAATATCCCCGAGATTCGCGAAAACCCTCCCTCTTACATATACACTGTACACTGAAAAGTAGGGATTTGATAAGCGCAAGTGAGAGTTTGCGACTTAATAACCGTTGATTTGCGCGCAGCATAAAATATAATTGTACACATGTTTGCGACTAATAGCACGAAGGTTTGATTAAATGCCATCCGACACACGAGCGGATCCCGGATCACTTAGCGACCGGCAGAGGAGACGTAGGTACATCAGTTTGATTATGATCGATCTCTCGCCGTAATGTCACTTTGGGGAGGCATTTAGCTGCTCGGGACACATAACGTGTGAATAAGCACCGAATTATATTTTGATACAAGCAGTTTGCGCGATGATGTCCCCGACGCAAATTATACGGAATTGAGCGTAATGGTTCGTGTTTTCCGCTTTTTCCTAATAATCGATAAAATGTCATCGAGGTGCTATATGATTGAAAAAAAGGAATCGCGTGCAGCAGCTGTAAAAAAAGTACCGCATAGTCATTCCGGGGCTTCCAGAGCTCGTCCTCGATCGGCTATACGTTTATTCCCAATAATATACTCACCGTTTGCCTGACGTTGTGCAGAGTCACGCCTCCCTTGGTCCACTCGATCTCGGGCGTCGGCTTGGCACCCACTACCTCGCATCCGATTTCGTAAGTCATTCCTGCGCTGAAGGGCCGGTTTCTACCCTGCAGTCTCACCCACAACGGCCTCACTGTTAACATCACAAAAGCCAAGTGCCATCAATGGTAAATACAACAACAAATGTACGAATCAGCCCTCCATTTCCGTCATATTTTTATTATTTCATAACTCGCGAGGTGCCTCTCTCAGCCGTGCCGGAGTGCCGTGGAACATCGTCGACGCTTAAATCTGATATTTATCTCGTGCACGGGTATTCGATAGGTGTACCACGTATATGGCCCGCATACAATATGGGTGTATTATCAAGCAAATGCCGGAGAAACGTAACGCATCAGCTGGAACTGATAGCTGTTATTTTTGACGATTGCCGCGTCATTAGCATACATACATATACACACAATCCATGCGCGCGCGTATGTTATATACGGGGAGGCTGTGCGAAGCGCTGAATTATCGTATAACAGAGCACCTGCGCCGGGAAAGATTTAACTGTCGTAAAATACACCAGCAGCAGCAGTGGTAGACGAGAGCGCAATTAAAGCGGTTCCCTTGTAATTTCACCCGATGAGTAATGGCTTGATGATACACAGCGCCACCTCCGCCATACCGATTTGCACCGATTTATTTTAATAAGAGCTAAATATATATTATATACCTGGTGTATCATCATTGATCAATCGAATCGCTTTGAGGGTAGGGGAGGAGGAAAAAAATAACTAGACCGGACACGTACCGGTGAACAAAGCGAAATTACGAAAATTACAGAATTGGAGAGAAGGCAATGCTTGACTAATTTAGAATCCAATTTAGATCCTATACCAGGGCTCGCTTACGTGTTTTTGACCGTAAAATGCGTCCTACGAAATCGTCATGATTAGCAACACGCTCTTTTACAAAAAAGCTTCGCACTGTAGAACAATTATAAATGTTTTCATGTTAAAAAAAAAAAGGCATGTTATTTTCATATATTTTATCACGGCACAATGACAGCATTTTTATTTCTTTAGCGTTTCATTTAAACTTTTGTACAACGTGGAAACACCGCGTGTATACAGATGCAAAGGTAGCCGAGTAAAGAATGCAAGAGAGAGAGAGAGAAGAGCCACTGGCGCGGTGGTGGTAAAAAAAATGCAAATGAGAAATATGAAATTTCCACGGAGTCGTCTCCTCTCCAGGCTCGTGCAGTGCAAGCGAGCCACTTGAGTCACGCGTGCGTTCGTACATAAACTGAGTAAATGCATTTTTTCGCAATAGAAAAATATAAAAAAAAAAAAAAATCAAACAAAAAAGTGAAAGTATATATAAGTACTCACGATTCATGTTGATGGACACGGAGCTGGATATGGGAGTGACCAGCACGTTGTTGGACGCCTGGCAGGTCAGCACCGCATTGAGATGCTTGCGCTCGAGTTTATCGAGGCGCAGTACGTTCCGCACCTTCTTCGGGCCCACGGCTTCGTAGCTCTCGTCGAGAAGAGCGTTCTCGTGCCACCAGGTAACGCGTGGAGCTGGTCTTCCTGTGTTTTATGGATCGAAAAAAGAAAAAAAAAGTGAACAAAAGGATACATATTTTGCCCCTCCCTTGCTCGACATTTTTCAATCATACGGACACGTTAAGCTCTTCGTTTCACGTGTATGATAGCTCCGCGTTTCTTTTGTCCCAAGCTTTTCTCGGATATCGACAACCCTTTGTCACTCGGCATTTGTACTTTTTCATCATCCTCCAATAGCCAACATTTTCACTTTATTAAAATAAAATTGCACTTTCTCACGATTCGTTTGCAACGCGTTGCAGGGATTTCGTGTCGTTTGCTTGTCGACGCGTCAAATCGCATGAGATTTTTTACCCACCGCCGGATTCATCGGCAATTGAAACTCGACGGGTTGTCATACGAATAAGTGGAGATTTTTTCATATTTTTCATCTCATCTTTCAGTAAATATCATTGAGGTAGAAAAAAAGTAAAATGAAAAAGTGAGAGTAAAAGGGCATGGCAACGAAAAAAAAAAAAAGATATTTTAATGATGCCATAAGACGGGTATGATTGGGCGCAACAGTGCAGTAAACCGCAACCGCATGACATCCGATACACTGTCTTGCGTGCCAGCGTAGCGTGAACAAAAAAAAAAAAAAGACTTTTATGCAACCCGAATCACATGAGTATCCGATGTATAAACGAATTGTTATATATTTTTACGGGTGTAAGATTTCAATGAAAACGAGGGTGAACGAGAAAAGTTTCGATACTGTTATTGCCTGATCTCACCTTACACCTCTAAAACGTAATGTACTAAGAAAATCGCTATTTGACGTGTACTATAATACGGTAGTGGAATGTTGTAAAGTGTGCACTCCCTGTAAGATACAGAGTTGTCAATGTCTATTAGATGATCAGTTCAGTAACTACTTGGTATTTGAAGTTCAAAGAGCTGCGCCACTGATCTAATTAAGGCAGTGCTGGCATTGGCTCACATTACTCGGGCCGTTTCCCTCTCGTCTTTTGATTTGCAAATAACGACACGACGTTTATTGGTAAAAGAATTTTCAGTCAAATAAAATTTAATGACATGCTCGAACAATTGACCTAGCGAAATTTTTCCGATACAAAGTGCTATTGGAAATCGATAAGCTGGATGGAATAAATGAAAAAACGAGCTTGCAGTCACAAACTTATACCTTTTTGCCTTTCTCACTTATTTTCCGACATTTTACAGAAATTTCTTCCAACTACCAATTACTCCGTACAAATTGTAATTTTTTTGCAAACTTCACAACTCTATTTTCAATATATACTACCAATTTCGTTACAAAAAAAAAATCTTTGATGTCAAGGCGTGTTTACTTACAAAACTGAGGTTTATAAAATCAAGGCTATATTATTTTTCAAGTAAAAATCGTTTTAAGTACGGTAGTATAACCATTTAATAAATCACTCTTGACTTTTTTGATCCGCAAATAAGTACCGGACTGAAGAAAGTTTTATTCAAAAGCTCAGTAACTATTTTTTTACAATATGATTAGGTGAATTACTTTTTTAACGATTCTCTTTTTTTTTTTTTTTTTTTTTTTTTTCAATCATCGTNTACCGGAGCTCTTTGCCACACGCCAAAGGCCAGTGTGTGCGCATGGCGCCACGTATACGTATACATTATGCGCCCCGCTCAATTAGGGCCACTAGTTAAACCAACTTTCGAAGGTAAATTTTTTTTTTTTTTTTTTTTTTTTTTTTTTTTTTTTTTTTCATCCCCCAGTGGAAGTGAATAAAAATTTACCCCTCGAAAGACAGCCACGTCGCGTAAAAGACCGTTTATCCACGTATATTTTTGGATCGCGAGCTTTTATCATTATAAAAACGAGAGGCTGCGGCTTTTTATTTGTTGTCCAGAACAAAAAAGTATCACTTGCACGCGATCCTAATGAATCTTTGTAAATTTATTTCAATCATATTTTAATTATTAAAATCATAGCGCGCTTATGATTAAAGTTACGTAACTTAATTTCAACAATAAGTACTTGCAGCATGTTTCAATTTACCACGCTATCCGTAGTTGAGATGCAATTTAAATTTTTAATATTTATAAATTATCATTAATACATTACATCGTCATTAGTTACGAAATATTTTTATTACATTCACCTACACTAAAAGTGCCCCATTTTAACTTTCTTGTCGTGCGCTTAGATTTTTAGAGCACTTGACATTTTTACGTGATATTACGGCATCCCCAGCTTTTCCCTTACGCAAAGCTCTTTATTCCTTTTTCCATTATTCATTAATTTTTCGTCCCAGCTTTCGCGCGCCTCCTCTCGTAGAATCATCCGTATTCCATACCTAATATCATTTTTTTTTTTTCGCATTTTCATAGCAAAATCTCTAAACCCCCAACCTTCCGTCTTTTTATTTTTTCTTGGTCAATAATTTTTCTCAATCGCCGACACACGTCAAGTGCCAAATGTCCAAGTTACATGCAAAACCTTAGCAACAAAAAACCACCGTGCAGCTTTCGAAAAAAAAAAAAAAAAAATCGCGGTAAACAAATAAAGTCCCCCCAGAAAGCCAATCGATCATCGAAAAAGGATCGAGCCCAGAGGAGGGGACAAAGCCAGAACAATCGTTCGCCCCCACCCCTTTTCTATCATATATATATATACAGGTATATATGGAGAAGGAATCGCGCCGGCATCTCAGAATCAGCGAAAGAGATTTCCCCCCATCTCTGATGGCCTCGCTCGCTCTCTATCGCTGTCCTATTCGATTTCCATAGTCTTTGCCGAGTCTGCGAAATGCTTCGCTCACGTATACATGTATTTGTCCACGGTCTATATGTATAGACAGCCTCTTTCGACTCCCTGCCAGTTGGAGAGGGGTAGAGAATGAAGCGTCGAAGTGATTGTCCTGTACACGTATATATATGGAGAGACAGAGCGAACGGCAGGCAGATAATGAGAGAAAAGGAGGTATAAGGGGGTTGGGGGGGGGGGAGAAACAGCGAAACAGACCGTGCGCCGCTGCAGTAAACCGTTTGTTCGGCCGACTGATCGATCAATCGATCGATCTATGCTATACCTATATCCACCTATGTATATATTATGTGCACACGCGACGTACACACCCGTGATGGACACGAAAGAAGAATGGATCGAGAGTGAGTATACTTACTGCGCGCGTGTGGGTGGGTGTGCTCGTCAATGCCCGTAACTACTGTACATAATACAGAGAGCGACGACAATCAGCGTGAAAGACGTGTGTGCGTACATGTACATGTAATATGTACTTGCAGTGGGTGAGATGCGTGCCATGGTATATGTATATATATGTATAGCTGCGAGACTGAATGGGCGACGGGGGGTGATGTACACGAGCGACGGCCGGGCTTTAAGAGAAATAATTTATCAAGCCGAGATCGCTCGCTGAGTTAAAAGAGACCAATGGCCTGGCGGGGAAAGATTTTCAGGCAGATGGGCTGCACTTTGCTCGTTGAGGTGCGTAAGGCTTGAAAGTAATATGCATGTATATATGTATAAATATGTACACCTGTGATACGTATGTGTATGTACTTGAGACGCCGTGAAACGTGTCTCGCGCACACACGACGCGGTGATGATGTACCAAGAAGCTTTCGTGAACAAAGAGGACACAAGGTGAGGGGTGCTCGGAAAAAAGGGTCCAATGGACTCACCTGTGCGTCGCTCGGGCTGGTTGAGGGTCGTAGCTCTGAGGGCGACGGACTCGCTGCGGCCCTTGGCGTTGCTCGCGTAGAGGGTCAGCTGATAGGTGGAGCCGGGATCGAGGCCGCTTATGCTGAACGAGGGCAGCTTGTTGGTCAGGTTGTAGACGAGCGAGCCCCCGATGACCGACGCCTTGGACGACGACTCGACCTCGACGAGCAGGGTGAACCTCTGTGGGAGGCCACCGTCGAAGCTCTCGCAGCACTCGACGTGCAACGTGTCCGACGTCGTGTTTTGCACCGAGCAGTTGTGCGGGGAGTCCGGGCGACCTGCAAACATTGTTTTCTTTCCACTGTAAGCTTTACTACCCCACGTATGCCCCGTCTCGCCCCACCTCCGAGGAGCCGAATTCAACGAGCTCGGGGACTCTACGGGGGAAAAGAAATACCGAGGGAACGACTCGAGTAGTCTTTTTGAATGGCTCCAGGAGTGCGCGGCCCTTGAAAAAACAACGGCAAACCTGCAGGCACGACGTGAAAGACGCAGGGCTCGATCTGCAGGCCCTGGTCGTTGGCGCCGGAGCACAGGAGCGTCCCGTAGTCCAGTTCGCTCGTCGGCGTGTAGGAGACGACGGAGCGCGCCCCCTCGCTGGTAATCATGCGCGCCGGTATGTCCATCGCGTCCATCGTGTTGTTGAACTTCCAAGCGAAGCTCACCTCCCGGGGATTGGCCTCGAGCTCGCAGCTTATGCGCACCGTCTCCTGCCTCGCCACGCCGTACACCTTTTGCTGGCCGGCCCGACACACCGGCACGACTATTGGCCGAAAGTGCATATGGGTGTGCGTGTAAGTGGAGGGATAATTATGGGGGCTAAGGGCGTCCCAGAGCTGGGAGCAGCGATTTTTCCAATGTCGGAGGGAGCTCGGTTATTCCCGGGGGGTAGATAAGGGCGACGGTAAAGTTGCGATTCGGGCGTGAAGGACGATATCCCGGGGTATTAGATCGGATTCGATTTTCTTTTTCGGCCCCGGTTAAGTAAGGGAACGGAGAAGCGGGTCCCCTGGAAAATCCGGGACTTGAATGAAAACGCCCGAGAGATATATCTACCTGTTTAGTACTTTTTTAAATTTTCACGTCGTCTCCGGCCAACAGACCGTCTCACCCATATATATATATATACATACCCACGTGAGAGGGGCTGTTTGAGGGAGAAAAAAAAAGTCATACCGCCGCTGTACGAGTTTTCGTATATCAGTTTGCAAGAGCCGGCTGCTCCCGAGCAAACAGAGTCCACGAGTATATGGTCAAAAGATTCATTCCGCGCGCCACGCGGCTGCAGAAGGGAACATAAAGAGACTGTGCACTGTATAATATATAATATACCTGCACGCAAGGGGGACAAAAAAGAGTAAGAGCTGCCGGTGCGATTTTGATTTCGGTATCTTTCCTCTTCGGATATTTTCTAGGCTCGCCCGATTACGCGTCAAATTAAACATTCAATAGAGCTCGGGTCGCCCACTTTTTTTTCCAAGGTACGATATACACTCGTTCAAGCGGCGTATACGTCTCTCGATTGAAATATTTCGTAGCTCTAGCAAACGTTTGGGCTGCTGGTGGTTGTAAAAGGCAAGTGTCCCCGGTAAACTATATAATCAAACGGGGGCCAAACAGCAGTAAACGATTTTACAGTTTGACTACAACTACCACAGGTGTATGCATATATTGTACGCGTGGCCAATATAGCGTTGTACATGCAGCTCGCGCAACGCAGAGTCGCGTCGTCATTGCGGGCGTCGAGTTTCTTGTACCCAGGTACACCCTGCCCCCCTCTCTCTCTCTCTCTCCGACAATATAGGTATACGAGAAATTGCAGTTGAAAGCAAAGTTCCTGCACCGGCAACCACCCCCCCCCCCCACGCGCCCCACGGGCAGTGGAGTATCGCGCAAGTTTACAGAGCGCATAAAGGCTGCCTTGTCACGTTTCTGCCCTACACGTACATGTTACGTATACGCGTATACACTCCCCGACTTCCGCGTCAGCCTCTCGGAGCGCATGTATAATGACGGGGGGGGGGGGGGGGGGGAAGTCGCACGTGCATTTTCAAAAGCCCCTTTTTTCAATGGCAATGCACGGGATCCATATATGTGCATGAATGCAACGGTTGCCGATGGAAAAGCTCCCTGGTTAGCGGGCGATGATGATCGAAATTGTGTGCATCGGCGCACAAAAGCCCTGCCTGCCACGCGACGAAAAATCGTAACGAGAAGCCTTTTCGAAGGAGCGGTATTGTCGGGTCGAGTTATTCAAAGCGCGGGAGGTTTGAAGGACTCCAAGGAGCCCGGGACCGGTTTAACGGCTGAAAGACCTTCGCCCCACGGGCTGGGAGGAATTCCCCTTGGAATAGAGCTGATGGAGCACCCCGGCGGTGATGGGTGACGATTTGAGGGATGCGGTGATTCGATGGGCTAATCGATTTTTTTTTTTCCTTCCCCTTCCCTCCTATCATTGTTTGCGACAACAACGTTTCGGGTGATATTGATTGACTGTTGGACGCGAAATTTGACCTTTTTTTTTTTTCGCGAAATAACCGTTTGGGAGTTTATTTTTACGGGGGGAGGGGGGGGGGAATAAAAAACGG
>NW_019379522.1:1381553-1469215 GCF_000648655.2 Copidosoma floridanum | reverse complement strand
TTTTTTTTTTTTTTTTTTTTTTTTTTTTTTTTTTTTTTTTTTTTTTTTTTTTTTTTTTTTATCTGTATCCCGAGGAACGCAGGTAAGAGTGCAATTTGTTAACTTCCTTGTTAAAAGTTTTTGGATTTTCGGTTCATTGGAAGAGAAGAGTTCTTCCATTCCTCGGTTTTACAATCGACTCGGCGAAGATTGGGTTTTCCTTACTCTTGTATATATGTATATACACCTTGGCAGAGGAGATTAAGGATTAAGACAGAGGAAGAATTCGCTTTCAAAAGCCGGGGAAGTTCACAGGAGTGTTGTTCGCAGGGGGTCTGATAGTTATACATTATATCCCCGGCTCCGCGACAAGGAATTAGAGGAGCTAAAGCTACCTCATCTACTTTTAAAGGCCCAACAAAATTGTCCCCAACGAAATAAGACCATTTCAAAATTATATTCACGAAGCTTTTGGAACTCGCAACAAGAAATGAATAAAATAATTTGGTTCGTAAAAGACAAAGTGACGTCACATACATGCTCCAGGTACATGAGAGAGAGAGAGAGAGAGCTAAAAAATGTGGGTCCGACCCACTTTTGAGCTCGACGTATGTGAAAGAAAGAGACGCGGTTATCAAGTGTCGTTACTCAAGTTCAGATTGCACGGGGGAGGGCGCGAGCTCGAGTTCGTTAAGGAGCTACACGCGAAAGTGTGTGTGGACGTTAGACGACGGTATTATATGATGTACGCAGCAGCTCCCGCTTTAGGGTCAATTTTAATGATCCGAACTTTTTAAAAATCGCGCCCTAGCCGCCCTGTAATTATGATAATCAAGCTCGGATGATGTACGTGTACAGCAATGCGAAAACACGGATTACGTGACTTTGTGTGTGCGTGTGCTTTTATGGGGGAGGGGAAAAGGTAAAATCCCCTTTTAATCCACGCCCGTGAGTTTGGAAAAGTTCATTAGTTCGAAATGAAAAAAATCTCACGAGCTCGGACGTACGAAGGATTTGGCTGGACTTGGCGTATGATAAACAAGCTCGCATCCGCGTTGGGAGAAAAATATATATTTACGTTTTAATTTCGCGAAAAAAAATTGGCTGCTCGGAGATACAATTATACCGCGGGTGCCGGGATTTCGGATTTTTCACTTGCACGGAAGCTCGTTGGGATTAACCTTTGGCCGCAACGATGGAAATCTCGACTGAATATATATCGCGTTAATCAAGCTCTATTGGCCTTTTTAATCGTACCCTCCTTTGCCCAGTTTTTGTTTCAACCACCCTCGAAATTTCTACGAGCGAATTTTCAACTCGAATCGTGCGAGTATCCGGTTACTGGCATTTTACGACTCCAAATGAAAGGCTCTCCTTCTTCATTTCAAGAAGAACAGCGATAACAGTGAAAAAACAAAAAAAGACAAAGTTACGTATCTCCCAATCTGTTATGGGTAAATTATCTCCTCTTCCCCGTTATTCATCTAAAAATCAAGCACATATTTTTTCTTGCTGACTCACCCGTCATTCGTTAAAATCATGAAAGACTTTGAAAATTTCTACTTGCGTGCCAGTGACCAGGTTTATGAAACCAAAAAAATTTAGAGAATAACTTTGTACAAAATATAAATACTTCGTACAAATACAAATGTTACCTTGTACACGGAACCACATAATGAGTAAACCAAAAAGGACAATGTACCCAATAAATAACACAACGCATGTATATATTATATGAATACAAGTAGGTGCGACAACGAACGGTCCCTCGATGGTAATAAAGTATCCAAGGTGTCACATACCGGCTATAGTACAAAAATCAAAGGAATCCCTTAACTAACTACCGCAGCCGGCTGTATAACTGTACACGTGCTTCCTCCCGGGGCTCATTTGCAACATGAATTGCGCTTAAAATGCAAGGCTCGCGCGCGCTCTGCATACCCAAAGCTACAGCTATGTATAATATACAGTTATATTTGTATAGTCAGAGCCGAACCCAATAAGTCAAGGAGTATTATGTAAATGCAGGCGCGCTTTTTCTCGCAACATCCTCAAACGACTACGGCAGAGCCGAGCTTATACGTATACCTAATACTCTCTCAAGTTCGAGGGAATGAGAGAAAGGACCCGCCGTACTGGCAGCATAATAACCAAAGCAACAAGTAAACGTCGCGCCGTGTTATCCGGCTGTACAAAATGTAAATTAGCCCCCCCCCCTCCCAACCCCCTACCCTTCTCATCTCTTTCGGGGGCCTGAAGAATGTAAGCAGTGCTACGAGAAATTTATTTATTGACTTTTTTTTTTTTTTTTTTTTTCTTTTTTTTTTAATTTAACTCTTCAAGTATACCCAGATACGCAGGGGTGGATTATTGCCATCTTTGTGGACTAGGTGATGAATAATGCCAAGGGAGTATAGACAAAAGGGATACGCCGGACAATAAAATTCTCGCCCAACCCCGCGCGCCCGCGTAACTCATTTACCATCCATCGACCCTGTACATACTCGGTCTCTGTCGAAAAATACTCTTTTGTTATTCGTATAGCGCCGTGGTCCTTTGCTCATTGAATGTACCGCGAGAGGCTTAGCTTTTACGCGCGAATAATACGTAATCAGAGCAAAAGCTCCCTCTTAGTCTGGAAGTCTTTTGACGAGCTGCACGTGTGCTTTGATCCCGTGTGCTCTCGATCCGACCCCCAAAGAGATCATCCGGAAGGTTTTTTTTTTCCGAGATACACGCGCGACCACGTGTGGGTGGATGTATAAGCTTTTTTTTTTTTTTCTCCTCTTTGCTGGTCCACTTTTTCCTTTTCCTCCTCGCCGAAATTATGCAAACGAGCGGAATTTCGTGCTCCATCTGCGCGAAACGGGGCTAAGATGTCTATACGGGTCCCGCGGACTCAACACCCTTGAACAAACTTCCGCATCGCGTATACGCGTGCAAACACATATATTCATACGCATAAACGTATTTGGAACACAGGCCGGTGACCCGTATAGAAAGGCGCGTCCTACTTTTTACTCGTGGTCTTCCGTCGGGTTGACGTGCATTTGCATATGGTTTTTTTTTTATTCGACCCGTCCCTCGCTCGATAAACACAATGTGTAGCATCAGAATTCCCAACGTCTTGACCTCGATGAGAGGTAATAAAAAGATAGGAAAGGGGCAAAGTGCTCGTGAGATAATTATAAGAAAGTCAATGGCGTATCGATGTGTACGCTGTGCGTTGTCCGGGAAAATAACTCAGTCAAAGCACGTATAACGATCTTAATTGGGAGGTAACGAGCGAGTGGGCCAAAAATTATGCTTCGCTTCCCATCGAGAGCTCGTGATATAGTATAGTAGTAATAATAATTAGTGCCAGCATATACGTACGAGAATTCATCTTCATTAGAGAACACGTCATTTTTGACGAGGGGGGGGGGACGAGGTGGTGTACTTTCCGGGATATTAACAGTTTCTCGAATGATATTTAATTTGACGATACCTCGTAGAAAGTACATATTGGATCAAAGTTTCCTGCGATACTTTTTTCCGTCCGTTTTGATTATCGTCTCGTGGTGGTATTTTTAGAGCACTAACTATACTCTGGGTATAATTATTTTTCATGATTTTACCTTTATCGGCATCGGAGTTGTCAACAGGGCTACCCGTATATTTTTATTGGAGAAGAAAAACTTATACTAGATGTCTATGGATGAAATACCGAAACTTTTGCATGATGGCCACAAATACGATTTTTTGGTATAGTCATCAATAAGTAGATCAATAAGTTTTTTTCAAGTAAGGGAAGATATTGAAAAAAATGGATTTTGTTATTATTCATTTTGTCATTTCAAATGTATATACATACACCTTTCGATGAAACGAAACTTACTGCTTTTAAAAGCATACTAGCTGCGAGGTAATTTTACGAAGCGCAAAGTTGGGAAACATATTTTCTTATTGTCTGGTTGCACATTCCCAACTCTGACATTAGTGGATATCATACTTTGCTGGTTGCGAAGTACTTTGTAGCCACGGAAGGTGTATATAACTTGTGGAAAATTTTACCACCTGTAGGACTGAGAAAAGTTCGGTCCAAACCGCATTACGTTAATTCGTATTTATGTCGCGTTTGAGTGTAAATTCCTACACCGTGGGTGAACCTTCCTTAACAAAAATTTCATTTTATCCTTTGACTCGTTCAAAGCTAAAAATATATCTTTGTATCCCTTTCCCAAAATTCATCATTTTATGTTTACAAATTCTTATACAACCTGCAAAAATATTGAGACTTTATAAACAAAAACTATGTATAAACTGCATTATTTTACAAATGATATAAAATCGTATGCTGCACAATAAAAACGTATAAAATTACACTTCGACATCGACGAGGCGAGCTTTTTCAAACGCGCAATATATATATATAACACGTGTATCGTACACGTGAAGAGATATAAAAGTCAGCGCGCCCGTACAACGTTAGATTTGTTTGATTATAAACTTCGGGAAGTTTCAGTTAACGACACCCACGCGTTCAGCTCAATCCCAACTTCCTAACGCGACAAAGAAGCCGAAGCGGGATTAATTCAACGAGAGGCGTGTGCTCTCGCGTACACCCACTCCGAGCAAGGGAGGTGCAATGTATATAGGTAGAATCAACGAGTAACAGCGGTTAGGCGAGATAAGGGAAAGTAAGTATAATTACGGGGAAGGAGGTGGATATAAAACGATTGTGTACTCGGGCAAAGTGATAATTGCGTTTAGCTGGACGTGGATACTCGTGTGTACTGACCTCCGGAGGCGACGCAGGTGATGTTGAGCGAGGCCCCCTCGCTGAACGGTCCGAGCACGTAGTACCGAATGTGCGACTCACCGTCCTCGTCCAGGATGCTCAAGTTCTCCGGTGGTACTGCAACAGAGAGAACACATTATAATATACTGTACACACACATATATGCATATACTCACAAGTGAGGGCGTGTAGGTGTGTATAATGTGAAACGAAGTTTGCCCGCTCGCTCGGCGTCAAGTTTATACTAAGTACTGGCGCTCTCTTCCGCTCATTATGCCGAGCTGACTATACCTGTACCTGTACTGTACGCAAGCTTGCTTTCATAAGCCGGCTGAAAGGGTGGTGCTTGTGTATTGTGCTTGCAGCTACTAAGCGTCTCGGTTGTTTTTTTTTTTTTTTTTTTTTTTTTTTTCTCAAAGAGTCTCGTCTTTAAATCAACCCGGACAGGGGTGGATTTTTTTCCGATCGCTACGAGACGTCTACTCTGTATACGTACGATCGAAGAATTTACGCAACGAAGGCGAGGAGGAAAAAAATAAACGAAATGAATGCACGCGCCTAGGATTCCCGAGTTTCAAGTTTTTTAAATGCGCTCCATCTCTCGTTGTGTCATTACATCGCGAGCGCGGGATTACGGTGGGAGAGCGCGCGACTGATACTCTCCAAGCGATTCGGAAATAACGATGCAAATGTATATATATATACATGGGAAACATCGGCGCGTCAAGTAGTACAAGCTCGCAATGGTCGGACACGTATATATATGTATATACATGTATATGGAGATGGAGGATGATGTTACACAGTTCGCGATCCAATTAAACGTAAAGCCATTGAAATCACCTCTCGTTCGAGCACACAAGAGTCTGGTGGAGTATAAAATAACACTGTTACTCTGATTAGTTGTCAAAGCCTTACGGATCATGGGAATTTGTATCCATTCGATACTATTCTCGATATCTACTCTCTGCATAACTGTGCTTGCGAGTTGTAGCGGTTTAAATGTTTAAGCTCGTTTAACAATCGGCCTATATATACGATAAATATGTCGCTTTATTGTACAGGTGTGCACGAGTAGTTGAAATTTCACGAAGATCAGCAAACTTTCAGAGTTTTACTTGAATGAGCTGCATAAAAAAAAAGAGTTTTTTTTAACTCAATTATAATACTGGAGTATAAATATTTGAAAAAGGTCAAAATCAACCTGATCTTTGTTTTTTCTTCGCGATTTATTATCACAGAATAATTATTACAAATATTTTGTACATCAACAACGCGATCAAACCATTGTTAGATCAGCAAAAAACGTCCCTAACCGACAAGTATAGCTTATAAACTCAAGTTCGAGTTTAATTCTAACTGGATTAATTTTTCATTAATTTCCAAAAACTTCATGAACCCGAGTACCTATTTGTTCTCTTATTTTTCACCGGAACTAGTTTTAAACTATTCAGGCATTTTTTTTAGTTCCCGATGGTAACTATATACTCAACACATGCATGTACGAAAAGGTAGCGTGACAACTAACTGCAGCACTTGCCGCGTCCCGTTTCGGTAAATAGACGTCAGTGGCGCATTTACAACGTCGGCATCGGGGGGCCGATAAGATCGATCAGAGCTGACGCGGAAAGATGATGGCAATCTGCTCCCTCAGCCTCTTTGTCTCGTCTCCCTCCCCCCCCCCCCCCAAAGGCCTCCGTTCTAACGGTCAATTTCTCTCCGGCGTCGCATTTCCGCCTCCGAAGGCCCCATCGAGCGTGAATTTAGGTGGTGCCGACGAGGGAATATCGACTTTTCCAGGTTTTGCAGGTACTATCACCCCTCGTTTTCTTTTTCTCGACACTACTCCCTTTTCTCTTTTCATTTATTCACGCGAACCTCGAGTAAATACGAAAAAGTATATCAGAGATTCAAGGGGCGATATTTAGGTTCACCCACCACACAAGCATACGCGCTATGAATTTTCTTGCTCGTTTAGGGGTTCTTAAAAGTAGAGGAAGGTGGTACTATGGGCATTTCGCTGTTAGAGTAAAGAGGACGTAGTGCCTGGGCACCTGCTGCGACGGACCACGTCAAACGGTATGGGTACAAGTAGCCAACCCCACACACAGGCAACGGCACTACAGAGATAAGAAGTCGAAGCTCTCCCGGTTCATCGCATTAACGATTTCATTCTCCCGACTCCCGGTCTTGGGGTGCAGTTTGCAAAATCGCTATAGTCTTCGCCCCCTATAAAAAGCTCGTCTAATCCGAGCAAAACCACTTATCAAGACCAGAGAAGACCACCCTCGAATATAGGGCTCTTCGAGGGATTTTTATCTTTTTATTCTTTCGAGTGTGCGTTTGTGCGTACATGTAACGTGGTTCTGGGGAAAAAACTGGTTCTTACTTATGACGGTGAGGTTGACCTTGCTGTTCCTCGTGGGTGACTGCTTAAAGTCGACGCGGCAGCGGTAGAGCCCCGTGTCGGCCTCCCTGACGTTTTCGAGCTTGAGCTTGGCCGGGCTGTCGTTGTGCTTGAAAAACGCCCGGTTGCCCAGCTTCGCGTCCGACCAGTGCTTGCCCTGCTCGAGCGCGGTTATTCCCCGCGAGTCGAACCTGAAACCATACAACAATTTTGCGCTCGTTCATTGTAATGTTGACTTTTTTCCACAATGAGCGGAATTGGGGAGGGTAATCCTGCTTCGATTAATTTAATCAGCGCAAAAACGCCGGATCGATGATACATCTACGTATTATTACTATATACTACGTATTATATTATATACTAGCGGGAAATTGCAAGGGAAATAAGAAAAAAAACAGAGAGGCAAGAAAATGTAGCACCTGGCATTTAGACTGCTGACAATGGAGGGAGGGGGTCTAAATTAAATAGATTTTCAATCGAGGCCCATTACTTTCGCGCTTAATCCTCCTTACTCGAGGTTTTTTTCTCTCTCTCTCTCTGCTCCTCGTCGTCGCCGTTCCCCGACCCCCGACTCGGTGCCACCGTGCACTCTACCGTGCGCTCGTGCTCGTCTCTTTTTCGCCCAGGTTAATTTGCATTCCGAGAGAAAGAAAAATCCGTCTTGCCATCGGGCACGAACAAAGGCCCCTCCTCCACCTCCATCCATCCATTTAACTCTGCACGCGTATATATATGTATACATCTACACGAATTGCAAGCGTCCGACGTAAGGGAAAAAGGTTGAACGGATGAGAGATTTTCCTCTCTGCGCTATTGTTTCCCATCGATCGGCGAATCTGCTCAACGAAACATCTGTAAGCGCTCCGTGTGTGTATAAGCCAACGCGGCGGCACATGCTCCAAGCACTGTGCATGGGATATCGATCGAATGCGTATAACACGCGGCTTGGCTTTCCCTCTGCCGCGTTGTTCGCTAGATTTGAATTCCAATCGGAAAAGCTTGTTTTTTTTTGTCCCTCTCCCCCTGTTTCAATGGTAGTTTTTTTTTTTTTTTTTTTCCATTTCGCGGTCAAACGGAAGAGCAACGCATCGGTATTTGATCGGTATACGGTTCGACATTGCGTTTTACGCATCATTGTTGGTTAATGGACTTTTGGCCGGATCGTCGATTTATCGGAACAAACAGTGTGGTTTTTTTTTTCTCCCCCTCTTGGACGATCCGTAGCTTATACAGGGTACATAGCGAGCGCTCGAAGCTTCGAGCATTAGATTAATGCTCTCGGGCCGAGCTATCGAGTTTAATGGATTCAAGTGCAGTTTGCACTTGTTTGCCGCTTCGAGCCAATAAAGAATAATTTTCGGGAGCTGCACGCCCGTGTTTGCGCATACGTGCGCCCGCGTACACACGTAATGGAGTACGTGTACGTACGAGAAGTAAGTTTTAAGGGGAGGTGGGGAGTAATTGCTTGGTTGGTTAGCCCCGAGTCTGTGGGTCACTGGCTTCCAGGGTATAGAATCGCGCTATATCTTCGTCGGAACTACCTCACTTGCACGAGCTATTATTAATTTTCAGCCGACCCTCCTAAGCTGAGGTTGCAAAGTTTTTTTTTTTTCTTTTTGTTTTCACGGCTCCCCAGATCGTGATTTTTGTACGATCTCTGTGAGGAGTCGATGGTTGATAGTTTCAAATGATGATTTTGTTCGAGCGCGCCAGTGACAAAGTGTTGACGAGAGGATTTTTCGTCGCCTCCGAGATTATCAAACGCGCAGGAATCTGACGAATCGAGGTCGAGAAGAAAAAAGAACTTCCGGGTAAAATATGAGTTCAATAAGGTTCCTTCCTTATTGATCATGAGAGAGGGAGGGAGAGTCGCTCGGTGGGAAGCTATTTTTCAAAATAAATTGAGGCACCGGAGGGTCCGGAGGATTTTTCAACGCAAACAGAGTCACGTTAACTGAGATCCGTGAAATTTCGAGGTAAAAAAAAAAAAAAAGAGAGAAAAAATCCAGTCTGGGTACAATTACTCACGGGCAACTCTCAATAGTCCGCGGAAATCGAGGGAGGAGGAAAAAAAAAAAGAAAATTAAAAACGAGAAAAACTGCTCGGCCCCCGTTTGGCCCAAAAATAAACATGCGACCAAATTGGATGAGATATTGCGCCGCGACGCTTTTCAGTCGGTCATTGCTGGGTATGTGTGTGCAAGACAGTATACAAGCGTCGTCGACTACGCGAACGAGGGCGCCCCGGCAATAATTATTACCGAAGCGAGATCGCGATGAATAATTTCGACGAAACGTTTTCCGATATTGGCAATCTCCAACTGAAAACAAAAAAAAAAAAAGAGGAAGAAACTGGTGGAGTCATCCCTACTGTGTCGGGTTCATTAAAAGAAGAAATAAAAAAGTATAATTTTTTTTTTTTTTTTTTTAATTTCGACTGACGCCCTTGCACTCCTCCATTGTATGTATTTGTAGGTACGGCGCGATGGTTCAATCAACCAAATAGAATTATCCGGGGCATGAAAAATGCGCGAAAATTAACTACGATTATGCATATATCGAGCGAGCGAATTTAATTGTTGAATATTAAAACAATCAAGCTAATGGATTTGTTCGAGGCGAAATTTTAATGTATATGAGTCGAGACACTTTAATATCCCAGCAAAGTTTAACCCCCGCGCAGAGGAGTAGCCGGTGCATCAGGAGTGCAGTGAAATGAAATATGTGAATAATTCTGAATAAAACATTTAATGCAGCGAGAAAGCGCGCGGCCACTCGAGAGAGCGAGCCTCGACGCTATGTGCATGGGCTCTCGTGCAGCGCCACTCTGGGAAAATTTGCAGAAATAAACAAGCTCTCGACATCTGAATTACATGGAGCGCATCTGTGTATATCTGATTCTATCCTCATCCCCTCGAGTCGCTGGATGGGCCTTTACCATTTCTACTTCTGTGCCATTTTGCGACCCATGCATATTGAAACCGCGCACCGGAGCGCTCCATTCAACGAGATTTGCTCTCTTTCCCCGGCAGCTCCCGCTCGCCTATCCCGACTTGCCGCTGCGCTTAATATTTGAAATCAATGCACCACGCGGGACTTTCATTGTTCCCTCATTTCCAAAGTGCCATTTCGTCCTTTTCAAGGGTCTTTTGGATGGAATATATATAGGTACGAGTCAAAGGGTGAAGTTAAAAAAAAACAGCTAGTACGGCGTTCGCGCGACGAGAAAACACGTTTGGGTGCGTGAAAATATTATGATTTTCCGGGCTCTTTGCGGCATTACCACCTCCCCCCCCCCCCGAACCTTTGCACTTAGCATCTAATCTGAAATTGAAATTTTACCTGCGAACGACTGCAAAGGGAATTTCCTATCTGCTTTTAGCAGTGGAAGGCTTGAGTGGTGATGACGCGGCACAAGGGAGCGCGAGAGTTTAATCCGTGTAAAACCGACCATGTAAAGGAGAAACTGTATATATATTATAACCCTTAAGGGCATTCGGTGTGTATCAGTGGGAGTTTATATCTCACCATCAGCTTCGCTTCAATACGTTTTCATTAATTTATAATTTCAATGGATACATTTGCCCAAAATTAATGAGAAGAGGCACAAAGCTGGTGCTTGAAGGAATTATTCCGGCCAAAGTAAGCCGAGGCAGGTAAGTCGCACGTACGCGTGATCGTCAAAGTTGCTTCCTCGGATTATCAGCACCTCGGTGCTCTTGTGCGATCACGCGTTGCAACTTTTCTGCCTCGATTCTCGATGGATTATATGATAAACTTTGGCTTGAATAATTCCTGAAGATATCAACTTTGTGCCTCTTCTTGTAAAGTTACTGGTTAACGAAAATGGGTCGAGGTGAGGCTGTCGGCAAAACATACACTCCCTCTGATATAATTATAGCTTTAAGAGGGTTCAATGCGGAATCAAAAGTCTTACTCACGCGATGAAGCTCTGAAAAGTTGCTTAATTAATTTAGGTGTACAGCCTCTCTAAATTCGAGGTAAGTAGGTTTTGTCAATAAAATCACTGGAAAAAGACTTCTTAACAAAGGGTAAACATTTGGTATGCCACTGACGTGACCATTTTTTTCCAAAACAAACAAACAAATCCATGAGCCCCGAACAAAGGTTTAGAGAAACCAACTGCCTTCACGAGTACCAAGTAATTTTTTTTTTTTTTTTTCCTAACATTTCATCCACCCTATATGTATATACTGGGAGCACTAGAAAGTTGAAAATTATCTTTTGACATAACAGTTGAGCCTTTGACTTCGAGTGGGAAAAAAAACTTACGAGTATATGGGACTGTCCAGGGGTTCCTTGTACCAAATGACGAGGTGCACCTTGTCCCCGGGTATCGGTGGAACGACGTCGCACGGCAATTGGGCTATGTTACCAGCCACAGCCTGGGCCTGACTCGTCACTCCTGTAATCAGAAGAAGCAAAAATATATATGTATTATATAAACGCACCTATAAGCCTTTAATACTTTGTGATTTTGTGTACTCATGTGTGAAGGTACACACAAAGTGGGAGAAAGTAGGAAACACGTTCCTAAATCATAAACTGATATGCTTCGGGATGAGTTTTTATTGTAATTTCATACGAAAACCCAAAACTCGATGTAAAACAAGAATAAAAATATACTCCTGCTGGACCAAGGAACGAATAGTGTAACTTTCAATTGAATAAATATTCAGCTACCTCGTCTAATCTCGTGTACGGGGAAATTGGTAACACTTTGGCCACATTCTAGCGCATTTGTAAGCAAAATACTACGCGCGTTCGCGTCTAATAACGCAAACACACATTGGCGAAATTTCCTATTACACTTTGTAATTTAACGTCAAACATAACGCGCTTACGGGCCTTTTCTTCCCGACCCCCCGGCCAACACTTTGCGGTCCATACAACTACGAACGTGTTTTCGCGTGTACAACTACACTTGCCGAGCTTCGCAGGAGCGAAATATCAATTCTCAATACCCACGTACCGTTATTACAACGAAAACGAGGAAGCAGTAAAAGGTGGTAGTTTTTTTTTTTTTTTTTTTGTGGAGGAAGGGAAAATGCATTAAGGCACACCGCAGGGACAGCGGTAGTGTGATACTCAGTGGATTTTTTTTTTTTTTTTTTTTTTTATTGGTGATTTGGTGATTGGGAGGGGTGGTATCGAATCATCGCGTTATTTCATACTCGAGCGAGGACGCCGGGGTTATCGATCAAACGACGATTTCGCGTGCACTCGGCGTGAGAATCGAAGCGCTTGACGGAACATTTCCATTTCCCCGAGATCGACGTAATTAATCAATCACAGTTCAATGAATTTTTCAGCTCCGCGTACATACAAGTTTGTATGATCGTTCAAATGAAAAAAAAAAACAAAAAACAAATTCATGTAAATACAGGTTAAGGGTATTCGAATACACGAATCGCTCGAATGAACATCGATTTGCGAGTTGAAACAAAAACATACATGGATAAGCATAGGTATAATGTTTAAAAATTTGTATTTTTGGAAGGAAAAAAAAAAAAAAAACTTTCTCGCTTTTTTATAGTTAATTCACCCACAAAGAGAGGACCCTCTAACACACGCGCTCCTTGTACTTCCCCGACATAAGTACTCCGCCTATATGAGGGAAGTCGTGCATAAGAGATTACCTGAATAATTCACGGAAAAGTGGATCTACGTACACTCAACGCGCACTTAGCCGCAAGCATCGGCAAACGGACTATTTTATGTCATCTCCTTTGACCGATAATCAGGTTTCCCCGTCGATGTATACAGCTGCGCCCAACCTCACTTGTCGATGAGCTGACAGGCCAGAGCGCGTTGGGCAGGAATAAAAAAAAAAAAAAAAAAAAAAAAGGACTCGGACACATCCCGAATTCCGGGCACGGCACACCCATCGAGCCACGTACGTACGCGCCAGAGCGAAAATAGAGAAATAAAAGTAAGTGGCGGAAGAAGAAGAAGGAACAAAAAAAAATAAATAAAATAAAATAAAATAAAATCGAGTACGAGCGAAAGGGCTTTATAGATGCGAATCTGACGAGAGTTTGACTGCAGCGCGCTCGCGTCATGTGGGGTAGATACCCCTTTCTGTCTGAATTTTATCGCCGCAGCCGGTCTGCGTTATTTCCTGCGCGCCACAGAGACATGGAGCACAGGCGTGAAAGCTTATCTGCATAAATACCGCGCTCCGAATAAAAGTCCCGGGGACGGCTGCATGTGTATACCACTACAGGGAGTCCAGGTCGCAGCTCTTTTGCCGCGTCGAATGGATTTCAAAGTGCGGAAAAAAAAAAAAAAAAAGAAAAAAGAGATAAACACATAGGTGGGTGGTTGCCGATCCCGTCATTCATATTCCTCGTGCGAGCGAGCTCCTCCTATACCGATCGTTCGCCTCCTTTTCCGAGTAGGTATAGAGCCAAAGCTCAAAGGCGAACTTGCCACGCGTGATCGCGAGCAGTGAGTTCTCGAGTGTAGGATAGACCATACATGTATTCCTCGGAGCTCGCGTGCGTCGTGCGTAATGTGCCCACCGATGGGAAATAATTTAATAATACCTACGAGCCGACGAGCGGGAACTTTGGCCGAACTTTAATACGCTTCTTCCTCCCACCGTTTCGTGTGGGTGTATGAGCTCGTGTTCTTGGCGAGAGATTTCTTACCAAAGTGGTTACACCTTACCGTTACATTATCATTTTTCGTCTCTTTTTTTTCCCCCCCTCGGCCGGAAGCGCACTTTTTTTTCCGGAACGCCCGAGCAGCTCTTCCGATGATATCGCACGCGTCACGTTCGGCTATCAAATTTTCGGGAGCTGCTATATCTCTCTCCCCGCTGGCGATGATTTTACAAACGTGGTATGCGCGCGTGTGTGTTTGTGCTGTCCGTTAGGGATAATGAATTTTGCACGCCGGGGCGTCCACGTGCACGTGGACGCGATGTATATATAATACCCTGGTAATGTTTTTAGGATCAAAATGATAAAGCTCGTGTTTTGGGGGCTTAACGTAATAAGCTTTCGGTTATGCAGATTTTCCGGTCCAAAGTGTTGCCGTTCCGGGTGCTTTGAGTTGATTATACGCGCGGGGGTATACGTATTGTATATCGCCCAAAACGTCGTCGGTTTTTTTTTTATACGTACATTTTCTTCGTGCAATAACATTTTACATTCATGTGCGACTCTTTGGATAAAAAATATCTTAGATATAATCTGGACGTGGCTTTTGTCCCAAGGGTATCACGAGCAATATCTGATTTCCAGTGTAGTACACACCCCACCAAGTAAATTGAAAACGTTCCAGTTTGGCTGTACTTTTTACAAGACCATTACTTGTGCTTTGCACAAAAGCGAGTATATACCCATGGGTGCCGAGTGCGCGGCCACATTTTTTTTCAGTTCGACCGACAACGGGATTTCTCGAGCAATAGCGGCACCCGAAAACACCTAATCCCTAAATTCAAGCCACGAACAAAGAAATTTCCAGTGCGCGCCCAAAAGGGGGGTCGTGGTGGCTGCGAGCGGAGAAGCATCACTTACACACGGAGCAATTTCACCCCCTCCCCTCCTAAACCTCCTCCCATCCTCTTTGCGAGCTTGTGTGCGCGGTGCAGTAATACTCCCCCCCCCTCCCCTATTCCTTTTCCACCCGGTCGTGAGTATAACTCCCGAGCTTTTACTTTTTCAGTGCACGAGCGTGCAAATCCAAGCGGAAGACGTGTGACTCCGTGAAAGGAGTCCGGGGCGCGAAAAAAGAGAGAAAGGAAGCCACCCACCGCCTCTCCGCCCTTGCAGTAAAGTGCAGCTCGCCGTACATATGCAAAGTAAGGGTGTGCGCGTGTGGAGGGTGCGTTGTTATATGTACATGTGCGCTCTTCTTTGGGGGGGGGGATGCATGGAAGAAGCAACCATACGCATCAGCGACGACGACGATGGCGCCCCACGTTTTTAACCAGCTGGAGCTAGTGTGTATATTTATATACGATGCTCCGAGCGATCTTCTCTTTCCATATACTTTGGCCTGGCCCTCATTTTCCATCCATCTCCGTGTATACTTACTCTTTTAGTGTATATAGAGCCCATCAGCATCTCAGCTCCCCCCCCCCCTCGTCGTTATAACAAGACTTTAATTAGCTAAATTGATTTCGCGCCATAAAGGCGGTATATATGTACCTACCTAAGAAGGGAATCTATAATGGCTCGCTGGCTCAGAGAGGAGTCGCACTTTGCGAACACCCATCTCCCCCCCCACTTCCTCTTGCTTCCAAAGTCGTGGCTTCCCTCTATGCTTCTTCTTTTGTTCTCTTTACACTCTCGTGCTCCTCATCCCACCCCCGCCGCCACCATTTCCACTTTCTTCTCTAACGCTTCTTCCCCCCCCCCCTCCTCCATTCCGGTCTCGCGTATAGCTTGTCGATTGAACGATGCTACTGTATAATGCACCTATACTTGCTCCGCTTGGTCTTTTTCTTTCTTTTCCGCCTTGTTTCAAAGAAAAATTTTAATCCCTCCCCCACCCCTGTCAAGTTAGGAAAGCTGTTACCATTTTTCGTTCGAGCTGATGCAGTCCTGCTTTCAATTTTTTTTTTTTTTTTTTTCACCCCTCCCTTCGTGCATTGCCCCGAATAAAAGTCTATTTCCCGTCTAACGGAGACTTTACGGGAAAAATGACGCGAAAGTATACAAGTGGGGAGGGGGAAATTTGATTTTTCGCGATTTAACGGCCCGAAGGCGCGTCAACGCCTATATGACTACGGATGATAAAACAAAAGGGGAGGTTCGCATCATCGTCCAAAAACCATTATGGCTCCCAAAGTTGTGTTTATTGTCCTTCCGAAAGTTGCTTGCGGACCCAACATTCCTAATAATAACGTGGGACGAGCAAAAGCAAAGGCACTTACTTGTGGAACAAATGCGTGGGAGGAAATACACACACGGGGGGGGGGCACATCCGTCTGTTGACGCGGTGTACGTGCCCCCATCGAGGTTTCCCGAACTTTAAGGACCTACGGCTTCTCCTTCGCGCTCGAGTCTCCTCCGCAAAAGAAGTACCAAAAGAGGAGCAACAGCGGAGTACGTTCCGCCGAAGGACACAAACACGAGAGAAAGAGATGAGCCAAGGGCGGAGTTTGGACCAAGTTTGGGAGCCGGGGGGTGGTTATAGGTGGCGAAAAGGCGAAGCGAAGCGGTACTAACTGTGTCTTCTTCAAAGCCAGCGTTTCCACATCCGTGACTCTCTCTCTCTCTCTCTCTCAACGACGTGCTCCCGTGCGTATATGTGTGCACGCGCACGTAGACTCACTCGCCTTACTTACCCCGAGTCTATACTTCCAGAGAAGAGAGCCCGAAAGCCAAGGTAAACCCAGCCCTGGTAATAATTTCAATCGACGAGAAGAGGAGGTATCATAAGCTGCTGGGATGATTGACTCGTGCACGCGCCAAGATCCGTTCGCAGCGAGTGTGTATATGTGTGTGTGGGTGTGTATACCCACGGGGTAGAAAGAGAGCAGGGGGTGGCCGTCAAACAATAATATTTGAGCGAGTCAACGGAGCCCTCCGATAATTACGTGGCTCGACTCGGAGCCAAAGGGACCAAAAAGATGAAGAAAGCACACGTACACACACAGGGCTCGGTAAAAGGGGCGAGTACACAGGCTGGCTTCCGCGTGTATGCACACCCGCGTATAATGTGGATGGACTCCATTGCAGAGCTTGAGCGCTGGAATTTAACTTTCGGAAAATATATGAACTGAATCGTGGGTGGGCACTAGTTGGTTATTGAGCACACAACGTTGGTGGTATACGTGCATAAAGTGCCCTCGGACACGCTTGATGTATTTTTGGTTGTTTTTTTTTTTTTTTTTTCTTCCTCTTTTTTCTATTTCCATTTTTTCCCCTGCACTATAGCGTTTTATACATGCGTGTAAGTGTGTAGCTGTACACGCGAGTGTACAAACAATGCCCATGGGGTGCGCGAGGATACTAGCTTGTTTTCAGCGTGACATACCTCGTATAAACGCAACGATGCTCGAAACACAAAATAGAAAAAAGAATGGGGGAAAAAAAAAACAAGTGAAAAGAAAAGCTTAGGCGTTGTTTTTTCGGGGGGGGGGGGGGCAGTAAAAATGCGACCCACGTATAATGCATGCTTTTTTCCCCTTGTCGCTTCCGAAAACTTGTCCTATTTACCCTCTGAAACTGCGCTGATACTTGGTATACTCGTATTATATATATTATGGACTGCGCATGACTGGGCATACACGACCCTGCACAACGTGTATATAATATCATGTGTGTGTGCAGATCCTCGACGAAGGGTATGCTTTCCGCATGCATCAGATGCTTGCCTCCTCCTCGTCACCACCCACCCAGCCAGCTATATATACATAGCTCGGCTACATTAATTACGAAGATGCTGCGGAAGGGGTGGAGGTCCATGGGTACGTAAACATTCAGTATGCATGAGCCTATCCTGACGCAGCCACCTGCACCCCGACACCTTCTTATTTAAGCTACTGTACGTCTTCACGCTTGTATACCCGTGCCAACGGACTCTCCTGTTCTTTTTTTTTTTTTTTTTTTTTCCTCTTCACACGCGTATGATAAATTTTTCATTTTCCCGTATACACGCACACGGCGGATCGTTCGGCTGTATACATCGGCACGAATATTTCGCATCGTTCACTTTTTTTTTTTTAATGCACGAATTGAGTATCGGAGCTTATAAAACGCGACGAATGGAAGGGGCGTTCGGGTGTGATTTTTACGACGCTGGAAAAGTACGAGCCCGGCATTGTATATGCTTGAAAATTTTCGATAAAAGCGGCGTCGGGGCTGTTTTATTCACCGTGTATGCCACGGAGAAAGCCGTTCTCGGGTATTTTACTTGACTCGGAGGAAGCTCCTTTCATCATCCTCTCGAGATCGAAGGTGAGATTCCATTTTTTCGCACTTCCGTAACGTGTCTTCGTTTCATCAAGTAGCCCTAGATCCTTTGCGCGACAAGCGACGTGTGCAGGTATTTATTTTTCGTGCCATTCGAAAGGGCAGGCGTGAGCGTCGGAATTTAATATCAAGATTTTTTTTTTCTCTTAGCGCCGGTACTCCCAACTGCGCGTCCCCGGCAGATTTTCCGTACCCCCCGCGGGGTAAGTGTAGCCTCCAAGAGCGTCAAAGCCATGAATAAAGTCCCCTTGTCGGCCTCGCGGGGCCAAGTTTCGCTCGCCCGGCAACACCAGCAGTCTCGGCTGATTCTCCCCACACACCGAGGGACGTCCCTTTGAATTAGTTTATCATATTCCACAGAGCTTGCAAGCGTCGAAAGCTTCCCTCGTCCAAAAGTACATTGTACCCCAGCAGTGGTGTTCGACCGCAAAATCCCTCGAGGATGCAAAGCCGTCGTCTCAGCGACTGTACGTAGGTGCATATACATCCCCGTTTTTCGAGGCACGTCGTCTTTTCTTTTCTTTTCTTCCACCTACCCGAGCGTCGACACGCTGTGCTCACTTATCTGAAGCAGCGTCGGCACTAATGGCGGAGTGTTTTTAAATTAAGGCTCGCCGAGAGTACATGTATACGCGAGAGGTTCACCCTGTGTCGTTTTCATTTAGCGTTTCGTACGTGCTGCCTCTGTGTTCCCCCCCCCCCCATCTGTCGGTGAGATTGTTTTGTTCTCCAACCGGACGCTGCGGGCACACGTATCCGATGCTCCGGGATGTTACTTTTCTCCTTTTTTTTTGGCTCACTCCTCGATTGCAGGACGCAGTATAGGTATACGTGTGATATTCTCCCTGTTTATCTCTCCTGAGTAGAGAATCATCGGACGAGTCGATGGAGTTGTTTCTTCACCAATACACTGGCGAGTCTTTGAGAAGCGTAAAACCGATTCGCTTAAAAATAAACCATCAATAAAACAAAATCCAAAATCGATACACTCGGCGCTCCGTGTAGATTCCGGCAGTTGCAAAATAAACTACAGGGGCGTGTGGGGGCGATAAGCGCGGGAAAAAAGTCGTAGCTCGTCCTCCACGACAACAAGGAAGCTCCGATAATACCCCGCGGGAGCCTTTGTACACAACAATGTTACAGCGACGCTTAAAAAACCATTAGAGCCCGCGCCGTATACATATATTTGTGCACATAGGTAACACAGCCCACGTCACCGGCTGAGCACCGCTGTGCGCATATATTATTACTATGATTATTTCAACGGGGTGGCGTCATTTCGGATTTCATCGTCTGACGGCCCCACCCAGTCGCCGAAAAAAAAAAAAAAAGAAAAAAAGAAAGGGTAGAGAAAAGAAAGAGAGAGAAACACAGCATCAGGCCTCGGCTCTTATTTTTCCCATCTAAACACGCTGGTGACAGCTACACGCCAAGTGGGCGCGCGAGTTCACGTATACATACGCACCTAGGCATAATATGGAGTCGACTACTGGGCTCGACTTTTCGCAAGGAATAAAAAAAAAAATAAAAAAAAAAAAAAAAAAAAACTAATAACAGTAAAGAGCGTGCAGAGGGGGTGACAGGGAAGGGCGGCGAGGTGAAAAAAATAGGGGGGTGGCGCGAGCGTAATTTCGACGCCACGCGGTACTATATAGGTGTACTACTGCTGCTCTTGCAGTGGCACTACAGCGCGCCATATGCGCTCGGGTGAAAGTCGAGTGTATATATTATGTTGTGTACGCGTATATACACACCAACCGACGTACGAAACAAAGGGAGTTGGAAAAGACAATGAGACTATTTTGCGCGCAACGCGCCACGGTGCCAGAGAGAGGGAGGGAGGAAGGGAAGTAGTCACCACCACGGCTTCTAATGCATTTCTTGGTTCGCGCGCGCAGATCAGAGGGAGGCACGGAGCTTCAAGAGCCCTAGCTGCTGCTTATACCCACTGCTGCAATGGAAGGAAAGAGAAGAGCGTGAGAGAGCAGTGTTTCATTTGCAAGGGGGAGGTGAACGCACTTGAGTTATTTAGGGGAGGGTGTTGGGCGAAAAATCAAGAGCCTGCAAAGAGAGGCGGACAAGAGCAGCAGACAGACAGACCCTCTCTCTCTCTCTCTCGCCTTCTCTTTTACCCTCGCGTATACACTCGGAAACCGGAACCGCTGTACTGCCTGCGCGGTACAAAACGAGAGAGCAGCGTATAAGCGCGCCACCGCTTTGACGCGGCTGCAGAGTCGAGATTTTTTTTTTTTTCCAACCCGTTTTCTTTGCGTGGCCGATGTCCGTGGATCGTATACAGAGGTCCCTTTTGTCCCCTCCTTGAGCTCTCGCTACGTTTTTCAGCTCAACTGGATCGGAAGATTCTTCGAGTTCGACGACGCTGAACATGGGGGTGGAAGGGGAGCCTCCACCGCGCAATTGGAATTAGTTTCGCTCGAAGCTTTCCCCGCTGTGTTTCGCGGAATTGGAAAACTGTAGCGGATTGGGTATTTACGGCGAAAATACTTTCCAGTCGGTCTCGATGTGCTTTCTCTTTTTTTTGTTTTTTTCTTTCCTCGGAATCTCGAATTTATCCTCGCGGGACTGCAATCGCGCTCTAGTTAACGTTCGATTAGTCCCCACCGTCTAATTGGACGGTATTGAAAGGGGGGCAAATTGAATTTTAATTAGCTCATCCCCGACGCTACTGCCAGTGTTTAATTTAATTGGACGAAAAGGGTACGGATCAAATAAAAAAAAAAACTAAAAGAAAATACACAAAAGCGACGGGCTTTGTTTCTGGGGATCCGTGTACGCATCTTCCCGCTTGTATCGCCTAACTCGTATCGCTTTTCCCTGCCTGTTCGTCGCTGAAACTTGGGATCCCCGATGCAGGAGGCGAAATAAAAGGCTTCGAGACGGAAAAGCTCGATAGAACAAGGGATCGATCTGTACAGTAAGACTTTTTTTTTTTTTTTTTTGTTCGAAGAAGCGGCCCTTTCCTTGGCTCGCAGTGGGAGATTTCGATGCATCTCGGGAATGTTATTACGACGCACGACCGGCTTCCGTGAACAGAAGGGAAGAAAAAAACGCGCTAGCTAGACTGCAAGAGAGAGGAATCGGGATGAAGCAAAAGGGAAAATCGAAGTAAAAAAAAAAAAAAAAAGCTCACTGTTGCTTGGGCTTGGAAAAGGATTCCACGCTGCGTAAGACTCTCTTTTGTCTCCCTTGGCTGGTGCGTATGCACAAAACAAGCTCAGTATTTTTTGTAATTTTCCGACGAACGACGTAGCACTGGATAGTACGCATTATTCCACGCACGATCGAGTTTCGTTATCACCCGCAGCTTATCATACGGCTCCATTGGAAGATATCGGTGGATGTGCATCGTCGCGCCCCGGGGGTCCGATAACGAGAACAAGACCAAAGTTTCACCGCCAATCAAACAACGTAGGCGAACACGCACGCGCGGGTGGAGGGTTAATGCACCCTCGAGGAGGGCTATTTTGTGCAAAGATGTATAATAATGTTATATCCTATACATCCGAGAATTTGGCTTTAGATTAGAGGAGTCCGCCCGACGACTTGGCCAACAGGTCGATTAGGCGAATTATACACTTTAGAGGCGGAAGCGTGTAATAACTGTAATTGTGGCTGGTCTGCCAGTCAAGGATACCCTAAGTTAATTAGCCGCGCCGCTTGCACGGGTATATACGGGCTCGAGCCGGTGCTGCAACTACCAGGACACGGAGGGGTCTCTGCTGGAGTATGCTTGCGCCTGTTGGACGCTCAATTTCACATAATTAAAGCAAATCGAGGGGTTGTCCTGTTCCTATTACAGCTGCTTCGGGGATCGATTTTGTCCTGCGACACGCCGTACACGCTGTTAACTGTCCGACTCGGTGCTTCTCATGGACGCGTATTGACCACAACGTTGGCGCACGCGTTTTTAGAAGCAGTTGGCTAAACATTCGTTCGGGGCATTGTCAGAATTCAATGGCTATAAATATAAATTGCTGAGCACAAGTGCTATACTTGGGTGTGGCTGGTGAAGAATTTTTCAAGTGCCTGAAAGGGACTTTTTCATTTTCAAATTCACTCGGAACGATGAAGCTTCGGTAGTGTACTTTTTCAGGCTAAACAATTTTTTGTTGGTTTTGAAAAATTTTATGAAATCATCTTCGGATATAAAACGTAGTTTGAGGAAAGTAAGTATTGTTTTCAAATAAGTATACACAATGGGATGTATTTTACAATAATTTTATTTCGACAAGTGTTCGTTCTTTGAAAACTAAAAAGGCCAAATAGTCAAGATACCGAAACTTTTAAAAAAAATTTTCGTGCCATTTTCAAAGTTATAAATCATAACATAAATTATACAAAAAAACTAACAGAACTCTAAGGACAAGACAATTTTACATCTTTGTATATTTTTCGGTACAAGATTTACTATTCTTTCACTCGGGAGTAAAGTCACCAAAGAATTTTACCATATCAACGATCTCCAGTGATTTGTCCTCGTTTATTATTTCGTTAATAATCCAATCGGCATTAAATGAAACAGCGTTGTAAATATCGAAGGTGCGAGTACTGATACCAATCAAAGTAGTCGTGCCATTGATTTCTTGCGTTAAAATGGAGCGATATACATCCTATCAAACAGAAAAAAAAGAAATTCTTGATTGTGACAAATTTTTTGAACTTTGACGAAAAATGCACTTTTTCACTCTTACGTAGGGTCTATTGATGAATTTGTCGCTAGAGACGCAAAATTGTGACTCACGAAGAACTCCCGCAGACATGTACATGCTGAGCTTATTCTTGCAAGACTCCCTGTCCATGATTGTCACTTTGCTAGAGTCCAGTGTAAAATTTCCGTCAACCGTCGTATGGCTGATCTGATTACTTACGTCACTAGCGTCAACAATCATATTGCCTGCAGGCAAACTTACTACATTTACGAAATCGTCTAAATCCATTTCTTCAATCAATTTTACGATGGCTATATCATTCTCTTTAAATTCAGAGCTAAAAGATTTTTTTAAACATTAAGTTTCACTTTATTTCATAAAAATCATGAATTTAATGATAAATAAATGTTTTACCTATTCTTCAGAAATTTTTCATGATAGATAATTTTGTCTACTTTCATGCTCCGTGTCTCGTTAGCATAAACATCAAAAATAACCTCGTTCACTGTATCAATATCTAATAGACAACTAGCCGATGTTACGGCATAGTTTTCTTTGATTAGCGCAGCGCTGCAAGAAGCTACGGCTACATCATCGATAACTTTAGCGACCACCACGTAATAAGGGAATTGTTTTCTCAATTCGTTGCGAAGCGATGGTACATGAAAAGCTGCGGCAACTGTTGTAAAATTAATAATTATAATTCGAGTTCAGTTGAGCATTTTTTCGTAGTGCGAGAGGTCGTATCTCGATTGATTGTAATATTTCAAATTTGATTTACAAAAATACAAGTACAATAATCACCACTTACCTTGAACAGCCACGATCCCCAGAAAAAGCCTAAACATTTTAATTTTGGCGGAGGAAAAAAGTACAGAATGTCACCTTCCACAGTGTGTCGTCCGTATTTATATTCACAAGATTCATTAGCGCGTGAAAATAGTGGGGGGCAGGTTGAACAATCGCTGCGCCTGTGCGTTAGTAAAAGTTTTCAACGTAGGTGCCCGTCATTGGTCGGAGTATCACATATGTAGCTGTTTGGGGGTATTTTAGAAGTATGCTTTCGATACTGCCTAAGCAGTGCCACATGTTTATTACCTATACATGGATAGTATTGTTACAAAGGTATACATGTTGTGAAAATAATGGTGGATAAATGATGATTGCAGATGGGTACCATGGATATGAGCTGTTTGACAAAAATCATCCATTGTGTATACGTCAGGAAATAGATGTAAAATCTTTGTGTACGACAAAATTAATCTTATTTTGTTTTTCAAACGTTTGGATGAACTGGTTTCATTCACTTGAACCTTTTTTCAGGAGAAACTAATCGTTGACCATAACTAGTAATAAGTAAAGGGCGTAAATCAGCGCGATTCATTTTTAATAGTGTTACAATTAAAGTCTCTATGAAATTCAATTAAAAATATTGAACTTTGTAGGTAACAAACAGTAAACTGTTTATTGTTTTATAAAGGTAGATACAATGTACAGAAATTAATTGTGGCCAATTTTTTCATGTTTAAAAAATTATAAAACCTACGTAAAAAGTCATGTTGAAAAAAATTTTGGATAATTTTGTTTTTTACAATTTCGAAAACAGTTTGTGAAAAGCGAGTAGAAAAATTATCCAAGTCTAATTGCATACTAATGCTCCAACAGTTCATTTACTTTTTTTTTTTTTTTTTTTCAAACACAAAAAATCAAACAAAGACATGAAAGTTTGAGTTTCCGTAAAAGTAATACTTAAATATTTACGAATCCGTTTCCGTAAAAGTAATACTTAAATATTTACGAATCCGTTTCCGTAAAAGTAATACTTAAATATTTACGAATACTACTAGTGATAATTCTCAGTTCGCATCAATAATTAAAAAAAAAAAAAAAAAAAACTAATACCTCGTTTGAAGCACGATTCCAATGACAGTTTTCGACGACTTAGCACGTAACATAAGTTTTACAAAGTTATCAGCTAAATTCGCCTATAGCTTTATCCGGTCTCATTAAAATCGGATACCCTCGCGTCTATTCCGGTACTCGGAAGTGATAACACGCAAGGAAAAGCGTTTTTTTCCCAATAGGTGGTGAGTAAAGCGAGAGCCCAATTATTTCACGTTACCGAAACGTATGAAAATATATAAGCAAATCGCGAAGCCACCCCCCAAGTAACAGGCACAAGTTGAATGCGCGATGGATGTTGAAAGTCATCGGGCGAGAAGAAAAAACTGAGAGATAAAAATCAAGCGTCAGCTCGCTCTTATCCAAGAGCAGTGGCAGATGATGCACACGCACATCACGTACCCTTACGGAGAAAGAAAAAAAAAGGGGGTGGCTGTGAAAGAGGTAAGGGGGCAAACGAAAAAAACGATCGGAAAGCATTCGCTCGCAGCGGAGCGACTTTCATTTCCATGAGAGCGGGAGGGAATAAAAAAAGAGAGAGGGAGGACGGAGGATCGCGAAGAAGAGAGAGAGAGAGACAAAAGAGAGGAAATGTCTCCCCCCGCGCGGCCGTAAATGAGTCCCACTTGAGCGTCGAATGTATGTACGGTAGGCGGAATAAGGAAAGCCGTACAGGAGAGGGGGACCGTAAGGAGGATAATATATGTACACTTACACGTGATCGCGTGTACTCGTGGAATAATTAATGCAGCCGAGCGGGGGTGCACGAATGAGCACTCGGGGAACAGTGGTTGTATGATGTACGGGGCACCTTTGTCACGCAGATTCAGGATACGTGTATGCATGAGTGCACGCACGTATTACAATATGTTTGCGTTTTCCGCGCCCCTGAATTTCAACTCCGACCCCCTTCTCCCGGCTATATCGATCCCGGGGCGTCGCAAGCACGCGTTCTTTCCAGCCCTTTTTGGCCCTGAAGGAATCTTTTCTCCCGGTGTTGGCACGTTTGAAACGCGGAGCGAGAAGGGGCGAGAGAGAGGGAGAGAGTGGTCGTGTCAACAGGAAATAATTTTGAAACTTTGCAAATTTCAAAGTTTGATTGGAGGGTGGGAGGGAAATATAAGCCGAGTATGTATGTACGTAGGAGTGACGACTCCCGGGAAAATTGAATATTCCAGAGGCGCGGCAGTAGTTTTTTTCCAAACTTAAAAATTTACGGTAATCGAGGGTGTACGTCAAACGCCCCCCTCGAGCCGGAGTGTAGCTTTCTTCGCTTCCTCCGAGTAAGTTCAGGTGTAGATATACCTGTCCACGCGTCTGGTAAGTAGCTTGCATGAGTTGTAGGTACATGTCGAGCAAACCTCTAATGCCGATCTTGTTTTCGATTTCTTTCGGACAGACAATAAATCATACTAATCAATGGGGCTCTGTAAGGTATTTTAAGAACCTAATTTCAAAAGGGCGAAGATTTTTTTCCATTCAAATGGCCGCGAAAACTCCATTCTCTTTGAAAATCTACCAATGATCGTTTCTCACTCAAGAAACCGGATTTCCCGATCAAACCAGAAAATCGCGGCGATGATAACGCCGCTGGATCAAGTCGATGATCGTGATGTGCAATGGACGCATAAAAGTCGACAATCCCCCGGAATCGAAAGCGTAAGGGTAAAAGCCCTCCACCCCCACATTCACCCTCTACACCCGATCATTTGCGTTGAAATAAAAACGAACAGCTGTACTCCACATATGTGGTATATACAGGACTATACGTATACGTATCTCATCGCGCACAATCCCACTCGTACACGTTCGATCCGAGAGGAAGCTCGGTATAATTTTCAATTCGCCCGGCGACACATTCCCTCCCCGACAGCCGCTTGCTCCGCGGCATTTATAAATCCAATCAAATAAATCAAACCCCCCCCCTTTCCCTCCACAGCTTCCCGATATTTTTCCTTCCCTCGGCATTCCTCCCTGCATAATGCGTCGGGCGGGGAATTGTCTGCAGCCCCGTGATGTTTATACCCCTCCTCCACCCTCGCGCTGTCTTATCGCGACGGCGATCGACGCTGCCGACAGCGTGGCTCGTGAAAAAGGAGACAGACGAAGAAGGAAGTAGACGGCTACCGCGCACCACCGACCCTTTTACATCTCAGCCCGTTTCTCTCGCGAAATGAGACGTGGCGTCTCTCTCTCTCTAAATGCCCGCGAGCGAATCGTCGCCGTACGTATATGTATGTACATAGCCGGAAGGCGAAACTTTCCTGTCCCCCGGGACGCGGCCTTTTTATCGAGCCGCGGCACCGTCTTTACCTCATGAAACGACCTGTCGAGATTCCTCCCCCACCTCGAGAGCCGGGGGTGAGGAGGTGCCGCCTGTAAAGGGCAGCATATATAATACGCCACGTTTGCATTAGTTACACCACATATACATATATGTACGGATGGTGGGTGCCCAAGAGACTGATTGTTATTGCCCGCGCGGCTGCGAGGGATATTTGTTATTTTCGCAAACAGCAGCCGTTATTAATTGCCTTTCGCGTGGATATAAGAATCTCAGCGCGCGCACGGGTGATGATAATATTCGTGACGAGCGCGGTAATGTACGACTCGCCGAAGCTCGAGCTGACGAATTGCACATTGTTTCGCGGTATCATTGACGAGGGACACGGGGTATTAATAACGGTTGATCGGCATGAAATTTAATTTGATGGATGGAAATTTCGTAACGCGGTTTGAAAAACAAGAAGGAACAACAATGAAGGGTTCCTCTCCCCAAACCCTTGGCAAACAATGCATATCGACTGCGTGCTCTCGGAAATTGAAAGCGGCGGCGACAATGGGAGCGACAGGAGCCGCCGCGCTAATTACTTTACGAACAAAAACGTGGCTCTATTATCCCGAAACGTGGCAGAATTAAGAGAGGGAAAAAGAAAAATGTGGGAAAAGTGACGGCGTAGGACAAAGATAAACACGCGACCCGCTGAACCTTTGGTGTATCGTGCACTCTCGCGGAGACAAAGATGATGACGATAAAAAAAAAAAAAAAAAAAAAAAAAGGAGAAAAGAATAATGCCGATGCATCCTGTCACGTATATGTAGGGAGTGAGGTTTTTTCGCCCATATATACCAGTAACACGCATCGGGGCGACGAGTATGTATGCAAAACTGGCCGGGGGTATGGCTTTTCCGCGCTTCGGCCCCTCCACCTTCATCCACTCTCTGCACTGCGCCTCGTATACATATGCATGCGCCCTTTAATTGGGATGACGCGCGCCGCGACCGATGTAACGCTGCTTCGCAAATGAAACAGCGCGTAGTATAGGGGAGCAGCTTCGCGCTTCTGTTGTTGCAGCGCGAGGGGCTTTGTTTATCTCTCCACGCGCGAGAGATGTGCACCACCTTCTTCTTCTCCCCCTTATACGTGTACACGCTCTCCTCGAGTGTTCTTAATACTCGCGTCTGCGTACAACACTTGTGTCTGGAGTTTTGATTTTTTTTTTTTTTCGGTACGCTAAAGGCTCTTTTTTTCCTTCATTTTTTATTTATCTTTTTTAATGCGTGCGGGTGGGTTTTATGCATGGACATTTTTTTTTGGATTTTCGGGGCGGCTGACGGAGTAACGACGTGCTTCAATGCCGCTTGTTTTACGGCCAGGAGCTCGAGTAAAAGGGGTTGGGAGATTTTTTTCATTTTGTTTTATTTTTTGTCCCTCGCGGTAAAATGACTCCTCCATCAATATTAATGCACGCGCCCACGGATTTTCCATCCGGTTGATGGATAGAGTGTAGATTTTGCGAAAAGTAGGTACACCTTTTTCCGTGGAAAAATGGAATTAAACGAAAGTTTGTTTATACACTCTCGAATTTTACAACTTTCGAGGCTCAACGAGGAAAAAAAAAAAGATACTTGTCGATCGATCTACTGATCTAAAGATAAAAGTAGACGAGTTGAGGCTACTGTGTATGATTACCGTACTGATTACCAGAACATAGGGATATCGCGATGGAAAAAAAGCCAAATCGGCGAATAGCTCCATCATAGCTGCCAGAGGTAAGTAATGGGAAAGATCGAGTGAAACGTGTATCCGCATCCGTCTATGTATACCTACCCCGTTCATTCGATAAGGAAGAAAGGAACTGGAGCCAAATCTACCATACCAGTGTATCCAGCCACAATGACTCACACAGTGGAATATATATATATATATGCTTCTATCGGGCAAGTTAAATGGTACGCGTCCATTAAATAGATCCCTCGCTTGGATGATAAGACGATCTCCCGTGTGTCCGACGACAATTTCCTCCCGCGCTCGACCCTTACTTTATTTTCACGTGATCATCAAAACATTACCACACGGACCGAATACAACTCGGGAAAAGCAAAACTCACCCCCTAACCGTGTCTGCGCTTTTTCCTTCGCGTCCGACCAAATCAAGGATTTTTATCTCCCGACTGCCGTCGTTATCCTTATCTCCGTCGTTCTTCGGCCACGGGGAGGGTGGCGCGTTTCTGTCCTACTCCATACATCGCAGGGGAAGAGCATATATCCCGCGACGCCATTACGCGCACGCACGAGGTCTCCTCATTTTTATCCCCCCCCCCCGACACAGGGGAAATTGCCTGCCTCGAGTGCAGCTAGACGCCCTTTCTCGTCCTCCTGCCTCGCGTGCTTTCGGTGAGCGTCGAAGAGGACGGCACACAGTATGGTACACGTCAGACGATACATTTTACGCCGCTACGAAGAGCAAAAGGGGAATAAAAAAAAAAAAAAAAATCAACTCACCCCATGTGGGGGGTGGAAGGAGTTGCGTAATGCACGCGTCTTTAGGCACATCCGTGCACGCTGCAGTGGGCGCTGAAGAGGACGCGCACACGCGCGACTGACTATTCGTGTCAGCGGTTTTAGGGCGCGGGAGTTTCGTTTTCGCCTCCTACCGCTTGCTCCTGGCGGCTGACGAAATTTTTCGCTTCGCGGGAGACTCGTCTCTTCTCGGCCGGTCCCTGTGGCTGGGTTTTTCGAGCTGGAAACTTTTTTTTTTTCGAGGGGGGGGGGGAGAGCTCAACGAAAATACGTATGGTATTTACCATTTTTTTCTTTACATTTATTTTTTGATCAGCCTATGAGCTCTGCTCGTTCACGTCAGTTGACTTGAAGTAGCTGTTATCATTGTCTCGCATACGAGCCAACTATTAATTGAGTTTTCGTGAAAATGTCTACGTATCCGTAGGTGTACAGTGTCCGAATGAAGCAGTTGTTGTTCGTGTTTTAATCACCTCGGTGGGAAACTTTGGAGCAACACAATGTTGGAGAGCGCGAGAATCGCGATATCGAAAACTGGGTTATGCGCGCGAAACAAAACAAAAATTAAAATGCTACATACGGTGTATAGATATACACTGTAGTGCAATAAGCGGGCTGTCGGTCGTTTTATCGCTTCGTGCACTGCGTGGTGCTTATCAAAGAGGGAAAATAGATTTTCTGGTGAGCAGCCAAATGTTCTACAATGCGGGGTATTGTGTGCGTGTACGCAAAATTTTCGGGGATAAAAAGGCGCACGCCCATACCCGAACCGCGAGCGTTTTCATTTACGATAATGCGCGCGTCTGCTGTCCAAATCGTCGAGCGATTTATGGGTCAAGCGAGTGGCGCTAATTCCCCCCGTCATCCTCGCAAAATTGCTCTTATCCACGATCATTATGAATTTCGGACAAATTAATTTGCCGCGTCACGCGCACTGACACATGTTAATCGAGACAACTCTCTTATGGACTCGGGTTATAAGTCCCGGAATTACATCAGCCGTGTGAGTAATTACGTCGTGATTGCGTGGGGAATTTTAGCTTTGCGAAAGGGTGTCAAATATTTCGTACAATGGGTATATCAGTTTTCTTACCCTAAAGTTTTTAACACGAATTTTTTTCATAGGTAAACAAACGCATGTCTGAAATAAAAATGTACTCGAAGTGAGTTACAACAAAAAGTTTTCTTCAACTTGCAGTGATGTTCCCTATCGTTTTGATGGAAAAACCTTTCAGAGTGTGCACACCTACTTGCATCATGATGCAATATCTTTCTCGAATATAAATTTTAAAGTGATTGCTGGACCTGCTGCCACAATTCGTTTGAATAATTAACGGGGACTCGATACTTTGGAAGCTCAAGTGCACCAGAGTGCTGTTTTGATTTTACCATTTGGTAATAAAATCGATTCACCGTTCAACTGTAGGCGCGCATTCTCAATTATATAAATAATCGCAAGCTCTGCATTTACAAATCGGGGCGAAAGATTTAAATTGACAACTGCTCCGTTTATCCTGCTGCATTATTGTTATCGCAGTTTTAATTATTGTGTTTCCTCGTAGATGGAAATTAAAGTTTTATTTATTTTTTTTTTTAATACAAATTAAAGTAAAGAATTATCAGCTGTTTTCTCTTGTTAAAAAAGTTGCATGACTTTTTAATGACCCTCTAATCATTTGTGTTGTTGTATTAGCATTTTTTCTTTATCTTAGATGATTAGTAGGCGCTTAAATAATGTATTTAATTAACAAATGGATTGTAAAAAGATGAGTTTAATTTAATTTAACGTTTTCGTTAACTAGATTAGATATACATACACCCATTGAATGCTGAGACGTATGCAAGAAGGTTTACGGTCACCTCGAGTAATTTATTCGAATACCTATGGATTGAGCACGTTAACACCTAAAAATAAACTAAAAAAAAAAAATTATTGTGATGATAATACAACGAATAGCAAGAAACAAGAGTTTAAAGAAGCTTTGAGTCAATTAATCGGCAAGGGTGTCCAATTAAAAAATTATTGTATTGTCTAATAATTAATTTTTTGATCCACGACACTCGAAAGATAACTGTACACGTGTATCCGTAGCATATCGCTGTATAATCTTTCATTGGTACTTGAATTGTTACAAAAGCATTGGATGCCCGGAGACGGATAAGTCGAACTTTTTGATTTAATTTGCCACTCGTGCAGAAAATTAAATCAGATCCGCTCGTGCACGCGGGAACGTGCGCTTACTTACACATTAGTTACAAAAACTTGGGAATGTAACGGGATTCCCGCGAGTTTGATAAGATTCCGGAACTTTCGAAAAACAAACTCTCTCGCATAAACACACACGTACACACACAGCGACAACCGAGCGAACAAGCGAGGCTGTCTCCGAAGACGGTTGTTGAGCCGACGTCTCGTGTATATGTATATACGTACGTAAAGTCGGAGCTGGAGGAGGCAAGAGAAGGAGGTATCAAGTTTTGGAGCTCGGCGCGAGTGTCTTAGTCCTCTTACTTGCTCCTGGAGCTCTGCTTCTCTTCCCAAAGGTCAATGCAGCGTAAATACATTAGATTCGACGCAGGACTAAGCCGCGAGGAAGCTTGACGCGAAGAGAAACAGCAGCAGCCAACTCAATCCGGAAACTTTGATCAGAGGGATACCCCGAGTGAATGAGAGATGTGCGAATCTACGGTGATTAAAGCTTAGACTCTCGAGCTTACTTCCCTCCCTGCCTCTTCTCCTCCTTCCCCCTCACCGTCACGTCATTTCTGACCTCCTTCGTGTTTACCCACATATACATACATCACCTACAATTATCCACCTCTCCATCCGTCCGTGGATTTTAAATATTTGAGAAAAAAAAAGTCCTTACTGTGTATACAGGGGTCACCCCCCTTTTTTTTTCATGACTCTTACAAAAGAAAGTAAAGGACTAATAAAAATAATTATGGATATGATTTTCACTTTCTCCTCAAAAACTTGCAGATATTATAGAGATAGCATATTTTTTTTCAAAACAAAATTTGGGATGGATAAGAGTGCGGATAGTTTTTTAATCGGTAGAGGCCCGTCGTTTACACGATCTCAGCTGTACGACCCACCACTTTTTGATCAACAAGTTTCAGAGGACTGGAAGGTCCAGCTACACAAATCGTTACATGCACGTACAAGCCCGACAAGCTCTTACATTATGCATGTCCCAGCTTTTTGCCCCATACGTTCGGGCTAAGCTGCAACCGCTACCTTCCGCACCCAAATACTTACACACGAGTTTTGCGACCACCCCCCTGAATTTCCGTCCAGCGCTTCACGCGCGGTGTTTACGTTAACGCTTTTACGATGGTTTGAGCCACGCCATCACCACTATCTTTCCCGCTCTGGTCTTTCCGCAGCTCGCGTTAACTTTTCAAGTAAATTTTGCAGCTTAATGCGCAACGGTTTACTCTTAGCGAAAATTTTCACGCCTCCCTCAATACCGTCTCCGCATATACACCCGCTCCAAGTTTCGAGTACAAAAGCACACGCGAGCTGCTGCAGTTCTCATGCAAATTATTCTTCTATTTTAGTTGGCTCGTTTTTCCCGGGGGGTAAGGTGGAGAGAAAATAATTCACGAGGAAACAGTCCCATCAAGTTTGGTCTTCCCCGTGTGTTTGGGTGTACCCAAACGTTCTCGCGGCTATAACTTTTGCTCCTCCGTCTCACCTGTGCGTGGATATACACACAGCTTATGGCACCGACGCTCGCGTATCACCTTGAAATCCAGAGCGACAGTCTGACGCTCGTAAAATTTACCGCGAAAGGGCAATTTTCTGCGAATCGCTTCCATTAAAAAGTTCGTCCATTAGGAAGACTGAGAATGGGAAGGAGCACGTGACTTTTTAAGTGGAATATCGAAGATGAGGATTTTTCGGCAGGTTGAGTAATGGCCTCGACCGAGAGCCAAGGGAGGGATTCCTTGTTACAACTTGGGCTTCCATGCGCGGGCGCTCAACAATGAATGCTAATAACGCGGTTTTGTCAAATGGGGTGGAATAAATCTCTCTCTTTCACTCCTCGGTGAGCAGTAAGGTTGGTTTGTTGTACGTGCGCGTGGCCTCGAGTCGCTCATTGTAGACGTGTCCTTTGACGAAAAGCTCTGCCAAGTCACCTTTGAATACTTTCCAATATTTAGAACGAAAGAAGAAAAAAAAAATAAAAAAAAAAAAGATCGGATGAAATAAAATAAGTGACGATAAATATGAACGAGAGCTCATACAAGCATCGGTTTCATCCCAAGTGAATCGGTTTTTATTGTTTTTTGAATGGTGAAGTACTAATGTGACCGAAGTTTTTATCCCCAAGTGAGGTATTTTTTATAAAATCAAATATATATGTTACGTTCAACAAAACAATAAGCAAGGCTTTATACAAGAAGAAACTATAACCATTAGGTCAAAAAATTCCAATTTCAAGTCGTTTAAATTAAAAAAAAACATGATCATAATTATATTACTTGTTTGTTTTGAAAAATTTTTCATCCAGAGTGGATGAGTTTTCCCAATCTAGCAATGACGATCATACCGATGTTTGCTTTGACGTATACTGTCCAATAATTTGTAATCCCGTACACTACTCGCGAACCGTACGAACCGTACGAATTGTCGCACGGGGCCACGTGTTGGTGATGTGGAGCAAAAACACAAACTCCCGGACCCAACTTTTCGCATTATCGTCTTTGGGCGCAAAACAAGCCAACCCAGTCGTTCCAGCGAGTAAATTTCCACCCACCGGGCAAAAACGAAGATACGCGCTCGCGTGGGTGTGGATTCGTGCACACACGCGTGTCCGTTAGTTTGCGGTTATTCAGCTGCCAGCTCGACAGAGAAGCTAATGAAAAAGCGACACACGGCCGCCCGGGCGGGTTGCGCAAACGTATACGTATACAACCCCAGCTGTGTACAGTCCCCCGTTGGCCTCTTCGCGTCGACGCGCGAATCAAACGATTGGCGCTTTCAACGGCTACCACGAGTAAGTCTATATGTCGCCACTGTATGTGCACGTATAAGGTACTTCTATACTGGTATACTCGAGAAGGGGGGAGAACAACCGAGAAAGACATGGAGCACGGAGGTGTGCTCGGTAATCGGCTCGAGTACAAAGGTGGTCTCGAATTAGCGAGCCATTAAAGTGGCCCCCCTGCGCCCGGATGGATGCACGGCTGAATTCGAGTAGGAGCGAACGCTTCGGAAAATAATAGCGAGATGTGGGCCCCCCTCCACCCCTCACTTTTTCAATGCTCCAACAAAGAACGACCGCACCGCACAAGACACCCGATCGACTCCCTTTTGTACGACGAGTAGGTGCTCCTTCTCTCTCGAGGGCTGTTACTGGCACGCGCGCGACGTTACTGGCAAACAAGCCGATCGCTTTGACGAGGTTACACCGCTGACAGTATTCTACTTTGTCCTATCGAAAAAGGCTTGGTGATAATTTTTCCCCAATCGAGCGTCTTGGTGAATCACGATCCCGACAAATAATCCTCGAAAAATCGACATAAGCCTCGCCGGACGTCGCCGTTCTGAGCTGGATGTATGCGCCGGACTCACCCCTTGTGGCATGTGTACACGCGCGCGCGCGTGTTTACACTAACGTGACGTACGGGGTGTGTCCGGAGGCGCATCCACGGTTTTCAATTCGCCGAGGGAGGACGCCCGATAGATCTTCCGGGGGATCGGCAGGGTAAACATTTTAGGGTAGCGCGGGGGATTTCGAGCGGGGCGGCGACTGGACGTGGGGCGATTTGTTTTCGAGCTGAATTCGCAGTCGAGCGGTGAGGATTGATTTTGCCCCATGGCTTGTGTGCGCGGGTGGGGAGAGAGGAGTTGAATGACAAAGCTTTGCTCGATCGTTCGTACGAAAAATATTTAATATACGTTATTGGTGGTGGTGAATCAATTACTAAGCGTTAATATATAATGCAAGTTAATTTCGTATTTTACACCAAATTGCACGTGTATATTGGTATGGAAAACAAACAAGGCGAGATAAACCCTAAATTAAGTAAAGACAAACGTGGAGCGCAAACAAACAAATGAAAATTTCAAATTTACCTACTAGCCGCTTGTACGTAGGTTATTAATTAAGTTGTAATATTGTAATTGACAATCAGCCACTTGCTCGCAAATTATTCGTATGGACTCAATACAAATTAAGTTCTCAATTGCTGTTATTGATAACCATATCATACAATCATCAAAGCGAAACAAACTCTCGAGCTTATAATATACCTACACCGACATGTATATATATATACGTCGAATTTGAAGCTCTCAACGGACCAAGTATACCTGATACAGCAGTTTATAATCTTGAAAGCTGTTCCCTTCTTTCCTCTACGTACAACCTGTACATATATACATGCATTCCAGACTCCTCTATTTGCCAATAGCCATTAGTTTCCGCGAAGATGATACTCCTCCATACAGTAACACGGGGAAGTACATTTTCAGATGCATGGGTACACATGCGTAGGCAGCTCGTTACCAATGAAAAAACGTAATCATATACGTGTATATAAAATAAAGTATTCCAACTCACCTCAAGCAATAAGAAAATGCATCCTCTATAGCTGCATACTACAAGCCCAAACTAACAATCCCACTTACAGTAGAGCCAGAGCAGTGAACGGGAGCTACGAATTTTCCACTCGTGGCGTCAGCCGCAGGACGAAAATAAAATTGCACGGGGGGGTAGGTAGGTAGGTAGGTAAGGGGTGGGGAGGTAAGCGACCCCATTATGCATGCATGGTACAACAAGAAGCGGGCGAACCAGGAATCAGGTATACCCAACCGCTGTACGGACGCGCGCGTTGTGTTCCTGTCGCGCCACCCTCCTCCCCCTACACCCCCAATGTATACCAATACAGCCGCCGGCAGGGCGCCGTTGTAAAACAAGAAAGAGACGCCAGAGTGGCTATGCTGCACATACCTATGTAGGTAAATACGCGGAGATTGGAAACACACCAGAAGATATATATATATACACGGAAATCTCTCGCGCGGTCTTTGTCTCAAGCTGCGTATATACCTGTGCACGGACACACACACAAACCTTTCGATTCGCGACACGACTAATTGAATACTTCAAGCTAACGGCCGGTCCTGTCGCGTTGCCAGACACTGCACACGTCCGCTGCCATGTATTTATCTGTATCCATCGAGAGAAAGGGACCGCGGTTCTCGTCCGTCCCTCGATTTTCCACCCCAAGAGATGATACCAAGGGCTTCCCTACAGCGACCTACAAACTCTTGTATGTATACGTACACCTAGTGGCTAACTTAAAATTAAATCTCTTGCAATTTTTCCCCACACTGGATATACACCATAGGCGGGAGAGGTTTAAAAATCATCGCGAGAGTGAGGTCTGATAATAATTGGCCGCGTTTTGTCGATCAAACGCCAAAATTAGCCGGGATGGTAACCGAGAGAGATGAGCCAGCTAATCAAACGCAGATCGGCCCGTCAAATGGGTATAATGACGTATACACGCAGCTGTGATTGACTTTCGCCACCGACGGTGCAATTATATACCACGCAGCACCAACAGCATGCACGTTATGTATATAGGGAAGAGAGGGTAAAGCCACCAACACCGAACGTATATGGAGTCGTGATTGATGATTTAAATTAAATTCGAGTAATCTTGTGCGCCTTTTGGTATACGTTGCGTATACAGGTAAACAGAGCTTCCGTGTTTGCGTACAGCCCTGCGGCTTAACGCTTGTTAAAGATATTCATTATATATATGTTTAGGGTCGATTATTCATCGCGATCTCAGCTCTCTTTAATTAAAACAACGCAACTGATAGTATGGGCGTGTGTGTGTGTGTGTGTGTGTACGAGGTACACGCATGGCATGGGTGCAGCGATAAAAACAGCTGTTTGATGAAACGTGTGTGTATGTATCGAGCAAACGCAGCCGCATGCAGCTTCGTTCGAACTGATGAAGATGAAGTAGGAGTGATGGGGTGGAGGGGGAGACAAGGGGGTGAAAAAGGTAAACATTAATAAAGCCATGGGTAAAAACGGAGCAGCGCTGCTCCACGAAACTAGATTAATGAAGAGAGAGAGAGAGAGAGAGAGAGCCACACGGGTGCACCAGCGCTGATGATACGTCTACCGAGGATGTATCATATATATACTTGCGCAACGCACTGCATATATCCAAACGAGCCTTCCCGCGTTTGACGCGATGATTAATCACCGTGTCCTTACGGGTATATGTAACACAACTGGCTCTTTACTTCCGACTCCTTTCTATGGGTACATCGTGTTATATAGTTTGGTATAGGTGAAAGTGTACCACCTCCAGCGTTCCCTCATTAGCTGACTAATGGCTCGTGTGTGCGAGTGCATGCATACATGGACCATAAACTACACGCACTGCTGTTGCTGTGAAATCATCGATGTGACTGCTGCTAACTGTATACGTTTAATAACGTGATAAAACTATTGCAACGTTCCATGCGCGCAACTTATGATTGCAAACAAATCGGCTGGTCATTTATACATCTCGTTGGATAAATAACCAGTGTTATTTTGTTATTAAATGTTATTTTGCATCTTGAGGAGGTTGTTTTGGTGAGGAGTAATGGCTTGGATCAAAGTGAGGAATAGTCGGTGATTGGAGTTCAAGAAATCAACCCATGTAAAACAATAGTGGTTTATTTTATGTATTGACAAATATTACTTTTGTGAATTTATCATTTGACTTTACAAACTAAGAAAAAATCAATTGTTGGAGAAAACTTGATACAATATTTTATTAATAAAAATACAATAGGTACGACTGCTCCTCAGAATCGAACTTTACAATTGTTCGGTTTCAAAAATAGTTGAAATTAAAAAAAATAATAACTAAGTTGATAGAGTATTTTCTACTCTGCAAGCTGGTGTGATTATTTTTTTTTTCTTCCGTCGTGCACGATATACAAACAGAATACAAGATAAAATTAAAATCGTAATATCAACATTGATCAACGTCGTATCTTTTTCTTGGTCTACAAAATGCCAATAATTGGAAGAAGGAGCTGACACATAATGTTATTTCTGCGATACGTACTCCGTAAGGTTACTCAAATATACATTAAAAAATATAATAATATATGAGGGAAGTTCTGAGCTTTTACTATACAAATTGTTGAGTAAGTGCGCTCGTAGATATACTTACAAGCTTTGATTTTTTAACAGTTCACAAACATACGATTTATCATCTACGTGAGTCCGTTCGTGCCTCGTAAGATCTGATTTTCGAGAAAAATTGTTGGAACATAGTTTACAAACATAAGGTTTATCGCCAGTGTGAATTCGCTCGTGCACAGTAAGACTAGATTTTTGAGTAAAATTTCTTAAACACTGTTTGCAGCTGTAGGGCTTATCACCAGTGTGCGTCCTTTCGTGTACTGTCAAATCAAATTTTTGAGTGAAATTTTTCGAACAGTGTTTGCAACTGTACGGCTTCTCACCAGTGTGAATCCGCTCGTGTCTGCCAAGATCTGATTTTTTAGTAAAGCTTTTTAAACATAGGTTGCACTCGTAAGGCTTATCGCCAGTATGAATCCGCTCGTGCGCAATAAGATGGGTCTTTTGAACAAATCTTAGTGGACATAGTTTACAGGCGAATGGCTTATAATCTGCATGACTCTGCTCGTGTCTGCCAAGATCTGATTTTTTAGTAAAGCTTTTTAAACATAGTTTGCACTCGTACGGCTTATCATCAGTATGAGTCCGCTCGTGCAATGTTAAATTTCGTTTTTTAGCGAAACTTTTTGAACACTGACTACAACTGTAAGGTTTATCACCAGTGTGACTCCACTCATTTACCATCAAACTGTATTTTTGGGTAGAGCTTTGCGAACACGTTTTGCAAACGTAGGTTCTATTACCGTTATTACCAGTGTGAGTCTGCTCGTGTCTGACATGATTTGATTTCGGAGTAAATCTTTTTAAACATAGTTTGCACTCATAAGCCATATTACCTGTGTGAATCCGTTCGTGCCTTATAAGATCTGATTTTCGAGAAAAATTGAGGGAACACATATTGCAGATGTGGGGCTTATCATCTGAGTGCACTAGTTCATGCGCTGTTAAATTTTGTTTTCTGGTGAAACTTTTTAAACACTGTTTGCAAATGTAGGGCTTATTGCCAGTGTGAGCCCGCTCGTGCACTGTAAGATGCGACTTTTGAATAAATCTTTTTGAACATAGTTTGCAGTTATAGGGTTTATCACCAGTGTGAATCCGATCATGTATTTCCAGACTGAATTTTCGGGTAAAACTTTTCGAACATATTTTGCAGACGTAGGGCCTATGACCAGTGTGAATCCGCTCGTGTCTGCCAAGATCTGATTTTTGAGTAAATCTTTTTATACATAGTTTGCACTCGTAAGGTTTTTCACCAGTGTGAATCCGTAGGTGCTTTATAAGGGATGATTTATCATAAAAACTTTTGAAACACTGTGCACAGATAAAGGACTCATTATGTGTGTGTGATCGCTCGTGTCTGGTAACATTTGATTTCGAAGTAAATCTTTTGAAACATAGTTTGCACTCATAGGACTTATTACTCGTGTGAGACCACTCATGCTCTATTAATTTGGATTGTTTTGTAAAACTTTCTGAACACAGTTTGCAGACAAAGGGCTTATGATTTGCGTGAAGTAACTCGTGTCTCGTAAGATCCGATTTTTCAGGAAAATTGTTTGAACACATTTTGCAGACGTATGGCCCATCAGTTGTGTGTGTCCACTGGTGTATTATTAATTTTGATTGTTTTGTAAAACTCTTTGAACATAGTTTGCAAACAAAGGGTCTAGTATCCGTATAAACTCGTCCTTGCTCTGTTAAATGAATTTTTTTCATTAAAGTTTTGTTACACATTTTTCAATTCAAAGATTCATTACCTGAGTCGATGAATTCATGCCTCTTGAGAGCATCATGTCTGTAACTTTTATTGCATCCGTTGGGAATGTAAGGACTGCCTCCTTCAGCCATATTCGTGAAAAATATATCGCCAAAGTTTAGTAGAGCTACTATTAAAGTGACTTTTTACACTAGTAGCTTTGTTGTTAATATTTGGTAGTCCTCTGTTTCTGATGACGAAGGTGGTTTGGTTGATGTTTTTTTTTTTTTTAATTTCTATTTAACATAAATAATAAGCCATTTTCATTATTTTATTCAGAACTTGGTTGAGAATTCAGTTTTGAAATAGTTACAACACGATTCACTATGTATAGTAGTTTTATTATTTTGTTGGTCAGGGAAAATTATCTGTGGAAGTGGTAATTTAGAAATTTATTTGATAAAGACCCATATCTAATATTGTGATGTGTGCGTTGACTCTTAGCTAGTCAGTGCCACCACACCATTGAAATTAAAATTCAAAAAAATAATTATGTATTACTTTCAGAAAAATTTTAGTAGGATAATTGTTATCCTTGGTCTTATTTTTAAATCCATAAATTAAAAACAATTTTTTCGTAATTATTAGGTGTATACGTTTTGAGTAGAATGTAGCATTAAAATAAGGCAATAATTAAACTATTTTCACAAAAAATTGATGTATTTAAAAAATCTAGCATTAAAACTTTATTAATGAACTATGACTGCATAACCTCGTTTGCAACTTAACCTATGATTTTTCCTTATCCAAAATATGAAAATAATGAAATGTTAGAACCACGAGGAATAACTTCTATGTTGTAAAGTTTTGTAATTGCAGTAGATTAAATAGATTTGAAGACGTCATAGTTCTAGAGAAATAACCGAGAAAATAACTTATACTGTAATAAATTTAGCTGACGTGCCTCACACTCAAACTTTATCGTCTTTTAAGCAGGCTTGGTTTTTTATTTTTAAGTAAATTTGAAGTAATCCATTGTATCCCGAACACTTACCTTTATTGATGATTGTGAGATTACTGTCGTTGAATGTTCACAGTAGAATTTTCATGGAATAATAGTATTTTTCTCGTATTTCAACAGCAGTTGACTTTTAAACAAACTTCTGACGTTGCTCAAGTTTTACTAACATGTATATTGATGTATGAAACATATATTGTACGTATACTTATTAAATTTTATGACAATAGGCTATTTTGTAGACAAGTAAAGAACTTCAGTCCAAATGGTTGAAAGAGTGGTAAAAAGCAAATGCATTACAGCACGTACTACCTTTTTGAAATGTGTTCAGATATGTTTAATAACGAAAGAAAGATATCGCTAATGATGATGAACCTATGCGGTAGGAATTTGTTGTCACGAAAGTTAGACAGCGTTATTCAGACAGTTAAAGCTAAACTTGTGGGCAACGCTGGCCTGATGAGCCGTAAATTGTTTCTGATAAAAATAGATAGTAGCCTTTTTGAAAATCCGTCGTGATAATGTAATCATGAATATTGGAAACTTACTTGCGGAATAAATTTTTTTTTGTTTTTACTTACCTGTTTGATACAAAAAACGCCTGTAAAATAACATCAGTTACTATTGCAAATGAACGGTTCGGTTAAAGAAAGTGCCAACTCAGATTGAACCCTATATATTAATTTAAAAAAGTGTAGAAAACAATATTAAAAAAAAATGCATTGATAGAAAAAATATCTCTCGTTTGCCCAAACATTGCACCGACATGTACATACTTGTACCGTACAGCACTTTACTTCCGTAGGATTATCTTGTCACGTGTTACAGTAACACAGACAAAAGATGGTAATAAAAATAAAGAAACGAAGCGAGGTCTGAATTACTCACAGTTGTTCCCTGTAGCCGACCACGTATAGACACCCCGAAACAATAAACTTGGCACAACAGAAGGAGTGTTATACGCAGCGAGGTTGGAAAGAGAGGAAGGGCAAGCTCTGCGGGAAAAATTGCGATATCGTTGGCGCTTATTTATGAATCTGATCCCTGATACCTTCCTTCCTCCTTTCTTTCCCGGCTCTCTGCCTCTTCCTACCCGAGTGCGAGCTCACTTTTGATAAGTTGGTGTGATTTCCAGGGCGCGCACGTATCAACCTATTGAATGCTATATTATGCGCTGTATGGGTGTCTGGCCTCGGTGTTGGTATGATCATAAAGGAGGAGGGAGACGTAGAAACGTGGGAGGCAAAGAGAAACAAGTAGAATCGCATGATGGATCGTTACGGCAGGGGCTACGATCACTTGATTCGATCTATTTATCGGTCGCGGGATACCAAGAAGCTAGATGGAGTGGCTGGTGCTTTGCCGTTGATTGCGCGAATTATTCAAATTCAGCGCGTGCAGACTGTGATGTTTGTTGGGGGAAAAATTGCTCCAGTTTCTTTTTTCATCCTTTTTTTTTTTTTTTTTTTTTCATGAGTATAGGTACGTTTGCTATGGGTGAAGGATTGATGGCCTCTTTGTAATACGCGTACATGTATCAAAATACAACTATTTATAACGAATACAGGAACGGTGCGTGAGTGTTTGATGTACGCGAGTTACGTGCGCAAAACGTTAAGGCTCATTGACAAATCGCATCTGCAGATAATAAGAGAAAAAAAAAGGAGGATACGATGGTAATTCGAAAATGCCATTTAACAGCTGTGTGGTAAATCGACGCTGTTACTCATATAGCCCACGGGTGATACGAGCGAGCTGTCAGTGATTGATTAATAGCCTTTATTTGACGCAAGGGTCTTTTAATGGATCAAACACGGTGAAACAATGAATATGTCGTGGTGAGGGCAGGAATATGGGAATAAAAATAGAATGCGATACATCAAGTGTCGGTATTATTTTCTGTGCGCCGTATCTATACTCATGATTCTACACCTACATCGTTTAAAAAAATCGAGGCATTGGTGAGTATTAGTTGTATGTTTTTTTTTTTTNATTTATGTAATTGTACATCTAGTCAATTTGACGATACAGATAAAATGTTAGAACGGAAAATTGAAGAAGCTCATTTACAATTTGGCCGGTCAACTTTACATTGTTGGATTCGATGCTTTAAGTTTTTATTACATTTATCTTACAAACTTGACATTGAAAAATGGCAAGTTCGGACAAAAGAAGAAAAAGATTGACGATCAAAAAAAAAAAAAAAAAAAAAAAAAAAGGGGGAGAGAAGATTGTAGAGCGCGAATGGTTGGTTCAAATTTCATTATACGTAAACACGTACACTTAGTCGCTTACCCCAATCCGACGCTCATATACACCTACCGAATCAAGCGAAAAAAAGGATGCAGTATACACCATCAGCCGACCGGAGGGGAGCAACAGCCGCGTGCACGCGTACCTACGCGCAATACAATTCACATGGAGGTTTGCCCGAATTGTATAATGCAATCTTTTGTGCAGGTCAAGTCCAACGCTTGAGCAACGGAGAAAGAGTTACAAAAAACGCTCTCAACGTTCATTTCTACTGTGTGCTCTTGTGTACGTCATCACCCGTGTATTTACACACGCAAGCGTGTGCACACAATAATATATTGTTCCCCCCCCCCTCTGTGCACGTTTGCCCGTAGATCCTGTGAATTTTATAAATGTTTTCCATCCTCACGTCTCCATCTCGCCAACAGCATTGGATTTGGAATTCAAATTCAACAGATGCTTTTCATTTTCTCGATGCTGATACGCGGCTTCCGTCTTATTTCAAATGGGTGGTATACACACACAATCTGCATAGTTTACTTTCCAAAGTAACAGAGCGTTAGTTCTCTTGGCAGGGCAGATATGAGCTGCAGCTGATGTCGCTCGATGGAAATTTCATTACTTTTGTTATCTCAGCTCGAGTCTGGGTAACGCAGTGAGGTGTGGTTCATTCAATCGAGAATTTGTACAGTTTATGATACGCTTAATGTTGGTTAAGTAAAAAAAAAAAAAAATCTATTAGCTCCATGTGCATGTGACACATTAAACAAACTAGAAACCTTTTCGCTCGGTTGAGGTATAGTGTATAAGGAATTTATTAGTTTTCCATACGTAGAAATTTAGATAGTAACTGTGCGAAAAATGAAAATTGCTGAGTAAGGAAAACATTTTTAAAAATGTAGCTAATGATCTGGAGTATCGTATTTTAAAAAATTTTAAATAGTACGTAATTAAAAATAGTTTTAACAAAAAGTCTGTAAAACGAAAAAAGATTTTTTAAATTATAGTAAACATATATCAAAAACGTAGCTTAAGATCTGAAGGATTAGTATTGTTTTAAAAAAATATTCAAAATACATAATCTCAACAAGAATTTCTTTAATTTCTATGTATTCTAGATCACATATAAATTTTAGGATAAATTTTTATATAATCATGGTAAATATGAAATAATAAGGGATTCGTTGAAGCTTTAGTAATGAGTAAAAAATTGTTAACTTTCCAAGTGCTTTCAAGTATTAATAAAAAAAATTATTTTGTCACGAAATTGCGGCTTCAATATTATTTGTCACAAATTTTTTTAAAAAGTTCAAAGATGCAAAGTAATCATACTTAAAACCCGAAATTGATAACACTCATTGACGGGCATCAGCTTCCAAAACATTTTATTATTATACTTGATAAAAAAAAAATAAATAAATAAATAAACAACAAAGTAATCGAGTGCAATACCGTGAAATAGAAGAAGATAAAAAAACGTGGAGCGCAAACGAGCTATGAGGGGTGGGGCGGATATACTTACGCCGATCGCTTACGAATACGGGCATGCGGGCGCTCCGAGAGCTTAAATCCAAGAAAATTGAAATTGAATTATCGCCACATGCGACGCGTTGAACGAATCTCGACCGGCAGCAGATAGCGGGGGAACCCGATGCCGAGCGGGTGTGCTTAATCTTTCGATTGAACCTTCTTCTCTCTCCTCTTCTTTTTTTTTTTTTTTTTTTTTTTTTTACTTAAAGACACAGAAAATTTGAAGATTCTACGAAACCTCCCCTTTCAACGTTAAGTAAAGTGAAATCCATTTTCGCCCGCCGACCCACAAAATTTTTTCTTTTTTTATGCTCCTTACAGAGTAAGCAGTTTGATGGGATAATACCTATTTAACATCGGTGTCAAGATAATTAAAAATTGATTGTTAAAATATTTGCCTTGAGAAAGAAGGACGGGAAGGCCCCAACGTCATTGAGTTATAAAAGCTTATTTCAATACGGGGGTGGGGCGAAAAATATTATATCGACGATACGCGTGTAACGTATACGCGACAACCTCATGAATATTTAATGCCATTGATACATTATCCGTGAAAAGGTCAGGTTTACGAGGTGAAATTAAATTTTAATTAATTCCAGAGCGTCCTTCAATTACACGCTCTCGACATCGGAATAGATTTTTACTCTCGCCAATGCGAGGCGAAAGGATGGGGGGGGGGGGGATTGGGTGTCCGTCCAATTAGGTCGAATTAGTTTCGCGGAAAAGCCGACAAAGTCGCTTGGGACAGAACTGACATCGAAGCCTGGGATAAAACGACGAGATTTCGGTCCAACTGGTGCGCCACAGAATGCGAGTTTGTTGTGTGCGGCTTTTTTTTGTACTTTTTTTTTCTTCCTCGCTACCTACCTACTTTGAAATTTTGGAAATTGAAAACTCGGGGGGACAACAAGTTCACGAACTTTGCCTGTAGCGGTGAGTCGAAGATGGAGAAATTTTCTCGGATATTGCATTAAAATGCAGCTATGCAGGCCCCGTTTTGCGCTCGAAAGTGTATGTTTATCCAACATCTGATGCGGGAACAAATAAAGGGAAATTTTGTTTGCTCGGATATTGCACGATCATTGTGGAAAAAGAGTAGCATTGACGTGGAAACATTTATTTATCTTTTAATTATTAGATTTTTCAAAGAGTAAGTAAGTGTTTCGTCAAATGGTCCAGTGTCTGACATCGAGTGTAATTTGAGATGTAGCATCACTTATCATCAGCCCCAACGATAGTTTCAAGACCATATGCATAAAGTAGTGAACGAATAATATTATTTAAATTAATCAGTTAATGTTTTGACTACTGTAAATGAGTTTTATTATTATAAAAAACAATCAACTGACAGGAGAAGAAACCTCAAGATTTCCGCAGGTATTGTCATCACACACACCCACACAATACGTGCTTCACAGAACTGCATGTCTAGCGTTGAAAGGCCCGATTGAGGGCGCTTGTTCGAGGAATGAAAGTAAAATTCAAAGAAAAAAGATTGATCTCAAAACCTCTTCCCTTACTCGGTAGTCAGACATGCCGTATCCCTTGCGCGCCCGTACACAAAAAACATACCTAGAGAACAAGTTCACATGTCCGGAGAGACAATAGGTAAGCAGGATAAAGTAAAAAAAAAAGAAAAAAATAGCCACAGCCTCGATTTTATAAAGATCTAGCACAAGCAAAAAACCGAGACACTCACAACACTATAGACACGTCAAATCGTGGCTAAACATTTCAGAAAAAAAGAAGGCACGCGCTGCTGACGTCATGCCTGCGTAGTATATAATACCCTGTTCCTATGAAGGAATAGAAATTGAGAACGACGACAAAAGTACAAAAGAGAAAAAAGAGGCACTCGTCGAGCCACTGTATAGTACGAACGCCTGAAGGTATAGGTACTCCTAGAAGAGGAGGACAAGTAGGGGAGGGTGGACGAGTGTCCCCGAAATTCAAACGTGCAGTGGCACAAATGTACACACACGCCGCTAACAAGACAGGGACTTCAGCATCGGGGAGTTACAACGCTTGATCGAAAGTGCAACGGTGGTGCTCGCACTCCCTTCTGTTACACAATTGGCGAGTGTGTGCATGTGTGCATACCTGCATGTCGTCGCAAGGGGGTTAAACGAAGCGAGTGCCAATGCACGAGGAGGGTGTGTATGCGCGACAACTGCGACCGTTGCGGTCATTGTGCCGTCACCCGCTGATGTCTAGGCAAATACTATAGCTACGTATATAAGGGAGTGTAAGATGAAAGAGAGAGAGAGAGAAAAGGTCCACAACACATATACGGACGTATCATCCAACCCTCCCGTCCAGCTTATGTTTAATACGTACTGCGTGAACATTGCTGCCACGTGTGTGTATAATACCCAGTGCTGGGCTTGCATCTTTACTTTTCGGCACGTTGATCGCGCGAGTGTACTAGTAACGCGTTTATTAAACGACGTGGGCACGGGCACACACAGAGAGGCGTGTCGCTCGCGGCGCGAGCTGCGTGAAATTTTCAAGGGATTAATTTTCTTATTATACCGGCTTTGATGCCTTTGCTCGTGCTTCCACTGCCGTTTTAATTATGGTGATGGGCTCGTGGAGCCGCTTGATGATTGTACGAGCCATAGGGAGGGTACTAATTTCTGTTACTCTTTTCAATAAGGTGGATGGATGGTTTTTTTTTCATTTTTTTTTTTTTTTTTTGAACGAATGCATGAAAAAGTGCGCATTGTAAAATACATTTTTTGACTAGTCATTTCAAATGAACAATCTTTTTTTTTTGCCTTTTAGTGTTTCATTTAACTTGGCCAGTGGCACCTTTTGACGAATAATGTGCAGGTGAATTAAAATTGTGCAAAAATTTTACAATTCCATTGTTTGCGTTTTTAATACTACATCAAAGTCTTTTTTTTTTTAGACGAATGAAAAGTGATGTATGTATCTGCAAGCAAGTAACATAATCTTGTTATATTGAGCGACGTGTACTGAGCCATCAATTTGCAAGTAAGTGTTTTCCGATGCCAAACGAATCGAGATCGACATCAATCATGTGCTTGCATTTTTTCCCTCGTCGACTTGCTTGGACGGCATTTTTGCAGTATTTACAGCACGTAAGTCATTGATAGATATTTTAAAGATAAAGTTATAAAAATTAACATTGCTTAATTGATTATTATGGGATATTCTTATTAACTCAAGACTCGCGATGATACGAAATTAATTTCCGTGCCTCGAATAACAGCTCGGACCTTCAAGCAGGATAAATCATGTTATTTCTCTCTCCCTTCTATTTTTTCTTTTTTTTTCTTATTATTTTCTCAGCGTATCCATTTGTTACATATCCCACATAAATACTCTCTCTTTCTCTTAACCACATATACATACACACACACACACACAAGTTTTCGCCGCTCGACCCATCGAGTGTTGCCTCATTTCGAAGTGAGCACACGTGGAAAATAAAAAGACCCGGAACACGTAGGTGTATATATATATATACACACACAAGAGCTCAGTTTCATTTCATCACCAAATACTGCACGTGCGACCGATGATTAGGATCTTTTCGAGGGGGCGAAGACGGTAGTAAAGAAAGAAGAAAACAGCGCGAGTAACCCCCCCACTGTTTTTTTCCCTTCCTGCCCGTTCTCCTCGAGATTGCCCACCTCGCACGTATATGTATATAAGTACACATCAATGGGTATACTCCGCTGAGATCCAGGTGAGCTCGGCAGCCTGATCTCGAGTTACGATACACGCGTGTACAAATATTATTTATTTGAAACTTGCACCACAGTCAGTACAAGTAGGTACACAGAGAGGCTGCATGTGTATGGTAGAAGTAGTAGCAACGAGCGGGATGAAAAACTTTATATTGCCTTTTTTTTTCGCGAACGCCCGTGTATGCGCGTGCACGTGGCCTCTTTTGCCATATAATTGAGGCCAAAGAGCGATCGCCGCGAGGAGATACGCAAAGAGAGAGAGAGAGAGGAAGTTTCGTTCTCTTGAAAAAGTTGTTTCGAATGGCGGGTGGAAAATAAAACATATCCACGAATGTACCCACTCGGGGGTTACTTTACTTGTTTCGAGCACTCGTTGTGCGATTGCGTGATTTTTTTTTCTTTTTCTTCTTCCCGCAACCTCGTTTTTGTTTTGCATTCCGTGAAATATTGTTTTCTTCCCCAGTTATCGCGTGCAAGGAATCTCACTTCTGGGACGGCCAATGTGGGTTTACAACGGAGCCACTCGAAAACTTTCCAAAGCAACCCCTGGAATCTGCAAAATGGCACTCGAGCGTGCAGCAATGCGAAATTTCGTCCGAGCGAGCGTGAAGCATTTAGCGCTTGAAAGGAAGAAAAAAAAAAATTATGCCCCCACCCCCAGCGTATCAGCGGTACACAAAGTTAAACCTTTTTTTTCGAGCCCTCAAGCGCAGAATGGGACGGTCCGCGTGCACCGGAGGTTTGCTCGTTGCCCCCGTCTCTCTTTGGAAGAAAAAAAAAAAAAAATTGTCCTGTGCATTATAATTCCGAGCGCATTCACCGGACACGTGAAAATCCCTCGCCAACGGCACACAGCCGGATTGCGTTTCGTGTCAACGACGCCACGGCCCCCCCTTTTTTTTACCCCCTCGCTGGTTCTGCTGTTGTTGTCCAGCTGCTCTCCGATGCTCGCCGACTCTGCTTTACGGAGCGCGTAATTGTTTGCTAATGTTTTTTCGCGCGTGTAGTTGGCGTGTCGAGGCCGAATCCTCCTGGAATGATAAAAATGACGCGGCCGCAAATTTCAGGACAAAGTGCTGCCCGGGACATACCTGCAGCGAAAAATTAAAAAATTGGAGATTCGCTGGGAGTCCCTCTTTTTTTGTTCCCACCAAGTTTCGTTAGGCAGAAATGGAGCGAAAAGAAAGAAGCAAGAACGAGAACTGCAGTAACGACATCCGTGTGGGGATAGTATTGTTTTCCAGAGTAATAGGCTTGGATAGTTACGAAGGAACTGTGTTAACTAATGAGCTCCAGATACCTGCAGGTGCCGAAACCTATAGGTGGTCTAATCAGGGACTGATGAAAAATGCATGTGCACAGTACAAAAGGAAAATGAATTGGAAATGTTGAAGGATAAAAGAAGTTGAAAAGAAGCGAAGACTGTAGTCGTGATGAAAATTAATGTTCACTGTGCCATTATCTTTTCATGGTATGCGTTTTCTTTTCCCCAAGTCTTCCACTCAAGCTTCGCTCCGTTATTTTTTCAACACCACGCACTGCTCCAAGTAAGTAGATACAGGGGGATGAAACCGGAGAGCTAATAATTGATGCCGTGTAAACGTACAGGGCATGTCAGCGTGGCGCGCGCACGCGACTCTTATATACGTTCGTATAAATTTTTCATGGCGTTAAACGCCGTGATGCACTCGTGCGCTCCTGATCTCTCGCAGGTTAATGCTTCAGAAGAATGGGGTCTTCGTAGCGTAAAATGGCTTTGCTTATAACGCCTCGCCTGTACACTTGCACTTTTTTTTCCCCTTTTCCTAAAGAAAAATACGGCTTTTTTAATGGAATCTCAAAGTAGACCGCTTTGCTCGATAGTCGAGGGAGGAAACAAAATATAGATTTTAGCATGGGTGAAAAAGTCGATGGAGAGAGGAAAAAAAAAAAAAAAAAAAGGGGAGTTAACCGTGGATGCATTTTGATAATTATATCGGAAAATTAGTCTCGCAGCGCTACGAAGAATTGCAAGGAGCGGCTCCTGGTAAAACTTTGGGAAGATGGAAACTTTGCTCGCGTCGGTAAAGCACGGCGAAAAGATTCCGCGATCAAAAGCAAAGGGAAAAGGAGACCCCTAAAAGTTGAAATGATTCGCGAGCCCCTTTTTTTTCCGTATGCAGCAGCCACTCGTTTTATCAGCGCGTGCACCGCTGTGGTGGCTCGGAAGAACAGCTCGCGGATGGTAATCCGCAGCGGAGCCTTTTTTTCCACTCGTCGCCTTCGTACCCGGTACTGCATACACTGCGGATGGAAAAAAAAGACGACTACAGAAAGAGGAAGCAACGAGGGAGCACAGCCGACTGCCGACGCGCATAAAACAATTCAACTTTCCCCCCCCCCCCTACCAGCGACGCCGATGAAACTTTTCGCGTTACCCGCGCATCGACTCGTTGCCGATGCCTCCCTCTTCCTTTTCTCTCTCGCTGGTACCTATATCCTCCCAGTACCCTTCGCTGCACCGCCACCACAGTCACCGCAGCTTGTTATTGTCGTCACAGTGCTCAAGGTGTACCAATGCGCTTCAGGAAATACCATAATCACAATTATCCCCACTTGTGTGGGTACACAGTTGTTCTCGGCGTTTGCCGCGATGACACGCAGTTCAGGTACATGGAAATTGGCAAGCGCAGAGGGGTTCATGAAAACACGAGGAGGCACAAAAAAAGAAAGAGCACGAGTAGTTGAGAGATAGGAAACAAAAAAAAAAAAAACATTGTGACTAGTGGGTGGTGAGTCGAGGAAGGTACCTTTCTCTCAGGGGGAGCTTTTGCCATTCGCGAAAAGTTGGCACGTGTATGGTTTACGCGCGAGTTAAGCCAAACTGTTATGATGCTCATTGAATTGGGTCTCGGTCGTTGCGACGTGATTTAATTTCTCTTCCGCATGATCGGCCGCGCCTTTCCCCCTTTGGCGGTACGTATAAGCCACTGCACGCTCTTCCTCTTTCCCTTTTTTTTTTTTTTTTTTCATCTCTTTCTCCGGTTTCCTGCAGCTGCAGCGGCTGTACGCGCTTTTTCCTTTTATCATCCATTTTTATACTTTCTCGCATACCCGTTGTCGTCGCGGCCGCGTAACCGCAGAGAATGACTCTTGCCCGTAATCGTATAAAAGTAAAAATAAAAAATTAAAAAAAATCATACACCACGCACCCTGACTGTAATTGAAAGGAGAAAGGGATAAAAGAAAAAAATTTAACTCGTTTGCTCGTCCATTTCGTATACGACACTTTTATTACCAATGCATAGTTTGCGATCGCATTCTGCTTTTTGCACAAGCAATTCTTTGGTACCCTCCCGCGTGTCACATTAGGTGGAAGGCTCCACACAGTTTAATGAGAATCATCGAATTTTCAATTGCGCTTTATTTACATGCTGTGCTGCTTTATATATGCGAACGCGCATCCATCGCTTGTGCGGGTAATGAGATTCCTCGGGCGTGGTATCGACGCACCACCGCCACCGCTCAAGCATAACATTCAATGGGCAAACATGTCGATAATGACTTTTGAGGATATCACGGGAGGGGGGGGCAGTCAGAGGTCGGCTTTGACATTTTTAATCTACTCAAAGAGCCGGTGGAAAGTGGTAACACGTCAGCTTCCCCCACAATCGTACACACGACCCACATGAAGGTTCACATGTATATGGCTTGGGGTTGATTTGGAAAAATTGCTCTGGAGCTGCATATACCGGTGGTCATTGGCCGCTAGCAATTATAATTTTATCGTGGCGTCGTTACGTACTGCATGTTCGCAGGCTCTGGCGATGTGCTCTACGGCGTACGAGGGAGAAAAAAATTAAAAATCCGAGCGTATACAACAGTGCGGCTTGGGCAGTGCAATTACTTGTAATTTAAAAATGCGTGGCACCCTGTGCACGTGTATATATTCACAATATATATGTGCACGTATTCACAAGCTATTGTGTTAATAACGATCGAAAAAATAAAACGAGGGGGAGAGAGAAGGGGGTAACGAAGAGTCATGCGCGCAATGAAACTTGTGATAACTCGGCGGGCTCAAGCAGCGCGCCCAGATATAGCTTGTTATTATGTTTTTTTTTTTAAAGTTGCCAAGAGCTCCCTTTCCCCTCCAAACCCCCTTTGCTCTCTGAACTCGCAGTGGGGTGAAAACGAAGCTAGGAAAATATTAAAAAAGAAAAGCGAGAAACGAGGAGAGGCGCGAATCAAGTGCAAGGAAAAAAATAAACCGATGAAACGTCTGCCGCCAGACCGCATCCTCCTACTCCCTTCTCTCTCTCTTTTTTTTTCTTTTTTCCTTTTTTTTTCACGTTCGTTAGCAAACACTTGGAACTCTCTCTTTCCTCCCTATTTCTCTTTCCCACTAGCTTAAAAAAGAAAAAAAAAAAACGTACGCGTAACGCTGTCGGGTGAGGGTGAAAATGAGTCCGGATAAAGTAGATAAAATATGAAAAGTTACGCCCACATAGGATCCAGAAAATAGATATTTTTTAGTGATGTATCCTGTAGCGTTTTGTTTGTCTTACTGTTTTTCGAGTCCCCTTAGTTTGCATTAAACATAATTTCCAGTTTATCTCCTAACAAGGGAATTCGAAATAATATTACAAGAAAGCATACATCTGTAGCGCCGTATCGAGTAACAGTTGCAGTGATGGAATGAAAAGCGAAAATTTTCAACCAACAAGGATAATCTCCAAATCAGCTTATAATACACGAGGAAAAATACGGGAGTGCATGAGATGATTTGGATTTGCATAACATTGACGTTCCTACGGAAGCTCAACTATTCCACGCTTTGTTCAATTGCAACTAATTAGTATCCAAACAAATCGGATTACATAACGAGACACTCATTCCCAGATAACTGCAGGTAATAGTGCCTAAAGTAAAATTTATAACGAATACACAATATACGTATTACCAGATAATTATTATTATTATTATTAAATCGCTTCTGAGTGAGTAAAGAAAAAATTGCGATCTTTTATAATTAGTCCTTATAGAGCACTTTGATGCACTTTTAATTATCGCAATGGCGAAAAAGCCGTCATGTCTCGTGAATTTCATGGTACGTAATGACGATATTGTGAATTATTTTAAAAACTGATCTCTCCCCAAATCGATAACTCAACCATATACGAAATAATAACAGTCAAAAGCCGACCTAACGTTGATGGAAGTAAAATAAATTAAAATAGCCTAATCCTTATAATTACTCGATACGGAAGTTTCGAAACACAAATTAACAGTGAACAAGAAAAAAAAAAAAAAACTGTTTCAACCGTACTAGAAGATTAACGGGTCACGTGATATATCCGCAGTGATAAAAGTTTCGCAATTAAGTCATATTAACAATGGATTTAACAAGTACAGTTACCATTCTACATACGAACCTCAAATTTTATCATAAGTTTATATTCACATGTATGTATATATTATACACACGTTCATGTGTGCACGTAGTATGGCCGTAGTTGTAAGTTTTTTAATGCACTCGACACGGAAGAATCGTCTCATTGTGAACGTCGATTCCAAAGCTCTTCTGATGAAACACTAAAACGTAGTAAAAAAAAAAAAAAAAAAAAAAAAACTCGTACAATCAACTGTCTCTTCCCCGATACACGTTGGAGCAAAAACAGAAAGAACATCAATAAACTCCGTGTTGGGAGTCGTAAAAACACAGACTGTACTCACAGACAACTGCCACACGGGCTTATTAAGTAGACGACTCGCTGTATTATATCGTCATGGTATGTGCATCGGATCGTATACACTTTTTCAGTAGAAATCCATCGATATGGTCAGACCAGCGAACTCGTATTACAGCTACTGTAAAAAAACTCTCGAGTGGGGCCTTCACTTTTTTTCTTTCACTCCGAAGCTTTGTACGATACGCACCACCATAGCCGGCATTCGGTGTATAGAGTAACACACCATTACTTGCACACAGGTACACGGATGATATATTATCACCTGCAACAACACGCTGAGAGTCTTTTGTGCGCGCAGCCTCGAAAGTGAACGCCGGAAGTGTAAAGCTGTACATAACGACTCGCTTACACGTTGTATGTAGTTACGCGTACATAAATAAACCTATACATATTCGTAGGGGTTCGGGGGGGGGGAAGAGGTGTTGCACGCGCGCATATTATTACACAGCTCCGCAGCAGCGAGGCTCTCTTTCGGACCCATAAATTGAACTAATCAAGACATTAATCTGGAGACGATGCCGCCGGTGCTGCTCGCGGATGCAAACGCGCGCCACTCTGTATAAGAAAAGTGCGGAAGTGGGAGGGGGAGGAAATGGGGAGTGTAATAAGATACGCGTTAAAGAATTGTTATGCCGGTCCGGGCGCGCACAGATTTTCCGATGCCTGTACTTACTTAATGCTGCTTCTGTGCTCTCTGGATACGACGGGTCATTTTTACGATGCTTCATACTTTTTTCAAGGATCGTTGAACGTAATGCAGTTAAAAAAAAAAAAAAAAAAATGAATTCAAAGTGCACCAATTGCGTTGTACTTTATGGAACATAGAAATACAGTTAGGAGTTAATTCAAATTTGCTGCAGACGCTTCGCTGTACGATTAATACAGTATGGAAGTGTTTAGAGGGAATACAATCAATCTCAGCTTTTCTTGTATTGCGAAACCAGTGCTTAAGAGTATTGCATTTCGGACAAAGAAAATTCAGTAGTAAAAGAAACTTTTTAGCTTCCCATGATAAATATAGTCTTTCCTCATACGACATTTTCACAATTTTTGATTGTCATCCGCCTCCGATAACCGTCTGCTCCCATGCACGGATATTTCCCTTAAATTGTATGCACTGCAAATACCGCTACGGAAATATTCAACCTATACCGATATATTCTCCCTCTGTTCACATGTGCATCTCCAGTTCACATGTATGCAAATACATAAATTATTGCAGAGCCCAACGCTGCAGCGACGAGGCATAAGCTGTCGTAAAATTGTGCTATACGACGAGAGCTTGTGGATTTTTTTTTTTTTTTTTCATAAATATTTGATAGTTGCGATAAAATTTTTTGCAAAGATATGCGCGTTACGCACGAAAATCACTAAAACGATATTTATGGCGCCTCATAAGCCCTGACGGAACAATAACTTCAAACGGCTATGGAAAAAAAAGCTTACAAAAATAATGGAGACAGTGTATGCGTAGGCACTCTTATTTTATGATACGTTTCTTGTTATAGTGAAAGAAAAATCTATATTACTGTTAAAGTAGAAGCAAAAAAAAAATTTTTTTTACAATTCTCCCTTCCGTGGAACTCTTCCAAATGTTTTATTTACTCGTAAAAACATTACTTGCCAAATTTAACCCTCATTGTTTATTGACTATCTAAATTATAGTTTGAACACTTGATCACATTACACAGAGTAAATTTATACAAAATCCATAGTACTCGAATCACACCGTAAGAATTCAAAACTTATCAACTAATTAAAAAACAATTTGTATTTTAGAGTAAAAAAAAGTAGGCAAACACTCATATTTTTCGATCACTCCATCAATTTCAACAATGATTAGAAGACAAATGCACAAACAGCCAAAGCCATGTTCTACACTTCCACATACATGCCTATACACATAGCCAGAGAACACTTTAACACACATCAAATCACAAAAACCGGCAATTCATCCAAGTAGCAGACAATGGGCGTATTGTGTTCGCAATTTCGAGCTCCAGTTCCATAAAAAGGAAGAGAGAAGAGAGAAAAAAAAAGCCGAGCCGAATGCAAACGAAAATCGCGCAAAAAGCGAAGAGAGAACCGCCTACAAAAATATATAAAGCCGGTGGAAGGGGGTGAAAAATATAAAGGAATCTCGAACTGCGGGTGCGAAACACCCACGTGTATAAATCACGCTTTTGGAAACGTCCCTAGCATGCGTCTGCAGTTTGTTGTATACATATACACACGAGAAAGGGGGGGGGGAACATTTGCGCGCACGCCTGTGTGGGAGTGCGGTGGAGGGGTTGACATCAGAAGCCAGTATGGCTCCCAAGGCGCGTTAAGCGCGTGCCGGGTTTGCGGCAAACTTCGAAATGCCGTTATTTGGACCAGTTGGCCATTGCACAGCCTTTAGCTGCGGTATAGGAACGGCGCGACACGTTGCTTGGGTATTGGGCGATGCTACCGGCACATTTAGACGGTGCATGCGGTATTCGCTGGAGGACAGTGTCCATGAGAATTTCTCTCGTGGCGCGAATATTTGTCTCCGAGAGTACACGACAGTGAAGGGTTGGTCCTATGTGTTGGCATTCAATCCATTACAATGGTACAGAAATTAAATGCAAATTCGTATATATACTCGGCAGTTTGGAAGCAGAGGTTACACTTTTAGATTGATTAATTAATCCATTTGTAGTAGGTAACAGGAAATATGATATTGTATAAAACTTTATGTCACATATTTTGTGCTTCGAAAATAAAAAGTACTTTAACAGTTCGTTGGAGTATTTATTTTAATTTATCTGACTTATCCGATGAAAGTTCAATTAAATCACCATTTTAATTTAGTGCCCAAAATTGTATATTTATAATGATTGAATGTCAGTAGAATACTTTTATATAACGTCATACGTATAAATGCAAATAAAAATTAGTATCAGTGATATTCTCACGTATACGTATCTATAGATTGGCAACAATAAAGTGTAATCTGACTTTGTAAATATATACAAAATTGAGGGTATTAAGCAGACAAATATCAACCTTATTACGTATTACGATAATCTTGTAGTTAAAAATATATTTTATTTATTTTATTACATAATCTTTAAAAATTAACAAAAAATGGCTATGATGATACAAAAAAAAAAAAATAAATAAAATAAAAAAATAAAGTCACTATATGATTTAAATGTTAAATGTTTTCCAGCGAAAATTTCCCATTGCATCTTTGCATTGCATTGAAAACATCTTGCCCAGGAAAATTGTTCAATTTAAATTCTCGAAGCATGAAATATCCAAATATGTAGAAATACACGTGTCTCGAATGTAATGACTTGCCTGGCAAAAGTTACAGCTCAAGCTGTAGGTATACGACACGTGAGAAGCAATCACGCAAGTACATGAATACTCCTTTAAAAATAGGGACACGTATCGATTTCACGTAACCGAGGCAAAAGTGGATATGACACACATTTCCGTTCAAGTATACTAGGTGACGTTAAAGTATTTTTTATATTTGAAATTGATATCCTTTTCTTTCCTTACAGTATATGTAAATATATAATCTTAGTCTTTGGTTGGAGTTTTTCTCATCAAGTGATTACACGCGAAATCTACCTATGCCAAGGAAAAAAAAAATTATTAGGAACAAGGAGCTACAGTTATAGTACTGAGTCAACAGCAGCGGATTCCCGACGAATCGCACGAAGGATATTATGAGATAGAGCTTGGCAGCAATGTAAACATCCACTTGCTCTAACCGAGAGCACTAATGGAGAAACCACACCCAGGTGTATGTGCTCAAGAATATTTTTATCACAGAGAACGAACACTGTCGATGTTTTACTCTACAGGGGTGGATTTTTTTATTTTTTTTTTCTCTCTGCAAAAATGGTATATTATAACTTGAAAAAAAAAAAAAAATTCATGCTCATAAAGAATAAATACATGTTATTTGCATTGGTAAAAACATTAGACGCATACTCGATAAAAGATAATGCCAAGTAGCTATAAAAATAAATGATGAATAAGTGTCACACTTGGCTGCTCTATCACATACTTTATTGTGAATAATTCAGTAGCAATTAATCAAGTCTTCCAACGCAGGTTCACATTTACACCGATTTTTATTGAGAAGGTCTGCTTCTATGGTTGTATAGCCTCAACTTCTCCAAAATTGAAAAAATACGCACACACGTGCAAGGCACCGAATATTATTTCTATACGTAATGTAGCCATCACAGCAGTTGAATTAAAAAGTCAAACAGACGCTCGCACACGTAGACCCTTAAATCAAATGAAAAATTGACAAAGCACTCGTATGAAGATGCCGGGACAGAGAGAAAGTTCAAAAGCAAAAAATACTGGAGTTAATCGAGCGCACCCAAGAGAGAAAGAAAGAGGGACACAACACAAGCCTGCCAGGCTCTCTCGGTTAAGAGAATCTCCCGAAAGCCGCAAAGCCGGTTTGCAGCCTAAGAGAGAGAGAGAGAGAGGAAGTATAAGTATATAAAGGGAGGCTGTACGCCGTGCAGTCGAGTCAGAGTAAGACAGTTTCCTTAGAGGGTATAATATAGAGGTACGTGTCTTCTCTGTGTGTCATCCCCAAGCTGGGTAAATACAGGCACGCGCAACTACTCCTTGTCTCCGAGCTGGTGATGTGCGTTTAGGTATACATACATACATATGTACGAGATTGTTAGCATACACTTGTATTCTATAGAGGTGTGCATACATTATACGCTTATTTGCGTGTACTCACACCCACGAAAGCGTAAAAGCCCTTGGAGAAAGATGTCTTGGCTAATTCGTACAAATCCTACCTAGTACTTTGCGTGCGCTGGTATTATATTATCCCTGTGATACTTGTACCTGTATAAGTTACAAGAGAGGGAGATAATGGGTGCAGCAGTAGGTGTATATAGGGGCAAACGCGTGCAGGTAATAATTTTACATTTAAATTCGATAATAACTTGGCGCTACGATACATCACGATTGTGATGTATACGATAGCGCTGCGTGATTTTAAACATGCAAAACACAAGCGTTGTTTTTTTCACTGTTATTTTTAATATTATTATTTAACAACGTAACGTACAAGTGCCGCAGTAGGAAAGTTTCGTTCGTTTATTTATTTATCAAAATAAATAAAAAATCTTTTAAAATAAAGCGGACGCGTGACGATGAATAATAAAAGTATGGAGAGTAGACTTGCTGTTTGTTTTTGTACTTTGAAGAGATTATGACACGATGTTGCCATCGAAAAGTGTCAATAAATATTTCATCAAGTAATATATACATCGTAAGTAATCGAGTGCCATACGTTTGGACTGAGTTTTATAGCTTTTTACGAATTATATGATCGAAAGCTCTATCAGAAAAATAATGAAGAAGAAAAAAAAAGTCGCCACCCAGAGGGGCGTATAGAATAGTAGCTGACGCGGCAAATCCAAGAAACAGAAATTAAGATTAAATGGTAATTCACGAATATACGTATACGTACCCATTATTACATATATATATACTGGCACCCATGGAAATTGATACCACGCTGCAGTAGACAAAATTCTCTGCCTCTCGGTGGATATAGAATTAGAATTCCATCAGCTTCCCTCTCTGCCCTCGAGTAATATGCAAATTCGTGTTATATATGAAGGCAAGTAACGATGATAAAGTGGATTAAAAACGCCAGTGTGTGTACGAGCGTGATTATACATACCCACATACATGTTGGTGTATATAATGAAGGAGCAATGCACGGCGACACTCGTAATTTCAGTCGAGCGTCATGAATCACGTGAAAAGTCGCAGATAAAAAATAATGCTAATAAAACGAGCAACATATACACCGATAAGCTGAAATTCGCATAGAGAGGCTGGAAACAATACGTAATTGGTTGAAGAAAGTGCCAATTACGCGATGGAGCCTTCGGTGCTCCAATAACACGAGAGTACATCCGAATGGAGCATCATCTCGGGGGCGATATGATGGGTAGTTTCGCGCGGATGGGGATGCAAATTGCCGCTACTCAGGTTCGACTGTACAAAAGAGAAAACGCATTAATGCGCCAACGAAGTGGAAGCGGAGCACAAAGTTAAATCCTATGTACCTTGTCGTGGGGTTGGGCTCTCTCTCTCTCTCTGCTACTGCAATTATACACCGTGGAAATGAATGAACGATACGTGCACTCTCTGGTATCATCTCCCGCGTACCTACTGTCGAAATTTCATGAAGAAGCTGCTACATATGTGTGTGGGTGTGTGTATGAAACGTGTACGCTTGTACATCCGCGAGTCGCGGCGCGATGGTGATTAGCGGCTGCTGCGCGCAAAATTTAATCAGAGCGACGAAATGGAGAGCGAGCGAATACGCGTGATAATGGAGTGCCGGGAGAAAGACCGAGAGATGCTGTCGTAGTGCATTAGATTCCACGTATGGGGCGTGCAATCGAGAGGAAGCACGCGACGAGCCCATAACAGCAGCTCCTGATGCTCGTGACGGTTTCATTTGTTCTCCTTCTCTCTCTCTCTCTCTCCCTCTGTGATAAGCGTATGACAGTGTATTGTATAATGATATGCATTATACGTATGGGAACCTTCAGTAACAATATATACATACACGCTAGTTTTCTGTTTAATCACAACTACGCTCGCAGCTATCTGACAAGATTTTTTTTTTTTTTTTTTTTCCAATCATCTCATATTATAATTAAGGAAACATTGGTCGTTCTCACATAGGTATGAACGTGTCCTGGACGTTTTATCGAGCTCTAAAAAAATCCAAAATATCTGTAATGGTCTTGAAGGTCTTGGAACGCGTTTCATGAAAATCGTCTCGTCACTTCTTAAGAATCGGGTATATCGCACAGGCCAAGTCGATTATGTGCATGAATAATACCGCGTATTTAAATATAACATATACGCACAAGTATACTTACGTCGTTATCCCACCCTCCTCTTACTCTCTATGTTGATTATAATCCATTATGATAGTGTACAGGATAATAATTGTAGTACTGATGATAACGATCAATAGTAATATATGTATATTGTTGATCGCAAAATCAAAGTGGGCGTGCGTATATGTTGTAGTGTACAATGCTCGCTCGACGGAGCCATGTTAATTAAAACACAGCTTAATCCTGATTCCGCGAACTGATATGTAATACGACCGCGCGCGCGAGCTCATACGTATACAAACACGCGATAGACCGGAGTTCCAGTTAATAAGCGCATAATCACCGTAATGAAACAGTCGTCTAGTGCCTGCCTATTGCCCATCCCCCGACCTCCTGTATGACTATACGCCGACACCGGAAACAAAGACCACTGCGCTCCGTATCCTCTCGATTCATCCCCCCAAACAACGTCACAATGCATACCAACGACATACTTCCAGCGACCTATTGCGAAACAGTGCACGCAGAGAGAGAGCTGATTCGCGGCCAGAAGCGAAATGCCGTTCATCGGCAAAAGTAGTATAGAGAAATGGTGGTGATGATGATGGTAAGTGCACGACGAGTTCTGTAGCCGTACGTGGCGCGCCCCGTCAAGCAGCCGCCAATCGAGCCGCGCGTCATTTCCCTCCTGTCGAGAATGACTGCACCGCTACCCGTACATATACGATACCTCCCCCTATCGCGATTACTGCACGCGTACACGCGCCGAAACCCCATACGTATATCAGCTGCCATGGGAATATAGCGGCTGATGCGGTTCCGAGGGCGGGCACGGACGACGTGAGCTTCAAGTGCGGGAATTTCGCTTGCGCGCCGTCGCGGCTGACACTGCGCGATTCGCGACTCGTGGAAATGGATTTTTTTTTTTTTTTTTTTTTTGTCTCTTCGCTTTCGTATTGTAGATTTTACGAAGATAAAAAAAAATGAAAATGAATGTATACATACGTGGACGATGTTTGAAGCCATGTGTTGGGAGGAATGCGTGTATAGACGCCCGTTACCGGCATGGCCCCAATTTGCGCTGCGTCTCCCGGTGCCCGAAATCGGGCTCACGTCCATCAGACGCGCTACATTACCGGGGACGTGACAGTATCATTCGAGGAGCCATCTGGCGGTGCACTTGGGGTCACCGATTCCTCGTCATAATGACGGGTCCGGCCCACCCTCCCCCGGGAATTTCCGCTCGAAGGGTCGAGCAAAAGAGAACTCGGTGGTGGGATTATGCACTGCACCGCGGCTGTACATTCCGAATGTGAAGTCACCTATTATCCGCGTGGTTGTCTTTTGGCACTCGTCGCAGCCAAGTCCTCCACGTCTGCGTTGGCTGAAGTGCCTTTATGGATGTAACTCGGATTTATAAAGAAATTTATAAAGAAAAAAAAAAAAAAAAAAAAAGGAAAAAAGAAAAAATCCAATATAATATATAACGTTTTAGAATCTATGTGAACTTGGTGTCACGTTGCGTAGGTCCGAGCGTGCAATGGGTATTTGATTTCTCGGGTGGGGTACAATCGTCGATAATGACATAGAGGGGCAGTCCACCGTCAGGAATGTTATGTGAATGGCTGCTGATGCGCAGTTGTGACGGGATCGGGGGAATCATAACTATTCACTGGGTCGTCACAATGTATAGTTTGATCAATTTGCGGTAGGTGGTTGGCGACACGTAACTCTGTGGATTTAGTTGTTAAATACTCGACCTGTTTTGGTGAGGAAAGGAGCCAACGGTGACCCACAACTAAAAACACATTTGAGCCGTTTTTAAATTTTTAAGGATTATGTTGAATTTTTGAAATATATTCGTAGTGGTGGATGAATTTAAAAAAAAAAAATGATTTTTTTACCTCGTCTCGCCATAGAAAAGGACGTTTTTTAACAAACAGTCACGAGTAACTGGGCCATGACGATGAGGTATTCAAATTCGTGCGGTTTTCGCGTTGCAGTTGTCAACCTCAATTTTTCAGTTAAATGGCATTAAAGATGCAGAACATTACATTTAAGTGTACAAGCACATTTTATGAAAATTACAACACTTGAGAGTTTTTTTTCAAGAAACTTTTTTTGAAAAAAAAAAAGAAAAAAAAAAAGGAAACTCATAGTACACAATCTTTTACCACGGATTTTCAATAAAAGTTAAGACAAAGCGACGTAGGACCTTCCGCACGTAGCCACCAGAAATACCTTCCCTTGCCAAGGGGGCGCAGGACGAGAGGGCAGCCCAAAAGAATTTCGGTACAATTTAAGAGAGGGAGCAGAGAGAAACAAAGGGGAAAAGAAATAAAAGGGGCGCACGACGAGAAACTTGGCGGTTACGGAGCGTCAAAGTACAACATTCGAGAGCTACAGCGGAGCCTTCATCCCCTCGGTCTTTGTCTTTCGTCGTTCCGCACCGCCCTCGGGAACCGCAGTTTTGCCCTTTTTTCCCTTAGATTTTCGCGCTATAATCGCATAAGCCCCCCCCCCCTAGCTTTCCCTCGAGAGTTTTGTGCAGCCGCGAGCACGTTAATACCACCTCGACTGATGTGCCGTATAGTTACGCCGTTGTACGACGCGAATAGCCGGCAGGTGCGTCGAAAGAGGGCCCTTGTATCGCGGCCTAGAGGGCAGCTCTTTTTTTTTTTTTTTTTTTGTTTCAAACACGCGCCGAGAGCAGCGTCCGGGTGAATTAAAACGGGCGACGAGTGCAGCGCCGAGGAGAACCGGGGATTTTGTGAAAAGTAGCGGTGCGTCCGTTCGCGCCCTCGCTCGTAAATTGGACGGGAGGCAGTTACTTGGTCGCCGCCGCAGGAACCCTTTGTTGCGCACCTTCTCTGATGCTTCTGTGTCTACGGCTTTCTTTTTTTTTTTTTTTTTTTTTTTTTTTTTGTTTTTTAACCATACTGCACTGCACATCGAGAGGGGACGAGACGAGAGGGGAGATCTCTCTTTGACGGCATTTTTTTATTGCATACATTTTGGAGCTCGGATGGGCTAACTTGGTTTTTTTGAAACGATGGATCGTTACGGTGTGAATAAACTTTGGGGGTGGTTGAATAAACAATTGCCAATCCGAAATCCATTTCATTGGAAAAATATGTTTTTTTTTAATCGAGAATTAACAACTAAACGGGGTGGTTTATAAACGTAATGTGGGCCGCTGTGGAATATTTGCCCCAAGCTCTCTCTACCACATCGCTGAATTTAAATTCAAATTATCGGTACTCCCCCAACATTCCAATAAAGTACGTTTTCTGGAATATTGTTACTTTGATACTCGTAGTAATAATATACGGTACCGAAAATGTGTTGATGTTGCAATTCCATGTTTCAACAACATCAATGAATTTTGAGTAAAATTATTTTGTTTGTAAGCTAAAATTGCTAAAGGTTTTCGAGTAAATATACAATCTGTGGGTAATATTGGTTTTCCGTGATTGTGACATCAATTAGAAAACTATTTTCATTTCCAAACTACGTTTCGCAAATATCGTCTGGCTTCGGTGCTGTTTCGAGTTAACTACATAGTAATCAAACATGTCAACTATTTGACCATTTCTAACATTTTGTAGAATTATATTTTATTATTAACCTAATAAAATAAACATGTTTCGTGAAATTTAATTTAAAATTTAAACATTGAAACAATTTCCAGTATTTCAATGGAGTGTGCCAAATTAAATAATGTAACTTTGACATGAACACACATCAATAAAGTAAAATTGAACGGTAAAGAATTCGTTTGTAAATACTCTATGCTGAAGTAAAACTAATGAATCCATGAAACGCGTCGTGTTTACAATTGGAAGGTAATGAGAATTTTATGGACTCACGGGGTACACAATCAAAAACAGTTTTTTTTTTCACACAAAGAAAAAGACAGATCCTTTGTTTCCCTCGATAATTAAATTCGGCTCGTAATTCAACTCAGTTTGTACCTCCATCCATTCGCAATTTGTCAAAAACTTTTCCATCAAATCTCCGCAGCGAATAAATTTCCTTCGCATTGCTTTGAACGTTGGTTAACGTCAATTTTGACTATCTAAAATTCTACGCGAGATTCGCCGTGACAGCTTCTTTATTCTTTGCGCGTATGTCCCGTGACATACATTTTCGAACAGCCGTCGGAATAACGAAACGCATGGTGTTTGACATTTTTGCGCTTTACGTCTATCCCCCGCTACATGAAGCATATCAGTTTTTCAATCTTCGAACAATTATTTGCTTTTTCACTCACGTTATTGGACAAAAGAGCCGCTCTTGGTTGGATTGCCATGCTTACCTGAAACAAATAAAGAAAAATATGAATACGTGACACTTGGAGGCACATTTTTTTTTTTTTTGACGTACATTCATTCAAGGACAAAATTACAGACAAAAATAAATGTTCATTTTTCTTCTCATTCTAGTGATAATTTACTTGATCGTACATATAAAAAATTTATGCGGATGGTGGGTAAAATTGAAAATTTTTTTTTAAAATACACCACCGTAGCGCATTATCACGGAGGTCGGCGACTTGAGAAATGGAGGGAAAAAAAAAAAAAACATTCACTCAAAATGAGGAAGTAGCCTGTCCGCACACGGGAGTCTGAGTGCCAAGGGGGATTAGAATATGCCAAGCCCGATTGGGATTTATTTCACACTCGACGTCCGATAGACTTATACACCGCCTCCACCGTGGTCGGGATGGCATCTAAAAAGTGTCGAAAAAACGTACGTCTCGCGCTGGCACTGCTGAGGGCAAAAAGGGCCCGACAGACGAAAACAGGGAGCGAAAAGCCTCTGCGGTGAAATATACGGACCGATCGTTCCGTCTGAATACGTTCGCCTGTGTTTTTCCACGCGCACGTCTGGCGCCCTATCAGACGGAAACGCGCTTGCATATTTTTCCGCAAGTCCGAGCGCGTAAGTGCGACGAGGGTCGCGCATAGGTACGTGTATACTTATACATTATACATGCTGTCTGTAATACGTGGGATACAGGTTACATTGTGTGGGGTTGTCTGCATGGCTGCGTTATTTTTTCTTTATTTGCCGTCGTTCCGGTTCTACAACTGCTTTTCTTTGCTAATGGAGGTACATTAAAGGATTCGCAGTGAAAGGTATTTTGAGTTGTTGCAGAGTGGCTCGCTTCTCTTGGAGGGGGGAGGAGGTGGAGGGGACTCGGAAGCTGGGTGCAGGAAAAAACTGATTTTAATATCTTTCCGATAATGGAGCTGCTCTCGCGTAGCCCCTAAACGACGCTGTACTCTGGAGACGGTCGGTGTTGCGGGTGTGTATGCGTATGGACGATTCCTTAAAAATTAGTGGCATAAGTTGAAAAAAAATATTGCAATTTTGCGCTTAAGACGACATTTCAGACATTGTAGCGCTTAAGAATTTATTTTGATTTTTATCAATCGATACCATACTTTATGTAATTATAAATAAGTCTATTCGGAGCAAGAGCATACTTTAAGATTCCTATCTCTTTACCGGATGTATTGCATTATATTAAGAGACGGTCTCCAAAATAAAACAAAATTTTTTTTTTTAATTGTAGCATGTGGAAACTTGAATTAACTCAAAATAAACGATTAAATTAAACTTTTGTTTCTCAGTTTAAAACCTTTGCACTGAAATAATATGCGTTTCAATTACGAGGGATTTTTTTTTTCTGAGTTTTTCAATGGAATCGGTCCTGTACAAAAAATCCACTATAATCTCGATAGGACTACACTTTGTCTTTCAAATTTATCGGACGCAATTAACAAAAAAGTGGAACAAAGGATCGTAAAGCTATTGAAAAAAGATTTATTCCGAGATCACCTCGAAAGAGTTCAAGTACCGACAACAGAGCCGTGTACAGGACGGATATCGTGACATCGGATATCCCAAAGAGGCATTTTTTTTTCGATTTCCGAACGCGCACTCAAACAGCCTCATTTCCCCCCCCCCCTCCCCCTAGAGATTGGATTACCACCGAGAAGAGGAAAAGCTTCGCTACTATTGTAGCCGAGACATCCGAACACGCTTCAAATGACCGGGTAAGAGAAGGGAGAACCGGCGCGTCATAGTGATTCTGAATGGGCCGAAGGGAAGAGATGAGAGGGTAAGAAAGTGGCTACGTGCTCGGATAATCTGACTTCTCGATGATCCTTGGGTTTTCCGGGGCAGAGAGGGCATAAGATATGAATAGTACGAGAGTCGCCCGTGCGATGAAAGTCTACTATAGTGTGGGGAGGCAGGGAGGGTCAGCGATCGGCCTTACTTTTTATCGATATCGAAGCGGTGACTTTATTGAATTTCATACGGCTTTGCTCAAGAGAAGCATAAAAGTATTGTTATCTCATATTCATGGATGTACTTGCGGATTCCTCGAATAATCTCTATTAGAGTGTCGTTCACTTGGCTTTGGAATTTTGTTTAATCCACGCGGTAAAACAATTTTAAGGATTTTTGGAAAAATGTATAACAAGAGGTCTCAAACGAGGGTTTAAAAATAATTTTAATTTAACTTTGGTATACAGGTTTCTGACAACTGTTTGTGAATATGTTAAAAAAACATCTGGAAAATAAAAATTTGTTTTCTTTCAAAGGAAATCGGTCAAACTGGCTTACGAAACTAATCCAGCGTTAACGAACGAATCGACTTTCTCGAACCTCAAATGCGAATTTTGTTTTCTATTTTTTTTTTCGACATTTTTCATCCCCTTTCTCAATGTTTCCTATAAAAAGCAGACTCGCAGATCGCAACGAATTTCCTAATCAAACCCTTCGTTATCGGGAAAACTCCAGCTTTTCTAGCAACAAAATTTTTTTGATGAGCACTCCCAGCTTTCCAGGATACCATTGACTTCCTTTACGACTACCAAGTATGCGTGTGTATGTATATATATATGGGGTAAGGAACCGCAGCGATACCCACTCAAATAAATGAAAAAGACGAGCGACTCCTTTCTCCGAATGTGAATCTCGGCGCACTAGCGAGTTGCCCCCGTTCGAGGTGGCTTCTGAGGAATTTCGTTTACAGCGAATACCAGGTCGTGAAAAAAGCAAAGCACGAAAGAAACAAAAAAAATAAAAAAATAAAAAAATAAAAAAGAGAGATCCCGAGCTCGGTATCGGGAGGAGGAGGAGGAGAGACTCAAAGACGTCGCCACGATTCCCGTGCATTTCTCGGGATAAGACGAAGGAGGTAGCCCCAGCCTGAGGAAGACAGGAGCGCATCCGTCGAGCGGAAAATGTTTTAGCGCGAGAAATGTAGCTTCGTTCCGATCCGATATTGAAAGAAAGAAAGAAAGGAGAGAAAAAAGAGGGCAGGAAGTTGGTCCCGCCGGAGAAGAGGATTTTTGAGGGCGAGGGATTAGACCGCGGAAGACGACGTTAGCCGAGTCTGACGCCTTGTCAAATATTTGCCGAGATCCGGCAGGGGAGCCACGAAGGAAGGGGCAGACTTGAGACTTATTATATGGGAGAGACTTGCAGGGACACTCGATTTCTTTTTCTTTTCTTCCTACTTTTGCGCGGATTTGCAATTCTTTCTTGTTATTTCTTTTTTTCTCATCTTCATTATAGTTTCGCATTGTCATCTGTCGTCGAGCCACAGAGACAAAACAGACATTTAATTTATCTTTCAACTTTTACTAAAAGAAAAACAAAAAAATATTTCAAAAGACCAACGCAGCACAATGATGCATCGGTACAATAGTGTTCAGTAGTATGTATCAAGATACGGTCAGACATACGCGTACTTTAATGAAAATCATCTTACGAAGCGATTTGAAAACGCTTGGTTACGAAATCACAGTACCTCATGTATAAAATGTTTTACTTCTTCGACAATTGTAACTTTAACGAGTAAAACAAAGTCGGATACTTGATGAAAAGCCAAGATAAACGTAAGAATCTCCTTTTAATGGACTCGTGAAAAAAAAACAGCAATGCAACTGGAGCGTAACAACGTGTAAAAATAAAGTTGGTAAGGAGTCTCGGAGCAAAACTCGGAAATTTGTTCGTCCCCCCCCGTGGGCATGTCGTTTAGCGCTTCCTTCTCAGGTGCCAACTCCTTGCTCGAAAAATAAAACTGGGCCCATTATCTGAAAGCTACGCGAGAAAGTTAAACAGAAACGAGGAACGTTATTTTTCAGCTTTTAAAAAAAATGTTTCTCTGCCAATTTTAATTTTGTCCTCCCTCACCCGAAAAGAGATCAAATTCATTACAAAAGCGCTTGTCCACGGTGCATTTATAAATTTCTCCCTACCCACTGCCACAAAAGCTGTACGAACAAACGAGATTAAGCGGCAAAAGCCACTTTGACTCAATTAATTGAAAAATACTCGCACCACCACGACAAGTGAAAAGAGGTGTATATTTATATATAAAAAAAAAAAAGCCGTATTCATCGTCAACGCTGTTGCAACGAAAGCTATATAGGCTACAGCTCCGGAGTTTGCGCGCGTAGAGTAACCTCGGACAGGAGCCAATGCACATATCCGACCCACGTTGAACTTTCGATCCGCGCACACGCAGAAATTGATTAATTAATTAATAATCCCCAGTTCGTGGGATCCGCGCGGTGGTGGTTTCTGGCACGAGGCTCGCGATAATTAGATGTATACCGACACGTTGATGGAAATCGACAGCGGCACCATATACCTTTTTACGTATATGCAGCAAGGAACGCTTTTCGTTGATACAATAAAAATGATGGCGACAGCGATGGACGAACGACGAGTTGTCCGCTACTTCCACGAATTTCCTCGATCACCGAGGGCAGTTGTATTAGAACGAAGCTCATTTGTCATCGGTCGGGTAGCGGTGGCGAAGAGGAAGTGCAGCACGTAGGGCAAAAGTAAACATCGAGGCTTCGTATAGGCGAGTGCACCCGCGCACGGATGCATCGGGCGTTGCTGCGTAATGCCGCACCGAGGACGGTTTTATGGGGGGTCGAGCTCCGAGCCAATGACCAACCGGGAACTACCACCGGATTTCAAACGTGGACGTGTGTAAACAGTATATAGGCAAATGCGCGCTCTGCTGCACGACTGGATTTAACGGCTTCGTAATTTTTATCGGATACGTTGCTGGTTTTACGTGGTCGGTGTGCTGTACACGGGCGAGCGAGCTCTGCGAGGATCACAGGGTATCGCTTGCTTTTTGATTTGGAGGAGCTGTTCGGAGGGAGCGTTTGGATGCGTTTGTTCAATTTGAGCTGGAATTCGAGATTTTTATAAATGAGCATCAGTCAAACGGGAGATGGTCGTTGAAAGATTTAATGAAAGCTTGGATGTCAAACAAGGACATTGTTTCATTTTTCGGTAAAACGAGGCGTTTTCGCATTTTTTTATCTAATCAAACAAATCAATGGCTTATTCATGTACAATTTTAACCATCGAATTTTAGTTTTAATTTAAAGTATTCGCGTGTAGAAAAGAAACAATTGAAGTATAGGTGTTCGAAATGAATTTAAAAAAAAACAGCGCTGCTATTTCATTTTGCGATCGGCCCGAGCTAAGTGATTAACAGAGGCAGCTCCCTCGTCAAATATTTTGCCTCGTGGAAAAAAGAAAGAAAGAAAGAAAAAATACCGCGTGAATGCATTACTCAAGACTCGTGCTCGCGGCAGAGCGCGCGTGTATATGTAAAGTGTAAAGAGAAAACATTCACTATACGCTCGAGTGCGTGAAAGGACCCCCATAACGCATATACGCGCATCGATAACGTCGAGTGCTTCCTTTTTAATTCGCGGGTAGCAGCACTGCCGGAGGAAGAGGATGAAAAAATATGTGCTCCCGAGCGCGAGCGAGTTCTCGTACAGTGGGTACTTTTTCCTTCGAGACGCCATTTCTCCCTCTCTCTGGTGTTATATCCTCACACGGCACTCAATCTCTCGAGCAATTCCAGGTGCTCCGAGAGTAGATATTCCCGCAACAGCTTGATGGGGCGAAGAAAGAGAGGGAGAGAGTGTAAAAAAAAAAAAAAAAAAAAAAGAGGAGGCTGCGCGCAGAGAATGAAATAACTTAATTCAAAAGAGAAAGAGAGGAAATAGAGCGGGTGAAGGGAGAGGAAAATAATACGTGGCGCATAAATCAAGCCTCTCTTCCTGGGTTTTAGAGCTGAGGAAGAAAAAGAGTGTACGCGGAGCTCTGGTGCACTTTTATCGCGTCGCCATGGCATTTGGGAGAAAAACAGAGAGAGAGAGATAGGCGCAATCTACTGCGCTTGAAAAAACAAAAAGTGAGTCCGGGGAGGCCTATCGATTTTCAATGCAAATTTTCTCCGCCGAGTACTTCCAGTGAGTCCGTGCACGCGAAAAATAGATTTCCGTACAAATGCTCGCGTGTTTTTGTAATCGATCCACCGGCGTACCTATACTGGATGGACACGTAAGATATGGACACTGAGGCATAAAGGAGGAGGACACGTACGCTCGGCACTGTTTGGGCAGACAACCCCACCCTACTTTCGCAAAAGTTGGCAGAGGCTATACGGCTGGAGTACTTGCGATAGCGCTTCAAGGTGTTTTCGAGAGAATGCCAAACTCGAGCTGCAAAACGACTGCGATTGATTTTTAATTCGATGCAAAAATTATTTCTCATTTGAGTGTATACTAAAAAAGTTATGGAAGTAGCATCCACCTTGGTGAATCGGAAAAAGTTGGAAACTATTTTGCTTTTGCGTGCCTTTGTGTAATGTGTATTTACAAAGTTTTATGAAAAAAAAAAAAAAAAATGGTATTTATCGAGGTGGAGAAAATTTTTCAAATATTGGGGTTTGGGAGAAATTTGCTATGAACATTTTGTTTTTAAATCAAGTCAAGTGGTTACGAATTTGCCTGCACAAAGTGTGCAAAGTGCTTGATTGTGTCACTAGATATTTTTGCGAGATCTTTTTTTTGTGGAACTACTCATGTGCGATTGTACCAGCGGTTTGAGTTAACGAGATGTTAATTATGTCTGTAAGTGCAAACGAATTACACTTGAAGCGCAGAGGAAGATAATATTAGTGGTTTATTCACTTTAGAATGCCAAACAATAAAATCCCTCCGGCATGTGTAATAACATCATGCCATAACGGAAATGATGGAAGCGTCGGTGGGTAAAAACCGATATTATATCGAGGCAAAATCTATTATTTCGCTCGATTTCGCGATTCATACGTATATACGTACACGAAACGCCCGGAGGCCAAAATAAACGAAATCTTCTCGACTGTAATATTCAAGCGAACTGGTGTAAAAAAAATCGTACCTCATCATTCGTTTTTTGTTGACCGAGCGTTTAAAGAATAACACACGAATTTCGACCAAAAATTCGGAAATGTTCCTAGTTTTTTATTTTTTTGTTTCAGAGAAAACAGTCATCACACCTAGAGTTTAACAACGAGCTTATTTGATAGAGAAACAAATTTAATAATAATACTCCACGAGCACTTTTACTCCATAGCAATAACGCAAAGTGCATTTTTTCATCCTCATCCGCACCTACGAGTCGCTCTATCGCTCGAACACACACACACTCACACACGCTTCTCCCGCAGATTTAACTGCGCCATTGGGACCAATAGTAATGTCTTCCACTAAGAACCGAAAGCTCTTTCTCCACGGAGCCCCACCTACCCCTTTCTTTCCATTCTCAACTGCAGAAAATGGGAAAAAAAAGAAAAAAAAAAAAAAAAAACCCACAAAGGAGAGAAAAAGGAAAGAAGAGCCTCTTTCTCGGGGGCAATCTTTCGGATTTCGCGACCATCGGAGGGTAGGTATATACGAAAGAGCAGCAGCGGCGAACCGTATCGAATATGTAAGAGAAGTATCAGGCAAGGGGGTGCCTATACCATGTATACAGATACCTACATGTTTAGTTAGAAAAGTACCTATAGATACACGTGAGCTCATGCACAGAGCCTCGGTACAAAGTCCACCTTGGAGGGCATCGCAAAGTACGCCGAAGGCATTTCGAGACCCGAGGTACAGAGAGATATCCGCAGAAGCTTTGAATAGGTACATCGGCGGCAAAGGAGTAGGTATTTCCGTGCTAATTAGGGCGTATCAGCATCAGCTTTCGCGTAGCTGTACGTATGACGTCGGAAGGGGGTGGAAAAGTCAAAGCAAAAGAGGGAGTCTATTACGCCTGACGTGATAATACGATATTCGCGGAAAAGCCGCCAAACTGCGCCAGTTTGCGCGAAAGATTTGGCATTTTGAAACTGGAACCGGCAGTCCTCGCGCGCTTGGTGCACCGTTGAGCTCGTACGCCGCGCGTAGAGTTATTTCGCTGAATTACTTCACTAGTGGGTGGTAGCGAGTAATACAGTTTAATTACCTGCCGCGGGGTTAACGCAGGGATTCCGATGGTATTTAAATTTGTAATGCTATTTCTGCAACAATTTACCCTCGAGTGCGTGTACAGGTTGTTAAAATTATCTAGCGATTATCTTGTGCTCGAGTGTTGGAAACATATGTAAAAATGCATCAAGTTTCAGGTATTTGGTTAACAATCTCCCTGCGAGTGTGCTGCTGAGAAAAACCATGATTGCGAGTAATTGAAAAAAATTTACCTGTACATGATGTGAAATTCCACGCGTGGAACTGTGTAGTGTACATGTAACGTTAATTAAAATGCATAATTGGCAGGGCTTGTTTTTATCACTATTTATAGTTAATAAACAAAACCGCAAATAATGAAAAAAAAATAAGCAACATTTTTCAACAGAAAACAATTTTGAAAAAAAAAAAAACGAAAACGTTCTCTTTCACTTGGTTTTCACGCATTATAATCCGACAGAGAATCGAAAATTCCCAGCAGAGTATACGCTAAAAATTATACCTGCCGTAATTTTCGAGTTACACACGGTGTACGGAGGTACACGCAGCACGAAACATTTTCCGGGAGAAGAAGACAAGGGGATGTGGGTGGAAAAGGGATCGAGGGGGAGGAGAAATTCCACAACGAGCTAAAAGCTATAGATACACAACCGGTAGATACGAAAAGAGGTGGGGGCGAGAGAAGTGCGACAGTAGTCCCCCCCTCCCCCAACTCGTTCGCTAGCAGCAGCAGCTCAACCGCAAGTCCATAAATCAGCGCATCGCGAAAATTTCTATACGCACTGTAACACCCGGCCAGCGCCCCCGTCCAACCTTTTCTCTCTCTCTCTCTCCTGTGTCCCGTTGTCGTATGGCGAACAATGGGGCAGCGAGCAGGTAGGTGTGTGTCAAGCTGCTACACCGCTGCGCCGAGAGAAATATGTAAGTGCAGAAACAAAATGCTGCCCAGCGAGCAGTGGCCAGTGTCTGGCTGTGCGCACTTCCTGCAGCTAGTACTAGAGCAAAAGTAGCAGTAGTAGTTGCAGGAGGCGAGCAATGCGTCATCGTTGAAAATAGGACGATTTTCAGCGCTAGCGCCACGCTGCCGCTGCTATATCCTATTTTTGTCTCGATACAAGCCCCTTCCAGGGGCCATTTCGTAACGAGAGCGAAAACTCGCCCCCTACCCTCTAGCGCACGGTCCAATGATCCTTTATCCGCGTTCCGCTTTTCTGCCCTCTTTTTCTTCTTCTAACGGCTATCTCGACTACCGCGAATTTATAACCCTCCTCCTCCTCCTTCTGCTGGGTGCACCCTCTTCCTCTTTATAAAAGTTAAATGGCCACCCTCCCTCTCTGACTCGGTTTTCTCCTCGCTCGGACAGCTGTTGCGAAATAATTTTCCCCCACGGAGGGTCAAAAGAGCCCGGGATTGCTGGCATTCCAACCCCTTTTTTTCTTCCAGCTCTCAACAGGGCGGGGTATTTCTGTACGGTAGCTAATATTTACGGAGTTGTTGATCCGTGCTGGGCTCCGATTAGTAGGAATTTCACACTCACTCATTTAATTTACCTTTCTCATTGTGATGTATACGTATGCATATATGTGTACCCATATATATACCCACATGTATCGTTTTTTGCTTGTTTTTAACGCGAATCGAAAGAAACAATAAACACGTAAAAATAACATCATCCCGAGGGTGCTCTCTTTGCAGAGATATTGCAATGATTTCTGGGAAACATGTGTTTTTGTTTTACATTTAGATAAAATCAATCAGAGCATCGTGCAATATTCATCAATTAGTGCATCGAAAATAACCCGCATCTGGGATTTTCGCCGAACGATTTGTATGTATAAATTCCAGGATTGGCGAAACAAACGAACCGGAAAGGCAAAAACACGGAGATTTTCACGCTCTGCGTCCTTTCGTCGCGTTGTAATGATCATATTCATCGCGAAATTCAATACCCGCGACGCACTCAAGCGTGAAAAAGGGTATCGGAATCTCCCCCCCCCCACCCCCACAAGCAACGAATCGAAATTACAACCGCACGCGAACGTCACCAGCAGCGTTTTGCTCTATTACCCCAGAAAACGTAAGCGCACTCGACTGCGCGGAAACAAATTTTTTCTTTTTTTTCTTCCACGACACCGAAATAAATACACGAATTGGCGCAGCGACGAAAAACACGCGCTACTCTATTAGCTCATCGAAAGGAGAGGTTGCGGGCGTCAATTTGCTGCTTACGACCCTCTGAAAAAACTCTCCCGTTCTAGGCTTTCGCGACGAAAAAAAAAAAAAAAAAAAAAGAAAAAAATACATTTTTTGTGCTGGCGAAAGAAAAAAAAAAGAAAAAAATCACCGACCAAACAGCAATCGGACGCACACCCGCACTAAATTCCAGCCAGCGTCGCATCAGCGCACGGACCGCGCCCGCCTGCTAACGACAGAGGCTCAAATTTACGTTCGCGCGAGTCCGGGAAAACACAACAATGCACGTTCCTCATTTGAGCCTTTTATTTTTGCGCACACGCGCGTAATGCACGTTTACAATATACACCCTATACCGTGAGAGCAAGTATACGCGCGGATGGCTCGGAATTAATGGGACACGGCGCAGAGGAGGCGTCTGGCACAGCGTCGTCGTCGCCGGCTGCAGCGTCGCAAATCGTTTTTGAATCGTATCAATAATTCATGCCCGATTATAATACACGGAAGGAACGCCGGTGCCCCCCCTCCCTTGCACTTTTGCTCTATTGATTAATTTACGCGTGTGTACCGGAGGCGGGGGATGGCATGTTAATTTATTGAAATTAGCCGGCGAAGCGGGCGATTGTCGCGATACCTGATGCCGCGCGTCTTCAACCCTCTTTCGCTCATCGATGTTTTATTCAGCGAGAGGCACTTTCTGTCCGAAACTTTGCGAACCGAGCGATTTTTTTCCCTTTTATGGAGTAATCCAGGCAGCATTTAAGTATACATAGCGAGGGGCGCAATCAAGTGCCTGGGAGGAGGGAAAAAACACTCTTTTTTTTGCGCTCGCTCGCAGCCTTTCTTTCGGCGAGTTTTTCGCGATGCGATTACGAGAGTTTAAATTTCTCCCCCCCCCCTCTAGCCCTATTTTTTTTTTTTTTTTCATAGAAACGCGCTTTCGCGGAGAGGAAAAGTTTCCTCCCGGCTTGTTAGCAGCACAATGCGCCTGCCTCGCCGCGTAGGGACGTTTTGATCGCGTTGGCTTTTTTCCTCGCTCCTTTCCTTCTCATTTGCCTCTTTGACGCTCGAGCTTCTTTTTGCGCTTCGTTTTTTCTTCCCTTTTTTTTTTTTTTTTTGCGGAAAGTTTGGAGAGACTCGTCGAAACACGATGCTGGCCAAAGTACGAGTAGCCAGAGCGTGAGTATTTACTCGTCTGTTATCGCTCGTAATGGGCGTGCGTATATTTGAACGGTAAAAGTGTTTTGAATAAGCAAATAAGGCTCATACTCGCCGGGCGGGCAAACAACCGGCGAGTCGGTGTTTTCATTCGAAAATAGGTTACGGTAACTTTTTTTACAAACATTTTTTTTTTTTTTTTTTTTTTTGTCCACCAATCCGATCCTACTGCTTACTGTACCATAAACATTTAGGAAAACACGCTGTTTTTTTTTTGGCTTGTTTACTTGCCCGGGAGGTCGAATTTCGAGTGAAAAAAAATAACCACGCGCTTTTTTTCACCGATACGGAAAAAAAAGCTTTCGAAATAATACCGTGGAGCAACAATAGCGTGGGTGGGGTAAATACTTTCTCTCTTCGATTCGATACGAAACTGCTTGACGCGTGTGTATAATTAACGAAAACTCGTCGCGTATTTTTCGAGTAAACATAACTAGCTGTCGTACGAAAGGAAAAAACAAAAAAACAATCGGAATGACCAGTTTGGTCGTATGTACCTATGCCTTGTTTTCACCGGTAATGAAAAATCATTGAATTCAAGTGCAGCCCCATCGCCGAGTGGTAATTACGTCGAAACAATAAAAACTACCGGCCCGAGCCACCGTACCCGTGCACTGAAATAACAGCCGCTAATTTTCCGGAACGACTGTGTACTTATCGCAACACCGAGGGAGAGAACGGCCAACAACAAGCAAAGTTGAATCGAAAGAAGGAGAGGAAAAAAAAAAAAAAAACACTTGTAGCATGCAAATGAAAAGTTTCGCGTCTCGGGAGCCGATCTCCGAGCGGCAGCTCTCAAACTCGCTTACGCACACCAACGTCACCCGTAATTTAATTTAACCCCCCCCCCCCGTACTCTGCCTTCGTTTAAACTTCCCCTCCTACCCTACTTATACCGTCCATTATTTTACTTCGTACACCTATACAAAGTCAGCCCGATAAATTTGCTCCACGCGCAACACACCCAACGCTATAACAGACCATCAGCCAAGTAAAATATTTTTCCTGAATTACAAGCGGCCCACTGCTTTATTTTCCTCCCCTCCCCCTCATGCTTTTTAGAGCGCGATGGTGCATTAGCGGCTGTTGTATTCACGGGGCTCCGTGTACACACCCAAACCCGTAATCGTCGGTCTCTAAAATGTTAATTTCGATAAACGTTGCTGGGCAACAACGAGCCGCGATTTATACTCGAAGAATAATATCAGCATGTGTATACCCGTACCTCAGAAACATCAGCAGGAATACATAGCAACGCTCACCCCATCGTTTCCTTTAATCACACGGTGTGTATCTGCCAAGGCCTCTCGACTTTTTCCGCGGTCCCTCCGTATCGTCCCATCGACACCTGCTCCCTCGGCAGAGCGGACCGATGACCGTCATAAGGCCGCTACACGATCGCGAAAAAAAAAAAGAGGAAAAGAGACAAAAACCACCGACACACTTCTGCGTGTACATCGAGGGACCGAGTGTATTTATTCCTCCCTCCCTCCCTCCCCTTACCGGAAAGGACTCTGCGGTGCAGCGATTTCACGCCCCTCTCCTCCGAAGGTGCATCGAAACCGGTTGTGAGCGAGTGTTTTGCTCGTCGTTTTGCGAGCGCTTGAAATTTCGTTTCCTTTAATTAAGGCGTGCGCGCGCTCTCGAGTTGACACTGCGTATATACGCGCCATACAGACTCGAGAACAAGGCAATTGCCGTGAGAAAGTGTTTACCCTGTGTTGCGTGTGTGTATTATTATTATCATAAGCGGAGAAAAAAAAATTTTTTTTTTCCGCATTGAAATCGCGAGTTTTACAGAGTTACACATCGGCGCATTGTCGGCGACTCGAAGAGCCTCGATAAAACACATTATATCTCAGTGGAGCTGTAGAAAGCCGCTACCGCGATAAATTTACACTCCACGTATGGGTGTACGCACAAACAAGCTTACCCCTCTGTTGGAGTGCGCAAAGATGTCGATAAATAACGGGGCCTCTCGAGAAAGGGGGCAGTGCAAGTGGCACGGGAGCTGCGGCCAAGTCGATAAATAAAAAAAATAAAAAAAAAAAAGCAGGAGCCACGTCGCGCGTACACGGTCGTTTACAAGTTGTATCTCGTCTAGCTTGTTGGAGTACCTATAAACGTGAGCCATCGGATTGAGGGGGTCGACCCCTTTCCTCTCGCGTAGGATAGAGCAAAAGATTAGCGTCCGATAAACGTCGCCGGCCAATTGCGCGTCTCGGCGGCCTTGAAGATTAATGACGCAGCATCGGCTTTTTTTCCCCTTTGCTCTGCTGGAACTGCTTTTCCTCTCTCTCTCTCTCTCTCTCTCTCTTTCGGGATGCGATATCGCTCACAGGAGCATGTAGATGATGCGCAAATAAGCCGCAGTTCGCTTATTGAATCTTTGCGGGTAGACGAGAGCCAGGAGGTTGCCGTTTTTCATACGATGTCTCTCGTTGTTGCGGGGTTATTATTTTCCATTCGTTCACAAGAAATGGGGCGGCTATAAGATAATAAGGTACATACGCGCGTGATCGACTTTTGGTTGGATTTTAATTTACCTGCTACGTGTAACGTGGATGGGGTTAAATTATACCGAAAAAATTTATCCAACTGACTAATTTATTATTTTTATTTACACTTGGAATGAGTTATCTCTGCATGAATGACTAAAATAAAAGGGTTGTTTTATTTGATGTTTTCATTGGTTTTTGATGTACGTGTAATGATTTACAGCAAGTTTTGACAAAATATAAAAAATCCACACCAAATTCGCAATATGAACGTTGTATTGTACCGGACAAAAAAAAATAGATTCCTTCGACGTCGTCAGCCATTCAAAATATCCTCGTCCATCAACTCCTCACTTCCCGTAATTGCGCAACCTCAAAAATAAAAAAGAAGCTGTACACTGCAAACTCCGCCCGCGGGGCACGAAAAAAGTTAGCAGAGCTTTTTTTTCGCAACACGACCGGAGACGCGCCGAGTCAAACGACGCCAGTCGGTCGGTCAGTCAACCTACGAAAACTCGCTTCCGTGGAAAAAAAAAAAAAAAAAAAATTCGTCCGAGATATCGAGCGCGACGGAAAGAAAAGAGACACGCAAGTCAAACAAACCCGCGAGCGAGCAAACTTTTCGTTCCCGGTCAGCCTGCCAGAAAGTAACAGCATCACCTCCCTCGCCCCATGCAGGCCTCTTTTCCGAGGGAACGCTTAAACGCACAGTAGCACAGGCATCAGCTTCATTAGCCGAGCCAACGCATTATAAACTTATTCAGCCCCCCCGTCGTCGTCGGATGAAATTTGACGTGTCGGACGCACGGCAAAGAAAAACCCACTGCCCCCCCCCCCCACGTCCATCGCCAAATTTTGAAATGGCCCTCTCTCTCCTACCGTGTTCATATATACATGCAAATGTTCGACCTCCTCCTCGGCCCCTAAAGTCCGTCAGTTTTCCAACTAATATAACTTCAGGTCCGCCACTCCGGTCGGCTCTGAAGGGGGTGAGAGGCTTCGCGTGTGTATACATACACGTAACCCACATGCCCCGAAATTCATTGGCGCGTGTCCCGAAGGCATATGCCACGCCATCTGCCTACACACGTAGCCCAACTTCCCTCCATCTCCACACAAGCGATCGACCATCGTGTCTTCCCCCCTCCGCCCCCTGAGCTTTCATTAATTACCATTTGAGCTGCGAGCCAAGCAATCCTTGTATCTTCTTCCGCCATCCTTTTGCGGATTTTTTCAGCAAAACCAGCTATTATTGTACTATAGTTTACGTGAAGCTCCATACAATAATGGGCACACGTGCAGCTTATACACATCGTACGTGAAGTAAGGGAGGATACACCCAACATACAGATAAGGAGATGGGCTATTAACGTCGGTTGCCGCACACGCCCCACCACCCCCCGTATCTCGCGTAATTTATGAATTATCAGCGATGTAAGTGGCGTGTAAGGGAGATTAGTCGATATTACGGGCATAGCAGGGCCTCGCATTATAACTCGTACCTACGTAATAAGCAGCCGTGTACAGTAGTGGCGTTCCAGGAGTACCCCGAGTACACCCCCAACCCCTGATATATTATATTACGCGCGTTAACCCGGAGGTAGCTATCTCTCACATCCTCGCGCGCTCTCTTCTTTTGTATACCCGCGCGTGAATAAGGAGCCACTATATACCGTGCCCCCCTCTCCCCCCCTGCTGCTTAATATGCGCGGGGGCGCACCCGAAATGGCCTGCCTACTGCTCGCTGAACAATTTCTAAGCTCGAGTGCGCGCGTGTAATATCACGCGGTGCTATGAGTTCTCTCGCGCTTTTTCTTCGTCTGCAGGCACGTACTCTTTTTTTTTTATTGTGAGGGAGGGAAAAAATTGGGACTGTCGAAACCTACTCAACACGCGGGAAAAAAAAAAATCGGTTTAACAAAACGAGCATTGAAGCAAAAGCCCCTGCCGAGTGGGCGTCGAAACTTTGGTTTCGCGGATGCTCCCCGACGCGTTGAAACAGCGGAGAGAAAAAACGCGCCGCGCGAGGATCGTATCGGCGGTACATTTGATCGGTCAAAGGGGAGCACGGAATTTTCAACGCCCCGAAAAAGCTCGACGAGTGACGACTGTGCGGTCAAAGTTTCGGCAAAAAGTTTCCTCGCCGTACGATACGCTCAAGCGTTGGCTTACCATATTACCGTGTTTCCACAGCATATAGAGAGAGAGAGAAAAATCGTAGCTATGAAAAATTGCAGGTAAAAGTTCGGTCCCTCCGCGGCGATCGATGGATCTTCGGAGCGAAAGGGGGCGAGAAGCAGCAGCTTGAGCGTCCGAGGCAAAAACAGGGGCTGCTGTCGCCAACTGCGGGAATAACCGACGTCAAGAGCTAGCCGTCACCTATATATATACACTTATATGTGTATCCGTGGTATAGACTGTCGTAACTAACCGCGCACGCACACGCCGGCCGGCGTCTTTTTCCCCGGAAAAGTACCAAAGTTGTTCTCGCGCTAGGAGGCAAAAACACGCTGCGCGCTTTCCTGCTGTTGCAAGCTCGACTTGCGAGCACCAGTGTGTGTGTGTGTGTGTGTGTGTGTGTGTGCGCGAGAGGAGCTCGGAGCGCTTGTACGTAAGCGCCACTCGTGACGGGGAAAAAGAGGTCGGGGAAAAAAAAGGCCGGAGATAAAGTAGTGGGGGGGGGCAATGGTACAGGGAGGGGGATAAGAAGAAACGGAGTAATTTTTGCAGTATTTAGAATGAGGGCCGGGGGCACGTTATTACACGCTCGTTTTGTCTTGCTACGTTTTTGCCGGGAGTACAAATCTTGGGAGCGTATAAATATAAATAACGTGGGAGTGGGGGGGGGAAAGACCTCTTTGTTTTTTTTCCCACTGCACGTGGGTATGTGTGTGTTACGGTTTTTATTGTTAGCTGCCTTAATAATTAAGGAGCTGTGTATTTTTTTTGTCCCGTGGCGGGGGCGAAAGTGCGCTAGTTTTTGGGAGAGCCGGATGAAATATCACTGCGTGGGGGCTATTGTGCCGTGGAGGAGGGATTATTATTTTGCGCTAAAGCAGAGTCACTGCTGTTTTTTTTTTTTTTTTTTATACATGCCCAGTGTGAGTTCCGCAGTGCGCTGGAAAGGAAGCAAAGATGAAAAAGCCACTGCTGTCCTAATTGCTAATACAGAATTTTCCTCCGCGAAAGGAATTAGAAATGCACAAAAGGCACGCGAGCGAGGTTAAATAGGGAAGGGAAAAAAAGGCCATTTTTCAAATGTACACGGGAAAAGCTGAGAGCAAGCTGTACAGGGTAGGAAAGAAAAACGAGAGCCGGGCGAAACAAAGAAAAACAGAGAGAAAGTGGCACTCCGACAACACGCATGCACTAGACGTAGCGAAAAAAAAAAAAAAAAAAAAGGGAGATATGACTGCCATGCGAGGAAGAAGAGGACGCTCGAGTCTCGGGAAACGAGTGCCTCGCGGCGCGGTGCTAATTGCCGCGATTATCTCAATTTCCGCAACCCAGGCGAAAAGTACCGGGTAATGGGGCTTCTGCGGAACGGAAGGAGAGAGCGTACGTGCAGCATTACACGAGTTCGGCTCGTTAGTCTGCCATTCAAACGTGGCATTACAGGCAAAATACGAGCGCAGAGCAATATTTCCGTCCCGTCTTTTTCTCTCTCTTTTTCAGAAGGACTCCACTCCGGAGCTTTTTGAAGGGAAATGTTGTTTTACGTTAAACCAACCTGGATTAACCGAGCCCGATGCCACTGGTGCATACCCTAGAATTCTCAAAAGCTAGGAAAATTCGCGCGATGGAACGAAACGGTGTAGTAAAATGGCACGGGCCGCTGGAAGTGAAAGGCCACCTTGAAAAATGTCGTCCATCCAGGACAAAGTTTCTGTCCCACTCCGAGTGTACGTATACATTTACAAAACACTATACACCAGGAGATGTCCGCTCGTGATGCAGAAAAAGCTCGGAGGAAGACGTCCAGAGGCGGATCCTACGTATATACCCATCCATTCAACCAGCTGCCACCGCTCTGCTTTTCCATTATTTTTCGACGTCATTATCCAAGTGCTCGAACGTCGCTGCAGTGCCCGATCGATCTATACATCTCCTCCCCCTCATCCGTTGCTTCATCTTCTTTTTCTGGAGCCCAACTTTTTTTGCCATTCATTCCAAACCCAGAGTCCATTACGGGCCGGTCCCTACTGACAATTAACTTCTGTCATTGCAGTTCGAATTTGGTACTCCACAACAGGGTTTGGTTTAATCGTAAAAAGAATAAATGTAATCCACATCAACGTGTACACTCTGGTCTGACCAATTCTACGCTTGTACTACTTGTCTGCGACTTCACGAATTTGCGGGAGAAAAAGACGAAAAAATCAAACTACGGTGGACGACAACAAAAGAGCCAAGCCTCTTTTCTCTCTCTCATTGAACAATTAAATTTATATATATGTGTATATCGTGCCAAAAGGGAGACGGAGGCGCTTCCTCGCGCGACACTTGAATCAAACGGAAGATTAAAACGAATCTCATTTCAAAGTTGGTGCGCTTTCTCAACTCTTTGGGTTTATTCCTCAACGGCGTACAGTGTGCTCCTCGCACCCCATTTCCGCGTCCTGAATAATTTATCAGTTTTCATTCTTTTAGGCGAAACTTTATGCTAATTTCGCCCCTTGCCGTTGTTGTTTGTAGCCTCTCTCTGCCCTTTCCCCCTCGCGATCTTCAATCTCTCAGTCGCGGGAAGAGCTTTTCCCTCTCTTTTGTTGCTCGAAAGACCCACATATACAGCTCCGTGAGTTATGAAGCAATGAACGAACGAGGCTGGTTTTTTTCCCCCCTTCCTCTTCGCTACGGCCAAATTGAACGATCTCGCGAGCTTATGAATTTGTTTGGCAGTGATTTATTTTCCCCGCTCGCGCCTCTATCCATCAACTTGATTGTACACTTTTTTTTTTTTTTTTTTTTTTTTTTTTTTTTTTTTGTCCACCAATCCGATCCTACTGCTTACTGTACCATAAACATTTAGGAAAACACGCTGTTTTTTTTTTGGCTTGTTTACTTGCCCGGGAGGTCGAATTTCGAGTGAAAAAAAATAACCACGCGCTTTTTTTCACCGATACGGAAAAAAAAGCTTTCGAAATAATACCGTGGAGCAACAATAGCGTGGGTGGGGTAAATACTTTCTCTCTTCGATTCGATACGAAACTGCTTGACGCGTGTGTATAATTAACGAAAACTCGTCGCGTATTTTTCGAGTAAACATAACTAGCTGTCGTACGAAAGGAAAAAACAAAAAAACAATCGGAATGACCAGTTTGGTCGTATGTACCTATGCCTTGTTTTCACCGGTAATGAAAAATCATTGAATTCAAGTGCAGCCCCATCGCCGAGTGGTAATTACGTCGAAACAATAAAAACTACCGGCCCGAGCCACCGTACCCGTGCACTGAAATAACAGCCGCTAATTTTCCGGAACGACTGTGTACTTATCGCAACACCGAGGGAGAGAACGGCCAACAACAAGCAAAGTTGAATCGAAAGAAGGAGAGGAAAAAAAAAAAAAAAACACTTGTAGCATGCAAATGAAAAGTTTCGCGTCTCGGGAGCCGATCTCCGAGCGGCAGCTCTCAAACTCGCTTACGCACACCAACGTCACCCGTAATTTAATTTAACCCCCCCCCCCGTACTCTGCCTTCGTTTAAACTTCCCCTCCTACCCTACTTATACCGTCCATTATTTTACTTCGTACACCTATACAAAGTCAGCCCGATAAATTTGCTCCACGCGCAACACACCCAACGCTATAACAGACCATCAGCCAAGTAAAATATTTTTCCTGAATTACAAGCGGCCCACTGCTTTATTTTCCTCCCCTCCCCCTCATGCTTTTTAGAGCGCGATGGTGCATTAGCGGCTGTTGTATTCACGGGGCTCCGTGTACACACCCAAACCCGTAATCGTCGGTCTCTAAAATGTTAATTTCGATAAACGTTGCTGGGCAACAACGAGCCGCGATTTATACTCGAAGAATAATATCAGCATGTGTATACCCGTACCTCAGAAACATCAGCAGGAATACATAGCAACGCTCACCCCATCGTTTCCTTTAATCACACGGTGTGTATCTGCCAAGGCCTCTCGACTTTTTCCGCGGTCCCTCCGTATCGTCCCATCGACACCTGCTCCCTCGGCAGAGCGGACCGATGACCGTCATAAGGCCGCTACACGATCGCGAAAAAAAAAAAGAGGAAAAGAGACAAAAACCACCGACACACTTCTGCGTGTACATCGAGGGACCGAGTGTATTTATTCCTCCCTCCCTCCCTCCCCTTACCGGAAAGGACTCTGCGGTGCAGCGATTTCACGCCCCTCTCCTCCGAAGGTGCATCGAAACCGGTTGTGAGCGAGTGTTTTGCTCGTCGTTTTGCGAGCGCTTGAAATTTCGTTTCCTTTAATTAAGGCGTGCGCGCGCTCTCGAGTTGACACTGCGTATATACGCGCCATACAGACTCGAGAACAAGGCAATTGCCGTGAGAAAGTGTTTACCCTGTGTTGCGTGTGTGTATTATTATTATCATAAGCGGAGAAAAAAAAATTTTTTTTTTCCGCATTGAAATCGCGAGTTTTACAGAGTTACACATCGGCGCATTGTCGGCGACTCGAAGAGCCTCGATAAAACACATTATATCTCAGTGGAGCTGTAGAAAGCCGCTACCGCGATAAATTTACACTCCACGTATGGGTGTACGCACAAACAAGCTTACCCCTCTGTTGGAGTGCGCAAAGATGTCGATAAATAACGGGGCCTCTCGAGAAAGGGGGCAGTGCAAGTGGCACGGGAGCTGCGGCCAAGTCGATAAATAAAAAAAATAAAAAAAAAAAAGCAGGAGCCACGTCGCGCGTACACGGTCGTTTACAAGTTGTATCTCGTCTAGCTTGTTGGAGTACCTATAAACGTGAGCCATCGGATTGAGGGGGTCGACCCCTTTCCTCTCGCGTAGGATAGAGCAAAAGATTAGCGTCCGATAAACGTCGCCGGCCAATTGCGCGTCTCGGCGGCCTTGAAGATTAATGACGCAGCATCGGCTTTTTTTCCCCTTTGCTCTGCTGGAACTGCTTTTCCTCTCTCTCTCTCTCTCTCTCTCTCTTTCGGGATGCGATATCGCTCACAGGAGCATGTAGATGATGCGCAAATAAGCCGCAGTTCGCTTATTGAATCTTTGCGGGTAGACGAGAGCCAGGAGGTTGCCGTTTTTCATACGATGTCTCTCGTTGTTGCGGGGTTATTATTTTCCATTCGTTCACAAGAAATGGGGCGGCTATAAGATAATAAGGTACATACGCGCGTGATCGACTTTTGGTTGGATTTTAATTTACCTGCTACGTGTAACGTGGATGGGGTTAAATTATACCGAAAAAATTTATCCAACTGACTAATTTATTATTTTTATTTACACTTGGAATGAGTTATCTCTGCATGAATGACTAAAATAAAAGGGTTGTTTTATTTGATGTTTTCATTGGTTTTTGATGTACGTGTAATGATTTACAGCAAGTTTTGACAAAATATAAAAAATCCACACCAAATTCGCAATATGAACGTTGTATTGTACCGGACAAAAAAAAATAGATTCCTTCGACGTCGTCAGCCATTCAAAATATCCTCGTCCATCAACTCCTCACTTCCCGTAATTGCGCAACCTCAAAAATAAAAAAGAAGCTGTACACTGCAAACTCCGCCCGCGGGGCACGAAAAAAGTTAGCAGAGCTTTTTTTTCGCAACACGACCGGAGACGCGCCGAGTCAAACGACGCCAGTCGGTCGGTCAGTCAACCTACGAAAACTCGCTTCCGTGGAAAAAAAAAAAAAAAAAAAAAAAAAAAAAAAAAAAAAAAAAA
>NW_019379522.1:1308572-1380305 GCF_000648655.2 Copidosoma floridanum | reverse complement strand
AGAGATATAAAAGAATACTACTTTTAATTTATTGAATACTCATTTTGACATCATTTAAAAGTATTTATTGAGTTTATTGAAATTCCATTTAAACCTTAAATAAAGTTTTTTTAAACTTTTTTGCAAGTTACATTTTAGTATTAGCTTTGATAAAACTATTTTTGAACTTTTTTTCAGATACATTTACTTATAACTTAGACAAAGTTAATTGTCGAAAAGCAAGAAAAAATTTATTTAATTTAGAAAAAAACTTTTTATTAAGTTTGAAGAAACTTTTTTTAAACTTGCGTTTAAAGTTCTGACCAAGTTTCGCTCTGTCTCAAGAAAAAACTTTTAAAAAACTTTATCTGAACAAGAACAAAAAACTTTTTTTAAAGTTTTTAAAACTTGATTTTTTTTACGTGGGTCGTAAAAGTCAGGTCGAGAATCGTGACGTCAACTGGATGAGAGCCGCACGTTGTTGTTCAAACGAATCGTTTTTCAAATTTAAGACTTCGTCCAGAGGGAAAAAAAAATTAACGCCCACACGAGACGGATAGTGCCGAAGCTGTCGTTGTGTATGAATGTCGCAGCAGAGATAGAGATAGAGAGAGAGAGAGATGGTAACAGAGACAATGAAACAGAGACCCGCTGATTTTCGCGCGTGGGCGCTTTACGACTTGTGTTTCCGCTCGCGGTCGTTTTCACGCAAATTTATTTTATTTTATTTCATTTTATTTATTTTTCACACTTCACATACCTCGTGATTCATCGCCGCAATTTCGGCGAAATTTCTCACCCCGTGTCCCTGCTTTCTACGTACTAATGTATAAAAACACGCGCGCACTCTTTCACACATCTATACTTTAATTGCGATACGAAAAAAAAAAAAAAAAAAAAAAAAAAAGAAAAAAACGAGATACCCAGTAACGAGCGCAACTCCTTTGAAACTCTTCAATCAAACTCTTCATTGCAACACGTTTTATATTTTTTTTTTTCTTCGCCCAAGTACCACTCGTAACCGTGACTTCTTAGCTCACAATAATTTTGAAAGCGTCGGCAATGAAAACTCCTCGAAACGCGTTTTTCCGTCTCGTTGGAAGCACCGAGAGGAACAAAAGCCCGGCGTAACTCGCGTTGGCGTGCCGCAAAAGCTCCCGCGCAGCTCCACGTCATCTCGCACAGCAGCTCGTCGCGTCTTTTTGCTCCTCTGGGAAAATAAAATTTAAAAAGCCACGGCCGTTACACACGAGCTGGAGAACAAAACGACGCTGCTGTGGTGTGTTGGCAGAGGCAGCGGGACGGGGGAAGCGCCTATATACGCGGCCAACTTGTTATTTCCCCATTTGGAGTAATTGCACGCAATTAAGCGAGATTAAGGGAACGTAAGTCGACGGGACGCGCGTCGTCGGCACTTCGTTCAATTGTCGGATCTTCCGTACCCCAGCGCTGTGGAGACAATGTCGTGCTCTCTCTCTCTCTCTCCCTCTTCGCTTTGGGTCTCTTTGGCTTGCTTTGCCTTACACCTCGTATTTTCCAAAATAGAGATGGTCGCGAAGCATTCAACTGGTGTGTGTGTGTGCGTGCGTGTGTGTCATGTGTAGGTATGCACAAAAAGAGAAGATGGAGCGACGAGGTGTCACTGTTTAGAGAGTTTAATTGATGTATGCGGCCCGTATAATTGTACAGCTTTTGCAGTATGGGTGAACTCTTATTGCGTTACCTTCTAATTAATATAATAAGTATCGCATGCGTATAGGTATATTACACGTACACGAGAATGGTATCTGTTTACATCAATATAATAATTAAAGAAAATATATTTTTTTTATTCAGAGGGTATAAACAAAAAAAAATTTTTTGGAATTGGAAGATGTGTCAAAGCAACCCATGCTTTCATTTCATTTATTTTTTATTTAATACCGTGTGCTTTTGAATTCTCATTGATGTGGTATCAGAGCAAAATATATTGAAATACGGTTTATTTTTCAAACAGAGGTTCTGTATTTACACGATCAAAAGTGAAACCCAACCAAACATTGGCCCATCAAAAACAACACTCGATAATTACGAAAAATTAAATACATCGACTTGATGTGATATGATGTGAAAGCTTATAACCAATTAAAATCAAATTACTTCCATTACTGTTGTTACTTTTATCGATATTAATACCAATGTTTGTATTTATTTCGTGGTAAATTCTCATCGAGGCAATTGCTCATCAAATAACAAAAAGATTCCTATAATGAAATTTCAATCAAGTTTTTTCTCAACGTTTCATTCGTTCATGTTTTTTGTTAACATCAAGTACAATCAATACAAATTTTTATACATATCTTTTCCTACACGTGCACTACAATTTAATTCACATTTAACGTACGCAACAAAAAATGCAAATCCCAATCGACGAGTCGTACAGCAGTTTATAAAACATATACAACACCGAATCGAGAAAAAAAAGCGAACGACTCACCAGTTGTACGTACGTGTGTTAACACTTGCATGCGGAATTTTCCAGCGCACGAGCGCACCATCACCTTACTCGCACACACGTAACACTTACTCGCGCAGAGCAGGGGCCGACAAACGCGTTATCGCACCCGAACAATTAGCACACGAGCAATCGGTGTAAATCGAGGTGGAAACGGGGGGGGGGGATCGGCCAACGGATATAATTACCGGTCAGAAGTACAGGGGAGGGGGGTGGCGTCCAGTTTTCGTGTTTATGCTCCCATCCGGGCGCGAGACCCCCACTCGGGCGATCGTCCCTTACACTTGCTTCAAATTTACGCCCCGGAGTGTCGTACATTATCCACAACACGTGCCACGTATGCGCTGCCCGACGACAACTCACGGCGAAAGCGTATAGGTTTTCTTTGTACCCCCCTTTTTTTTTTTTTTTTTGTTGGCTACTGCTTCGGACGGCGCACAACGGGCGCATGATTTACAGACAGGAGGCGGATCGGTAGCTTCGGCTTTTGCCATTGCGGATGCTTCGACGTACACTTAACTGGGCGAGAATTTACTATCTCCCCTCGGCTTTTATCGAATGATGGCGCATGTGTGTGTGTGTGTGTTTGGAAAAAGTACTCGACTGAAGGTCGTTTCGTAGGTACCATTGCTTGGTACAGATGATGAAGATTCTACAGTCGAGGACACGATTGATTGACAAACAGCACATAATTTCACTATTAATAATATTCAATTAATGGTAAAGTTCCGAAAGATACGCACGCACGCACGCATGAAAAATAACTCGTTCAATGTTGTTACAACCCAATATATACATTTAGAAACAATATACTCATTATTTAACGTGAGGTTGAGACAAGAGACGTGTATTTATCAATCATGCACATGTTTGGTTTACAGTTTCGAAGTAGATATTTGAGTTGCATGCCATCATTGCTAAGAAGAAAAATGTGATGAAAAAATCATGATAAACTCATTTGATGATCAAAGGTTTGAGTGTTTTCTAAATTATTGAGTGTGTGTGTACATATGGACATCATTGCGTCTCGGGGATCATTAATCACGACAAAACGTGTACCTGTATACGTTACAAATTCAGGGATTCATAAATAACCATGAAAAAAAAGATGTGAAAGAGGATCAGAGCAGTTGATTAATTTGTCATTATGGCACAGGTTTCTTGACTCCAAAACCACAAAAAGTCGGCACATCAATCAACCGAACAATCAAAAAATAATTAACTACAATTACATCGTGTTCCGCAACTCCCCGCCTCCTTTGCAGCGTATAGAGTCCATATTATACACAGTAAAGTATATTTCGACGAGACGATAAAACTAAACGAGAGCCATACATTATGGTCCACATCACAAAGTACAACGTTGGGCAGCGTCGCTTGAAATATTACGTACACGGGACGTACACGCCACACCGTATGTGTGGGTGCACGGAGGATCGAGAAAGGGGGGCAGTGGCGCACAGGCGGGGGGGTGCTTTTGATTTAAAAGAAGAAGTTTCCTTCTCCGGGTCCAAATTTTCGGGGCTTAAATAAGGGGACGAGCTGGCTGGCCGTGTCGTACACCTGTTGTTGAAGTTGACGTCGTTTTTCACCCGGCGACATCTGGCACGGACGCTCCCCCGCATCCCCACCCCCTTTTTTTTTTTTATTCGCCCTCGAATATATTCCACGCGCTATAGTACACACATTACGCGCGTGAAACAATATCCAAGGAGGTTCGGGGAGGGATACGTCTAATTATAATTTGGCCCGTTACACAACTTTTCTCATAAAATCGACGCCAACTTTTCGAACATGGGCAATATTTCACGCGAGCCGATGAAAAATAGCGGCCACAGACCAAGGGGGGGGGGGGCGAAGGCAAGTTTTTTTTTTGTCTTTGCGAAAACTTACATAAGTTGCCAAATGATTTCTCCCGGAATCGCTGTTTTCTCTATATAAAAACGCTTTAACGCCACTTACGAGAACAACCCGCTTCTCGTGCGGCGATCCAACTTTTCGTCCCCGACAGTCGAGGGAGCCTTACGTTCGTTACGCAGAACTTCTTTCCGACTCTTTGGCGTGTATGTATGTATGTATATGTGCGTGGAGCAGAGCGCAAGGATCGAGAGCAAACTGCTGTATACGTCACCTGTTGAACTCGGGAGACCAAAGTTGTGTTTCGCGTCCCCGCAATGAATCCACGGCTCCCTCGTAATTGCTTATCGCTCGTCTTTTTCTCATCTGATGCTCTTCTTTTATTTCTTTCGTTTTCTTTGCAGTCTGTTTGTGTCCTCTCTCCCCCTCCCTCAACGAGCTGTCGGGGCAAATCGAGCGACTTATATATATAAATGTATATACATACCTACTGTGCAAAGGAGGAAACAAAAGAAAGCCTCTCTCGAGGAGCGAGAAAAGTTTGCCGAGCAAAGAAAAGCGGGAAAGAGAGAGCCCCTGAATGAAAATGACGCGGTCGCGCAGCTGCTGTGTCTCCCGGGATGGACAATGGGGCGAGAGCACGTCGACGGGAGTGGATTCGAGTGGCTCGAGCTCGCGATTCTCCGCAACTGCTGCTGCGGATAAACAGTCAAGAGTATAGTGTGCTGTAGCGACGCCTCGAAGTGATATTAGGTAGCGAATGGGGATCAGTGCAGGGAAAATTATAAGCTCGATTGCTCATGACGGTGTATAGGTTGGGGCGTTGTATTGCAGGTGTCGATTTTTGTTGGAAAATAATTGTGACGAACGCCAAGCTTTCGGGCGTAATATTTTGTAAAAATTTCTAAATCTTGACACTTAGTAGAAATAATAAACTTGGAAGAGTCGTTGTCGTCGTATATTAATGTGAAATTTGAGTTGAAGTTACCGTCAACAACAGTTTAAACTGTTAACAGGACACGATTTCAAGCTGGTTTTAGCCGTAATTCTTTTGTGGGGTATAAAATCATTGAAATGTATCGGATAATCCACGTACCAATGAATAGACGATTAATTTAGTCATTGAAAATTACTGTCCGACAGCTAACAATTTTTTCTCGTGAAAAAATAAAATTAAAACTCGTTTGACCGAGATTGACACTCAAGTGAGAGAGAAGGGTGTGTGCCCTTACACGAGTATCTCGAGTATACTCTTCAGCGGTGAGGGATTACCGGAGATGCCGTCGTCTTAGACTCCAAGAAACTATTAATACCTCGATTTCATAGTAGCAGCAGCTTGTCTACGTTGATTAGTGCGTGGATGCGGACTAGGGGTCCATAGCCGAAGACACTACGACTACTCGACGGGATTTCGCAGCTTACCGACTTTGCTCGACTCGAGTGATTTCGCCTGTCCACATTTGCGAAGAGACAAAACACCGGATTTTTCGATTTTCTCGTTCCTTGCAGCTTTTTCTTCCCTGTTTTTCTCACAACTCGACTACTAACGATGTCCACCCGTCTCGCAGTTGACGTCGACGATTCTTCTCTAAACCTACGGTACGTACGCTCACTGTATCTCTATTTTTTTACATTTCGACTCATACGTATTTGACTAAATACCTATACCCAAGAGAACTTAATATTTTCTGGACGTTTATTTGCTTATTTATATAATATACGTCACAAAAAAGGGTAAATGTAAGAAAAAAAACTTGCCAAAAAACACACCCGAGCCCATTTCACGAAACAGTAGAGAATGATAGCCTGCACGTCGTATAACGTCCTTAATTAAATCTCACCGGCGGGATTTACGGACACGCACAAAAAGAGCCGAATTTTTTCCGCGCCAAGGCCAGACGATCGTCGACACGCGAGGGGCCGTCCAGAAGATAATTATCAATTTGGCAAATAAAGCGCTCGAGCGTTGAAGCGCTACGCACGCGTATACCGGTGCAGACTTAATTTACAACTCGGCTCGCTTTTGTACAGCGGTAGAAGTCTCAAGGATCATCGCGTATACCGTGTCCGATCTTTGTGGACATTTTTACCAAAATGAAAGCGATGTGCAGCCACAAAAGATCCAGCAGCAACTGCGGAAAAGGAGAAAAAACAATTACGAGGAAGGTCAAAGAATGGGGTGTACACTCATCAGGTATAACTACATTCGTACCACAAGAACAGCTTTACTTGAGCTGAGTAAAATACATAACAAACGAAGATCTCACCAGTTCGTTATACACCATTTATCGTTATTATATCATGATTCACGTTATCCACACGCTCCGAATTATGACATGTGAGGGAAGAAGAAGAAGGGAAAAAAATGGGATGGAACGGAAGGAGTGCACTCGGAGAGCAGTCCTCTTTCCATCCGAACTTGAAAAATGCAAAGTGCAAACGAATCGCCGTCGCCGCTCGTGTTTTTGGCTCATCGTTCCTTCTTTCTTTTTTTTCCAGGCATACATGTATATATATATACGAACGTAACACCTATATACACACGCACACGCGGAACTCCTCCCCGAATGATATAGGAGGGCTCGGCTGCAAGATGTTTTTCGCGCTGGCTGGCGCGTGAAGCCCTCATAAATATTGCTCCTCTCGAATCCGAATATATATGTATGTATACGCGCGCGTGGGTGTGCCCCCTCCGAGGGAGTAACAATGCGCCCGCGGGCCCATTCAATTGAGTGGTAGTCGATTCCTTTTAGCCGGCTCTCTCTCTCTCTCTCTCTACCCTCCTCCCGTCCTGCCCCGTTTTTTGTTCCGTTTTCAGCGAGAGCTCTCCCCGCTTGCCGAGTGTCCGTGCAACGTCCAAGTGTACACCCGTGAAATAAGAGGTCCATTTCGCCGTTCAACCGGGGCCAAAACGGAAACGTACATACACGCTCGAGCAGCGAGAACTCTTTCCCTATATCCTCTGTTCTCCTCGCGCAAGTACTCGTATAGCAGTGGTACCACCACTAGAAGTGCACTGGTATGTGTATATGTAGCAGCAAGAGCAGCCAAACAGAGGAGGGTATACGTATAGGTGGGGGATGGTGTACACCGATTGTGTGGCCCTGACATTTTTTTTTTCCGAGAGAGAGAGAGAGAGATCGGCGCAAGTGCCCTATTTTGCGCGCCATGTACCTACGAGTAACCGATCTCCTTCTCTCTCAAGCTCTATCCTCTTTACAACTCGTTTCTCCCCCTCGCGGCTACTCTCCGTGGCACCGGCAGATCTCCGGAGGTTGCTGCGGCTCTTTTTTTTCCTTCTCCTTCTTCTCCTTTGCTACTTCGAATCTTCTCTTGTGCGTATACATATATATATATCTGCAGGAAGCCACCGCGGGTTTAATGTGCTGTACTACAAAGAGATTAATTTCCTGGCACCTTTTTTTTTTTTTTTTTTGGTGTTTTAATTCCCGAGCGTGGCTGCCCTTCGAGGGAAATTGAGGTCTTTATTCGTGGATGTGCAAACTCGTGCGGCCTATTTCTATGTGTAGGGTTCCGACGGGTCGGTGTATCTGGGCGTTAATTGAAAAGTTCGATGTTTGATGAAAATTTAATCGGACGGATTAATGCCGGGGCTCGCGGTAATTATTAAAAATCTGGTGAGGTGAGGCCGGGGTGGGCTCTCGAAAGGTTTTATTGCAGGCGTCGGAGACAAGCAAGGGGAACAAACGACTCGTGACTATTGTGCATGTATATGATATGTACTTGCGCAGCGGGGATGAGTACTCGCTTTTTGCTCTCTGCTCGGGAATTATTCGTTTTGCGAATGGATGCTGTTTTCCAAAAAAAATACATTAAAGCAGTGATTAAAACCATTGTTTAATCTTTGTGGGGGGGAGGGCAGAGGGGAAAAGTCTGCCGAACTATTTCGCGGTAACTTCTAGGGCACTTAGCCGGCTGGATTGAAAGTTGCGGATGTTCGAACTTTATAAATAGGTACGTAACTTTGTTGAAGGCTAAAATTTTCGCGTATTTTTCAACTTCCGTTTTCGACAGCGGTAACTCATTACAACTTTTTATTTAACTTTTCATAAAACATCAGTAGGTTAAATTGTCAATTTTTTTTTTTTTAAGCATGGCCAATCCACACAAATACCTTACATTTCAGCTAGAGAAAAACGGGTTGGAAAAATGAAGATAATTTGTGGTCCAATTGTACTTATGTGCGTGATCCAGTTTCCAAATAAAATTCAAATTAGATGTGTAACACTGTCTTTTGATTTAGATTTGGAGAGAAAAAATATCAGGACTTGTTACTTTTTTCCTATAACTTTGTCACTCAAAGGTTTATTGTTAGATTACGTCAAAATGTATATGAGTTTGAAAAATGTTATGATGAAAATAACATCAATAACGTGATTTTCCACTGATTTTTATAAAAAGATATAAGTTATCATCCTGGCATGTGCAGGTACATCTATACTGAGCCTTTGCACGTGTTCACGCGTACAATGTATATAAATTGATATCAAGGGATCCAACGTTATAGGTTGGCCATTACTTCTTCATTAATGAGAACGGAAGCCCGTGACGGGCAGCACTTGCGCCAGTCTTGCAGTACAGCCCGACGGCTCGGCCTAACTTTCAAAGCTTCGAGCGCACGAAAGAGCACTCTTGCCACGGCGGGAACTTTTCCCTTTCGGCCAAATTAATTCGCAAAAGTCCCGTCACTCTTCCTCCATCCGTCACTCGGCTGTACTCCTACACCGTGTTCTCATGCACCCAAATCTCTCCCTCGATGTCCAACTCGTGCTGTCGACGAGTACACTCGTCGCAATTTCGATTGTCCGCCTAAAGCAATTAGTCCGATTAACTGCGGAATAATACGGCTAATTAATGACACCCCCCCGCGACGTCGATGCGAGTGGGCTTTAGCCCCGAATGGCCCGTGCAACATTCTTTAATAATCGCCAAACAATTAGCGCTTTCGCGTGGGACGCTGTCCGTTTCCCCTTGATTCAGGGTCTTTTGAATCTTCGGGGTGAAAGTTTCGGCGCCCCGATTTCGAGCGCTTTATAATTATACAGGGCCCGGGGTAATTTGGGGAGGTCGTTTGAAATTTATTTCAACTGGCCCCTGCGACGAGTTGGCGACGATTATTTTACTTTTACAAAGATTCGTCTTTAATGGCTCGACGGTGTTGCAGCCCGATCGCGTGGCAACTTTGACGAGACTTGGAATGCCAAGAGGCGAGAACTTGGGATTCGGCTAATTGAAGACTATAATGCACGTTCAAAGGGAGAATTTCGGCAAAAGCTGACTGAAAATGGCAATTATCGCGACTTTGGCTTGATACTCTACTTTATACTTCCCGCGCAGGATCAACAACTCACGTAATTGGCGGTACGAGAAACCAAAAATTTTTCAGCTTCGATGGAAGTTATGGCTTGATATTCAATTAAATATGTTAAGCTCTAAATAAACAAATTTCAATTCAAACTTATTCGCCGAAAACTCAAACTTGGATTACGAACATAGAAAATAAAAAAAGTTTCACCATCGAGTGCTTGAAATAGTTTAACAAATGGTACCAAATTATATCTGTAATCGGAAGTTCTGACCCGATCCATACTTCAACTCCACCAGAGCTCAAATTATAAGTCCATGTAGCCGCTTCTAATTGCTTTTCAAGAGGGAATGTTTGAACTTAATTCTGAGCCGAGCTACAATTAAAACAGTAAAACTTTAATTTCCATACCGATTTCTATACATTGATTTTATTCGACCCAAAGTAATTTGGGTGTGAAGTAGGATCGAGCCCGGATGGCGTGCCACGCCAAAGCCTTAGTTTCCAATTTTGGTATACCAACACATACGTGGCCCCCAACATCGACCCTTCGGTACACTTCTCTTGGTGAGGCCAAAAAGCTGCTGAGCAAGCACTCTCGAGTGCAAGCACGGACGGATCGGCGTCATCGATTGTACACTGCGGCGCTGACTTGCCAGTGATGGGGGCGCGAGACCACGGCCTGGCGTTAATTCGATTATTTAGGGCTCCTAGGACAAACAATGCCACTCGGCGACCCTACACTTCCATGGCCGAGCTGCAGTCTGTCGTCGCAGCACCTTGACCGCGCGCCGCTGCACGGAAACTTCCTCCAATCCGATTTGCCCTTTCTCTGCCTCGCGCTCTAGTATTTCAGGGGTCTCGTGTTGGCTGCGGAAGCTGGCTGTTGGTTCGCTCGAATCATTGTGTGTACACCGATCGGAAAAGCGAGAAATGAGAGTTTTTTTTATTTCTTTTTTTTTTCGCGAGTGTACCGAATGAAACGGAGAAGGAAACGCTTCGTTTGCTCTCCGGCATTTGCTCGATAAATTGTAGATTTTTGCGTGTCGAAACATATTCGGAGCTGCAACTCGGACGCGAGAGCTACTGTGTCTACACGCGGTGGTGCATTGTTTGATTGAAATTGCTATGGTTCTACGAGTGAAAATCGGACTGATGGTTCGATAAACGAACAGTATTAAGGTAAACGAATTCGAAAACAAAAATTTTATGAATGGTAAATAGATAAATTTAGCAATAACAGTTTATACATTGTTAAGTAAAAAATATCGTTGTCTAATAAAAAGTAACTTGAGTAGAAAAAAAAAAAAAAATTCTACGAATGAAAATCTGACTGGTGCAACGGTATATAGGCGAGCGAAATTGAAAACGAAAATTCAACGAACGGTAAATAGAGAAATTCAGCAATAACAGTTCATACATTGCTTTTCATTCTTGTAAAACAAATATCATTTTTTTAAAACAAATAAATCTAGTAGAAAACAATAAAAAAATTTCCAATTCTTTCTTTTCTACACCCTATTTTTTACAAATTTTATCAAAAACGTGTAAAACCGCTCGATATTCAATTCCCCGGGATCAAAAGCCTCTGCTCCCTGCCTCGGAGTGAGAAAAATCAATTTTCAAGGGAGCTCACTTTGCTCAAGCTGCACGCTTCTCACGGGCAATAAAGCTTAGCGATACATTAGAGCTTACGTATGGAGGGGGAAAAAAAAATCCAATCCTCAGGGCACGATTTAGGAAAATCGATATCGAGTACTTGATTGTTTTTTTTTTTTCGGTCACCTTATGTCACCCCTCCTTCCTTAATACTTGAGATATCGAACTGCAGAGGGAAAACAAGTTTCGGCACGCGTTGCGTTCCACGGAGATTTCATCCGGGTGTGATCAAACACACTCGTGTTTTTTTTTCATCAATAGCCTCTCACGATGCAAACACACAAAGTAACACCTGAGATTTGAGAAGGTTTTTCAAACAACACTCACTCCTACGAGCACTCGAGGTGTTATTCTTTACCCCGAGATTTTTCTCCCCCGTCCCCCTGTATCACCTGCAGTTCCGTTTTCCTAAAATTAACCCCAAGACCAGAGAGGTAGTACTTTTCAAGATTCGATCGAAGGTATAGAAAGATAATTGGCAATCCAAAGACGCCCCGCGCGACTCGTCACGAAACCCGTCCACCTCCTCGTTTTCTTTTTCCACCCCTTCCGCGATCGCGTGTTATAACCGCCATAGAAGCAAAGATATATATGTGCACACAGAGGAAGAGCCGGTAATTGAGAAACGAGAGATGACGCTGATCGATGGCGGAGCGGGCGATACCACGTTTTATCGGCGCAACACCCCTGAATGTCTAATCATCTGATAGTATGATAATAGTAATCCTGGACGCCGGGTGATTATTGACGCGGCTGTCATATACATACGTATACACGCTTCGGGAGAACCGCGTGATTAATGGACCGAAAACTCTCATTTCGGAAAAGTGAGAACTGCCATTATGGCTTTGAAATCAAACTCTTTTTATCATATCGTAAAAACAAAAAAAAAAAAACAAAACAAAAAAAAGATGATAAAGGTACAACAACTGCTATCCTTATGGATCCATACGAAACGCGTACAAACGTAAAATACGCCGATCGAGATAACGAAGAGCGTCATAATTCACACTTACGAGCGATCAAATAAAAAAAGGAGACGGAGCAACGATAGCAAAGTACATATATTATACGCGTACGGAGGCGGGAGGCGATTTGTCCGACTCGCTGGCAACGACGTTCAAAGGATCATCGAAATAATTCCCATTGGAGGAACGGTACAATACACACAGCAAACGATTTTTTTTTCATCTTTTATTCCGAGCGATATAGACGCGGTAATGGCAATTGCCGCGAATTGGCCGGTATAATCAGCAGCTGTCCTATATATACGCGCGCGCGTACAGATGGAAACGGAGTATATATATCCTCCGCGTTCGAGGGAGGCCAACTACAGGGACCAAATGCGATTCAGCGCAATTTCGCTAGCGCAGCCCCACCGCTCATTTGAATAAATAAACGCTGGCTGCGGGGAAGCCGCGTCGACAAAAAGTCGGCGCACGATCTCCACCCCCAACCCCCTCAGCGCGTGTCCCTTTAATTACACCTCTGGACTTAATTTTCTGGCCTCGCGTTTGATTCGTTTCGACGGGGAATCAAAAAGTCAGAGGAGACGGGGCACGAGGGTACAGACATTGGGGTATGCACGGAACAAAAGGGAGTAAAAGTAAAACTTTTCATGTATAACAAGCAGCAGGGAATTAATAACAGCCACCTGTACCTCACATACCAGTGGTGGTGCACAGCGTACATATACATATATATATATATATATATATTTNGTAATATTGGGTGAGAGACTGAAGCTCTGAAAACGTCCGAGTTATATATATATGCATCTCGTTATTTATGGGATTCATTTGCAAGCGGAGTCCCGCGTTGGAGGGACTGCAGCCGCGTGTTTATTGGGCGTTTCAATGATTCCCCCCCTCGCGTCAAAGTCTTCCTTTCTTCCTTCGCAGTGGCGTATATAGTATATAGCGGGACACGGCGTCAGCGGCGGCGCTTTAATGAAATGTCAAGCCCACGTCGCTTGCGGAAGGCATTTATCGACGTAATATAAGTTATCGCCCTCGCCTCGCTCGCTGCTCTTTTCCACCCCCCCTCCGTTACACCCTTCGATTCTGCCTCTACTCGAGACGCGAATGTGTATGTATATATATAAATATATGTGTGTGCTTGCTCGTAGGTGCCTTTTTTTTCTCGTCAGCTTGCGTCGTTCGTCTACTCTCGCTCCTCGATCTGCTTTTCCACTGCTGTCTGGGCACTTTCGCCTGTTCGTAATATGATTTTTTTTCTTCTTTGTTTTTTTTTGTTTTTGTTTTTTTTATTTTTTTTTTACTTCCCAACTATTTACACCTATATATCTGCGTCGTTTACTTTGAGAGAGGAAGGGCCGAAGCGCTCGATCGGGCGTCAAACTTCATTATCGCCCGTTAATCTGCGGGAGCGTGATGTAGAGGTGCTCGATGGTTTTTTCTCTCTGCTTAGCAGCTGCTTCGACAGTTTCTCTCGGGGCAAGTGCGCGAGCTTGGGTTAAGAGGACACGACGGTGGTTGGGGGGTGGGAGGGTCTCGCTCACCTATACGTTTGCTGTTATTAACAGCTGCGAGTGTACTTGAGAAAAACTTATAGTGCGGAATGAAGAAATAACGACTCACTGTTGAAGAATCGGACGAGGGAGTGAAGGTGTTTCTTTTTTTTTTCTTCTCTCCGTGTCACTTACCTGAAACAAAAATAGAAAATTTTTTTTGTGAGTGCTTTATAATGTACGGGTGATAAATTGGTGATTAAATATAGTGGTTTTTATCGGAGATTTTCGCTCAAACAGCAGAGATTGCAACTGCGCCCCTGGTGTATTTTTTTTTTCTTTTTTTTTTTTGGAGCCGAGCGCACGTCGCGGTGTAATGGCAATGAAAAACTTTGCCGAGACATGAAAAATGCAAAGTGCGATTGAGTACACGATGGGGCATGAAATATTTTAATATTGAAAGTAGACGGGACGGACGAGACGAAGAAGGACTATTTCTTTAACGACACGGTCGTAAGTCCTGGTAATATTGGGTGAGAGACTGAAGCTCTGAAAACGTCCGAGTCAATTTGTGCCGGATTAAATTATGACTTTCACACCAAGTATAGCTTTATGGATAATTTATGCGCATATATCCATTAAAATTTTAGTAATCGTTTAACATGAAATAAAAAAGCTTAGGGTTTACGAAAAAAAAAAAAAAAACAGTGGATACAATCACGCGCACCTCAATACCTCCGATTATAGCACGAATAGCATTAATTATTCGGCGGGTATTGTAACGCGACCACTAGCGCATTTTCCGACGCACTCGACCAAACTAGCCCCAACATGGCCACCGATAATACAGCCACCTGCAGCATCAGTTTGCCCCCGTACGCCCCTTAATAACGCGAAAGCTCAAAGCGCAGCGTCGGCGTGCACACACAACGGCAGACCTCGGATTTTGCTCCATATATATATGGTACATGTGCCCCGATGACAGCAGGTATGCCTATTACGAGGAAACTCTACGCACAGGCCCATAGGAGCGCTAACAATATTTCCCCGCCTCGGTTCGCTGTCCATTATATTATCCGCCGGGACGGCAAGTATGGTCTCGCGCGCAGCTGCGACAATCAAGGGGCAGGGGGGGCGAGGAAGCGCACGGCAGACTCCGACAACATTCGAAACTCAATTACGGGGCGAACAGATTGTTCACGACAAACCGTATCATCTCCGCTGCTCTCTGCCGTACACTTATATACGACAAGTCGATTAGTCGCTTGCTGTACCGTTTCATACGTACACCTGGACTCGGTACTTTTGATTCGCCGACTACTGTGCCCTGCGTCTCAACTAGAGAAGTTATACAAAAAAAAAAAAAAAATGTGTGCGTGACTTACGTTACTTGGTATATTTTTCAAGCCTCGAGCAAGGGTATAACTATGTTGAAAGACGAGCGTGCTTTCGCCGCGCGAGCGCATTTATATGATACGTAAGCAATTTATCTGTCCTCGTTTGGAATCAAAAGAGAGAGAACAATACAAGACGAGCGAAAATCCAGCCAAAGTGGCCGAGCGGGAGGGGGTGGGGGAATGTTTTTAAATAAATCCGCAGTTTAGCATTCACTTTCGTCGTGCGGTGTGTTTTCTGCGAGCAGCTTTCGCCCGCGAAACGAAAGGAAAGAAAAGAAAAGGAAAAAAAAAAAAAGATCCCGCTCCGTGACAAAAGATCAGCGGTATACGTATAGCAACACTGGGTGGTGGTAAAAGCTGTGCGGACGGTAAAACAAGCCGGAACGTGACGCGCTTTCACAAAAGACCAGGGCGCTCTTTTGCTCCTCCTCTTATCAGGCGCATAAATCTTTGGACGGGAGACACGTTTTTCCCCCCTCCATACACGTGTATATTTTCATCTCCCGCAGCAGCAACGGCAGTCGCAGCGGTGAATTTTCACGGATTCGGACGAAATTCGCGGATCGCTCGTCCGGAATATAGACACGAAGCGGAGCAGCAGCGGTATTGTACAGTCCATTTTCCCAGCGGGAGGAAAAGTAAAGCTTCGCAGCGGTTCGTACAACCGGGAGGGAGAGATACTAGAAAGGATAGCCCGATGCTTATTAGGTTGTTAAGGAACGAGGTGGGGCCGGGGGAGGAAAGAAAAATATACACCGAGATTTTTCTCGTTAAACTTTTACGCGGGATAATAAACTTTCAGGCGCGCGCCAAAGCTACTTTTACCGGAATATCCATTTTCACCGGGAACATTTCCCCGCTTTTCTTCGGTTCCCGCGACGTGTACTTTTATTTTTTCGTTCTCGAGTCGTGCTGTTGCAGGTATAATCGGATGACAAAAAATAGTATTCAAATGGGACGCCCGTGGGTCTTGCCGAGTTGCGAATGTTAAGTGTCACCCGTAACGAGACGTTACATCTGTATCCCTGCAAAGTGGGACAGGAAGGAAAATAAAAAAATTATACGCTCTTATCTCGATACTCGTCTCTCCCGATAATAAATGTACTTTGATTTATGTTGTATCTCGTACGACTCGTCTCAGACGCGATTTTTTACTTGCTTATTCATGGGCTACAAAACGTGTATCACCTCACGGTGTACGTTTATATATACGTTACCAAAAAGACTCCGAATGACAAAGTACGCTCTGTTTTTTTATGAAGCAGATAAAATTAATGGTAGGCTATGGGGATGTAATTTTCTTTCATAAACAGTGATCCATCATTTTTACGTGGTAATACGGGACTATACCTCGTTGGAGGAGATTTATCGAGTTCTTCTTCTCAACTCTATTAGTTGAATTTAGTTGTATCAAATAATCGTGTGGACGAGTACCACTCGAATCGACTATCGAATTTTCGAAAGTTAAAAAAAAAAAAAGTCCCAAATTCGCAAACATAAATCTTTTGATCACCTGAAAGCGGCAGTGCAGAAAGCATCGATTGAATTTCAACGCTTGACCGATAAAAAAAAAAAAAAAAAAAAAAAAAAAAAAAACAGGAATATTTCACCGGAATCTCATACATCTCCCGAGAAATCGATTCAGATAAGATCGGTAGGCGAAATTTACGGCGCTCGCAGGTAACGATCTAAAAATCGCCCGGCGCCATCCATCTCGAGTGCTCGGAGCGAAGCATCAAACCGAATCCTCCCGCGGACGGGAAAAACGAAAATTGTTTCCCAACGGGGGGACGAAAGCACCAGTTTTACAAAAATTGTGTCGATATCTCGTTGAAAACAGTTACGCGTAATCAGCGGAGGACAAAAGACATTACTTCCCGTGAAATTCGTAGGCACAGCCAAACGAAAGGGTACGTGCACACGACTGCGTCCGTCAAAGTAAAAATGCACCCCGAGAGGAAAGGGTGGAATAGTTGGGAAAACTCGGTCCCCGCATAAATCATGCTCCTCCCGTGCATATCGATCGTATCTATTTGCCCCCCCCCGGTATATATCCCGGATCTGTCACCTTCCAGCTCGCGTCCAACTCGCACACGTGTACGCTCTTTTGCCGAGTCCATACCGAAGATTCGCGGGGCCAGATAAAAATGGAGACAGAGAGGAGGAGGCGGGGCAATAAACACGGACAGCGGGGGGGGCGACGTGAATATACTCAAGCAATGCATCAAACTGTCGCTGCAGCGTCGAACTGGTATTATACCTATCCGTATAGCCGATGGCTCTTGATATTTTTTCACTGCTCAGCGCGAGAGGGATGGAAAAAGCCTCGACTTTATTTCCCTCCCCCCCAGCCACTTCTCTTCATGCACTGCCCAAGACCTACCCCATCCGCTATAGATAAGCCCCGTATATACGTCTCTGTTGCCCGCGTCGTGGTGTAGTATACGTGGGCGCGGCAAAGCCGATTTCTCCTTTTGCGACGGGTCCGCGAGTGATTTTACGTCCGAGGATCTTATCCGTCCATACACCCGTAATCTATATGTGACGTGTGTGCGGTATTGGATCGAGACACGAGAGTAGTTGTCCTCGCATGTTTTGCTATAGATTCGATGGGATACGTGTCACCCCCCCCCCCCCCACGCGTCTTACGTGGCACACTGTGAACCAAGTATACATTTGTCGAAGCGACTTTTCGATCTCCGTGCGATGCATGAAAACGATTTTCACCGCCAAGCCGTGAATTTTTCGATCTTCGTATACGTCACGTATACTTGTCGCAACCGATATCGACGTGTGGCTATCATACTTACAACAATAACAATCGGGTGAGTGTTTTGGAGATTCTTAATTCCAAAGTACACAGGTAAAGGCAGCTTCAAGGCGCAACTTACTCGTACGGATCGACTCGCGGGAAAGTTTGGAAAATCTGGGTCGTCGACGGTGGGAAAAGGAAACTTTTTATCGCGCGCCACGCCCGCGCAGTTATAAACGAGACAGCAGTAGCAACCCCCTCCACCCACACACTCTTCGAGCCTTTGTACAGAGGAGGACTCCTCGCTCGGAATTCTTAACAAGCGCCTACGCCGTGTGTTGTATGTACCTTATAGTGCTGCGCTTTCCATTCACACCGCAGTGGCGTGTACATATATATATATATATATATATATAATGTATAAATGCGAGTGGAAAGGTATAAATGCCGGGGCGACACGCAAAGTTGAGAGGAGGAGTCAACAGGGATGGTATGTGGAAGTGGTGGTACGGTGCTCCGCTTCGTTGTATGGAAATGAAACGATACTAGAGTGCCTCGTAAAGGCTGCTCTTGGCTTCGCGTACGTATGCACATGTATGTACATATATATTTATGCGTATTGCTCTTTCTCACTTTTACTCTCTCACACGCCGAGTGTACATGTAATACCCGCAAACGGGGTATATGTCTCTATGCAGGAGCCTGTACGAGATATAATACGAGTATACACATGTGTAAGGACTGGCCAGCGAGTATATGCGCACATATACGTGTAGACGTGCCGACAACTGCGTGGAAGGGAAAGTTTGGGTCGGTTCTGTAGCTCTGAGCGGTTTATCGCGACTTGAGGATAAAAGATAGATTAACACTCAGGTTTTATGGTTTACGGTGGCTCCTGAGACGATGAGGGTGTTTTTCAAACGTTGCTCACATTTTTTGATTTTGCGGATGAACTTTGATCACTTTGAAGATCATTTGTACCAGCCTTTGCAGGATAATCAAAACAAAATAAAATTTAACAAGACTGTATTTACCTCTGGACAGACACCCATACGTAAAGATCCGTAGCTCGGCTTTTAATTTATATCCACTGCGTAATATTGCAAATGAAAGGAAAAAAAAGCTGTTGCAATACGATACCGAGGCAGGGAACGTAGCCCAGAGCATAATCCGCAATCACAAGATTGAACAAAAATCGCATCGGCGCGAGTGTAGAGCAAACAATCACGAACAAGCGGTGAAATCACTCTCCCGATGTATATGTAATACCACCCTCGCGCTAACGAACGAGCGAGCTTTCCCTCACCGGAGCTCAAAAAGTTACCGCAGCCAGGCATTTTGGGTTAAAAGGTTTAATCCCTAAAACCTGCTGGGTACACAAAGTCGAGAGATGGGGAAGAGGGGGAAGTATCGATGACCCACCTACATGTACATTTACACGCAGTGCGAGTCTCGTATGAAAATTTTCCCGCGCTCGTGTGTACACGCGTAGGTATATGGGCGCACACGTGATTTAGAGATGGATTCTTTAGAAGGGATTACTCCACCCCCACCCCTCCCGTACATATAGAGCGTGTACGAATAGCTTCGGACGACCGATGGGATTTTCATAGCGAAGGGGGGTACATAGATCGTTTTCTCCCTGCGCAGCTCGGCTGGGGAGTTGTGTCCAGGTGTACCGCACCGCACGCGCACGTAAACGATTTTCCCCTCACCCCTAACTCATCTCTTTCTCTTTTTTTTTTTTTTTTTTTTTCGGTGAGTTATTTTTATTTATTTTCACCCCACCCACGAGCGTCAATTTAAACGGCATTTTCGAATATTTCCTTCAACGCGTACACCTTGTGCAGCTTTGCCTGCTTTGCTTTCACTCGTTGATGGTCATTTAATTTTCCACTCCCATTGGTGGTGGACGAGATTGCTCGTGACTCGATGATGCCAACGGGATTTTCTATTTTAAGCCCAAAATCGGGTTTTTCGCTGTGGCTTTTCGGGTGATATCTGCCAACCCTTTTTTACGCGCTAATCAAATTGAAAAAAAAAAAAAAAAAAAAAAAGTAGAGAAAAACTACTCCGTTGGAACGGAAATTAAACGTTACAATCTAGGGCAAACTCGTGAGCCAAAAGGGCTCGAGTGGATTCCTCGGTCCGTTTTATTTTCATCAAAAACCCATATGGAGGGTCCTCGAAACGAGCCTCGATTAAATCGTCTGACGATCGATTCGTCAGGTTTACAAGTACCCTCGAGTCCTCGATCGTCCCATGCATCTTGGCTTATATATTTCCATCCGCACCCCGTTCCGTTTTCATTTTGCGTGGATGCAAAATTTTTTCACAATCTCTTGTTCGTTCCCCGCTGATCCACTCCCTACAACTGCACGTGTATACCTGGAGCTTGGTCTCTGCATTTTTTTTTTTTTTTTTTTTTCATCCATTCGTCCCACTGTTATCGCGCTCGAAATTTATGCCGCGCTGATTCGCGCGCGAAAAGGGAGAGAGACACTGTGACGTTATTTTCGCTTGGCGATCACGTGCGGCCCGAGCACACCACCAACCGTGCGCAGGTGTATACACCGAGGGACGCTCTGACGGATCGTGACGATTTATTTGATCGCTCCCCCTCCATCTCTTTTTACACACCCCCTTTCCCGACGTGTACTCGCACCAGCAGGGCTCTCTATCACCCCCCCCCCACTCCTCGATGGTACCTCGTTTTCGCGTCAACGAGATTAAATCGATTTCCCGCCCCTCAAACTATTCAATTCTCTCATCCCGCTTCCTTCGAGTTAGAAAACAGGCTGGTTAATTACAGGGGAGCCGAGCGGACGGAAAATTTCGCCGATCCCGCGCGTTTGCCGGCGAGGGAATCAGCCACGGAACGTCTGCGATTGGATGTGCTCTCGGGAAAGTGCTCTGTAATCAAGACGCCGTTCCGCGCGCTGATTTCGCATAAGCTCCGGTAAATCTTGCTTGAGCCGCGGGTTTCGCCTCCGCGGGTCTTTCTACTTTTGATTCGTCACGTCTTGATGGATTTGCTGCTCTTTTCGCGAGTTTTTCAAAACGCGTGAACATATCGTCGCTTGGGAAGATAAAAAGGCCCACGGATGACTTCGACGATTTACTCGTAAGACGAAGTTGAATCGCATCAGCTCATTTGCACGAATGATTGGTTTTTGCCGCTTTTAAACGTTGCGCTAATTTATTATTGAATTCAGTAACATAATTATCCAATTTGACACCCTCAAGGTCTCTCGGAAATCTCTTTTTTTTTCACAGAGTACAATATACACACGTACAAGTAGAAACAGTCAACGAATGGTCAGCCCAACGAGATTCCGAAACAAAGTCATTTGGCTTTTGAAAAAAAAATGTTCTCGTACACTTTGTAACAAGTCCTTTGAAATATGAAACGCGATATATAGTAGACAGGATAAAAACATGTATCTATGACCTATATGACACGTGCTCTGTTAGCAGCAGCCGCAGCAGCGTCACGAATCGACGTCTATTAGTTTTTAGCCGACGTTCGCGTACGATAAATTTCCTCCCGGCAAACACTGTCTCCTCACCCACGAGTAACCGCACACGTATACGGCAAACGTAATGTATGTATACTCACGGTCCCGAGGTGTTTTTTTTTTTTGCCTTTCCAGCTCGCGCGATATAAACCTCCCGGTACATAACGCACACTCTTCCTCTGCCTTCGATTCATCGTTTCTTTTTCTCCCCCCACCCCGATATCGACGAAAAGCAATTTCGCGATGCCCGAGCGTCGTCAACCTCCGCCCTGTCATCGAAGTCTTGGGGAATCTGTGCGCGCACGCCCCTGCTGAGACAATGCAATCTTCGGATGGGCCGCGCGGAAGCCACCGAGAATCCCCAATGAGCCAACTCTTTCTATACTGCACTTGGCCAAGCGTGCGTGTAACACGTGCTTTATACGTATGTTATACAGACACGTGTGTGTGGGTGTGCACCAAGAAACACTGTTCGCTGGATGTTACGGTCAGTGGAGTGGAAACAGCTGTCCGACCACTGTAACCCGCGGTCAAGCGAGCCGAGCTTTTCTTCCCTCCCCCTCCTCTCTCTTTTTCCATGCATTTTTCCTCTTTCGCTAAGTGCCAGTGGAGAACACTGCTCGGTTTATCTGGGAGCGCCGTGGACAATGCACGATGTTATCATGTATTTACGTTTGGCGAAGCGGAAATGGAAAAACTGCCAAAATTGTCGTAAACGAGTGTACTTGTAACAAGTGCATGATTGATAAAAATGACTTCTTTATATATTTATGGCAGAACAATTATCTATGGCAGAGAGCAAAAAGTCAAGTTTTTCAACAATACATAGTACTGCGATGCATTCAAACGACAAATGGCATGATGTGCAATCATTTCTTGAAAAAAAGCACGTACAGACACGTATACGTTCGAACAAACGCGAAAACGCAGATCCTCAGGTCAGTACTGGTCACTCGATAGGTCGGGTAAAATGCGCAGGTCAAACTCCCAGTGTATAAATGTCTGCTACAGTTTTATTCTCCGTTATCTCGAGGCAGATGACTCATCAATAGCACACAGCCCCCTCCGTATCTATATATATACGTAAGTATACACATTACGCCCCGTCATCAAAAGCCAAGGGAGAACCCCTTGGTCCCTTACCGTATACGCGTGTATATACATACACCCTCGTCAATTTTACCGATATAAGGGCACGAGAGAGAGGGAGAGAGAGAGTTCAGCAAGCGTCGTCGCCGTCATTGCGCTTAGCTGGCGTTTTTATTGCCGTAGTTATTGCCGACGTAGTCGGGAGGGGCCTTTAACGGGCGAAACACTGTACGAAAGCTCCCCGGGAATATATCTCGTAAATTTTACACTCCCAGCAGCGGTCCACACGAGCTGGAAGGGTCGTTGGCTTTGTTTTTCCGTCACCCCCCACCCCCAGCAGGAGGGGGGGGGGGTTTACGACTCCACGCTGCAGTCGTTAATGCAACTGTCTTCGCGCTCCGCAGTTCCGGGCGGCCGGTCCCCCGGCTTTTTGGTCCACGCGCGTGAAACAGTTGCGACTAAAGAGCGGGAAACGACTCGAGCTGGGTCAACATTATATACACATAAACACGACACGCGGATCGTTATGTCTGTCGATGAAAACCAAGGGAGGGGGGGGGCCTATGGATTTTCCGTTTGAATTATCCTGCGCGAAAAGTGTAACAGTGGGTATACCCCCGAGCTGGAAACAATGGGAGGGGATATAAAAAAAAAGGAGCCTCGGATCTTTATCGCTCGTTCCAGCGGTGAATGCCAAAAATGTATTTGGCACCGCACTCGGCAAAAGCACACAACACTCGGGCCCCGAAACCCAGGGTGCATATATTATGGACGTAGGTTATATGTATAGACGGGTAAGGAAAATTCCAGCGCCTGCACGGCGACGCGCACACACATTATCGATACAAATATTACAGCGGCATTTTGCCCGCCCGTCACTTTAACCCTGCAGTGTAGCGGCAGCGAGTCGCGCGCGAAGCGTTAAACTGATGTTACGAGTTTTCGGGGACGCGAAGTGCTCAGACAGGGGCAAGTGGAATATTGAAAACGCGAGCACCCCCGTCTTTTTGTCTCGGCTGCCGTATAACTTCGGGTACATACCTACACATACCTGCTACGAAACGAGGGAGAAAAAAAATAAATAGGGAACACACGACATATACGACACTTGTCGCGCTGTACGTATACATGTTGTGTAACTGTGAACGCTACCTTGCCCGTGGGAACTTGTATTAAACGTCGCCCTCCACCCATACCTACCTCTTTCTCTTTTATTGCCTTCTCTCGTCATTTTCGAATTCAGCGATTCTTCGGTACGGAAGGAGGAATCCAAGTAATGTACCCGTACCTTATACGGAAAAAGCAAATTCCATCGCGACGTGTAGGGTTCGAGAGTGAACAAGTCGAGCCTGTCGCGCCTTTACCTGCTCGGAACGCGGGACACGTCACGCAACGCGGATTTATACACGTATACGCGATCGGCAAGCGTGGACGGATCAAAAGGGCATATGTATACATACCAACGTATGCGTGTATATACGCACGAAGCGCCAAAAGCGGAAACTGGGGGAGCAGCAGTGCGGGATTTAATTACGATAACTGCTGCCCGGTGTCCGGACTACGGCAACCCACGCTCCGCAGTGTATACGTATACGAACCAAAGTGCAAACTCTTCCTCTCTCTCGCGCGCGAGTTACCGCAATCAGAGAACACGCGGATCTGGCCGTGTACTAATGAAACAACGAGTGCGAGAGAGAATGCCATGAAAAGAGCACGTTTGCCGATGTGCCGGTCAACAGTTGAGGCGAAATAAAAGACAGCTAGTACACCTACAGTAAAAAAAGAAAAAAAAAAAAAAATGGTTAAATCTTCTCTTTGGGAGCGAGTGCAAAGTTTCCTTCGTGCGGTGGGGTACCTTGGCTTTCTCGAGCACCGCAGTGCGCCGCATAAGTCACCGGATTCGAGGGGGGAGGTCGTGCAGGTTGGCCTTCTCCGGCGCCGGGATGTAAATTAAGGTTTTCCCGAGGGCCGAATCAATGATCGGAAAATAAAGAGGCAAAGGCTGGCCGTGGAGGCTCTTTGGGGTCGCTGCTGCGACACTCGGGCGAGACGGGGAGAAGCTTTTTAGGTCGAAGAAGAAAAAAAAAGAAAAAAAAAAAAAAAAGATGTAATGTAGGGGAACTAGTGCGCGCTGATTCATGTCCAACCGCTACGTAGGAGGGGGTGTGGGAATTAGCCGCAGCGCGGAGCTGAAAAAAAAAAGTTATCGGAAAGCGTTTCCCCAGCCGTACCTTTTTTGTTTTTTTACGCGCGTTTTATTGTAAGTTAGCGTTGTGTTTGTCAAAAGTTTGTGTCCCCTGTACATTATACGCCCGCTGGAGAAATTCATGGGAGAAATCTGGTGCCCACCGCGCGTATAAACATTTGGAAAAGAAGTAGGCACGTATACCTACGACGGCACGAGCTCCATTGTTTTCGGAAGATTTGCATTCGAGAGTGTTTTTGGATTTGCACGCGCAATATTGGATGTTTGACTTTCACCATCGACATGAATTTTTCATTCGACTGCTTGGGTACGTAAGAGCTTACACGTATATTATTCATTCCAACCTGGACCGGGGGGTGGAAAATCTCATTTCCTAACACGGATATTACGGGGGAGAAAAAAAGTACAGCAGGTATGCGCTCATTGATCCGATAAATTTCACGAGATCCGTCAAACGAAGCTTGTTAACGTTGATGAGTTTTGTTACACTCCATACGTGCGTCATGAATATTTAAGGATGTGTACGAATGACCGTTAGGGAAATAGGTACCGAAAGGAAAATAATTAAAAAATATTCGGACCCACAACATAAGTGCAAAACTGAAAATAAAGAGATTTCGGGAAATGTAATTGACACATATGCAAAGAACCACTCGTTTGGCCGTAGAGAGTACTTTGCTACGAAAATAGATCGGAAGAAGAAGCTCAGGGATGTAATTTGATGTAGCGTCGCAAACGCACCCTACGCGAGAGCTAATAACGATTCCCAAGACAAAATGGGAACGAAATGGGGAAGCGAAGCAGAGAAGATCTCGTGCATTTATATCGGCGCGTAGGAACTCGGGGAAATACCGCGTCCCATTGTAATTCCGATCATCCCGAGGATGGCAAGGGCACACAGCTTGTACGAGCTACAGGGTGGGAGCCAAACAACAACGATGACGAGGAAAGAAGGAGGGGTGGACGGGGGAGAGAGGCTACGGGTTCCAGAGGGATGAAGTGGAGTTTATGGGAAAGCGCAGTGCGGCTGGGTGTCTTGGCGCCAGAGTAGCGAGCGAAAGAGAGTTCCACGTCGTCGATAGGGGGGCGAACGAGTGTAAGCTGAAGAAAGAAGAAGGAGAGAGAGTTGGAGCGCGTCGCGCCTAATGGATGGCGCTCCGGGGGAGGAGGGGGTGTCGATGGGCGCCGATTCCGTGAGAAACAGCCACGCGCTGGCCCGAGCGAGCCGATGTTTGGAGAGCACCCATCACCTCTACGTGCGCCCTCACAGCTTGTTAGTCACGTATATATATATACATATAGGTAGCAGTTTCCATTCCGGTTTACCGCACCAGTCCAAGTAAAAAAAAAGGGAAGAATATGCACGATAGGGGGGAGGTGGAAAAGGACCAGCGCTCGCGAGCTTTCTTTTCACTTCCTGCTGCTTTATCGGTTCTACAGCCGAATCCGCTCAATCTCTCTCTGTGCACTTGCTTTTAGAAGCCACGCAAAACTTGGCCTAGGAGACACCCAAATACATTGTACTCCGCTAAAGGATGCTAGGATAACATCAACCATTTATGATCTCGAGGTCTAATCGCTATACGCAGTTACATATTGTACCTAAATTTAGTAGAAAAAAAAAAAAAAAATCTCGGGATGGATTTCTCCCCATTGCCAATGTCACTTGCGGGCCGGAAGCTCGATCCCAGCCCCATCCTTCCTTCCTGCTGGCTATCCGCTTTCACCCATTCATTGGGGGCACGGAGCAGTGTTGCGGTGTCGCAGCAGCGGCTAACTGCAGGGGAGCCCGTGTATGCGTGTATATATATAGGTGTACCTACTCCATCCATCGTATACCTCCCAGAGCGGAAGGCCAGGGAAGAAAGAAAGAAGGATTGCCATTGTACGGGCTAACCGCGGCGTGCTCCGAGGAGAAAGAAGAAGAAGAAGAGTCCAAACAATGGCCGGCGGCGATAATTATGCAAATTTCAGATTCGGATAACCCCCCTCAACCCGAAACTTCTTAATTAACTTTGTGAATTAATTTTTGGAAATTATTCATTCGGCGCTCAATAGCCCTTTGCTCCCTCGTCTACGGCTGCTTTTTCACGTGTACCAGAGCTGCGGCTCTTTTTTTTCACTCTTCGCTGCGCTCCTTTTTTCTTTTCCTCCACCTCCCCTACTCGAGATTTCGAGCTCCTTTTCGAATCGGCGATGGGGGGAGGAGTGCAGAGTGGCTTGGATTGGCTTCTTTTTTTTTTTTTTTTTTTTTTTTTTTTTCCTTCGTTCCCTTCGACGCGGTAATGTACAGTCGCGTGCGCGGGAGTTAATGGAGCCGAAAAACCTCCTCGTATTTTCCGCGCGATTACTTAGCGAAAACCCAGAGGGCGAACGCAAATTTCTCCCCAACTCCCGGTTTATCGCGTCGCTCGTGGCGTCTACGGTATTGCGCGCCCCTGTTCCATATTCCTTCGGCTCCCTCACCAACCCTCTTTTATTCTCTCGACTTTTATGAGGATTAGCTGCTTGTTGGTGAACGTTTGTGGTGAATTTGCCGTGGATGATTTTTTTCTCTATTTTTCACCTCAACCGTTTATCCAAAGAACAAACGTTACGTTATTCTTTCGACTCGAGTCGACGGTAAAACGTGTTCACGGTGAGCTCAGCCAGAGAGAAGACTCTCACGAGTCAATAATTCATCGAAATTAAGTTTTCACGTCCTTGCCTCTCGACTCGGGAGCGTCGAAAGTTGCGCCTTTTATCATCGCCGTCACAGATTTTTCTAACAAATTACCTCCGATCTCGCGCCATGTGTTTTCAGTGATTGGCCGGTGGTTCGACCTCGATTAAAAATATCGTTTCCATTAGCAACGAGCCATAAGTCAGTGCCGACACACCCTTCGTCCGTAGAATAAATAAAGCGTTGATTTACGAACTCGCAACTTTATATATTATACGTTTCATTTCCATTGGGAAGTGTATGATATATATAGGCTTTCGAGTTTTCGCACTTCAGTACAACGAAAGTAGGCTCTGGTAACTTTGTTTTTCCCGCTCCGCCGAGCGTATAACAAGCATTTTTATAAAATCCATCTCGAACTTTTCGCCGTAGGTACTCGCTTCTTCTTACTCCTCTGACTTTATGAAAATTGAAAAGAATCACTGGTCCGAGCTGTGATTTATATACACACACCCTGCACTTTTGAAAAGATGCCGGTGGTGGTGGTGGCGACACGACGGCACAAAACAAGCCAGTACCGTAAACTATATACAGACAACAACAACAAGAAGAAGAACAAGAGGAAGAAAAAAGTCGGGAAAAAGAGGGAAGTGAAAATCAGCCGGGGAAAATAGAAAAGACGATCCTGTGAATGCCGCGCGTCACTACCATCCCCCCCCCCCCCCCCATCTTTTTTTGCACCGCGATTGTGCACGGATACCGAGGCGACGACAAAGGTACTCCCTCTACCCTTGGCGCGTCATCTCGTGCACAAAGTATATTTTTACAAGATCGTAGTAACTACGTAACTAAATACCAAAATCGCGAAGAACAATGGCGGCACCAGAGAGAAGCATTTTTCACCAACTTGTACACGCAGCATTGTCGCGAGGCAAGTCTTTTTGTCGCACAAGGTGCTCGCGCGCGCACGATTGTCGCGAGGTGACGTTTAGATCGCGGAAGCTATGTAGGAGCGACGTGTGGGGGGGGGGGGTCGGGGGCAAAAAAAGGGATCATCCCTCGATATTGCCGAATTCTGTCGGGGAACTGGGGCGGAACGATCCCTCCGACGACGCGCGTCATGTACACGCGACGTGTGGGTGTGTGTCTCTCCGGAATAAGGAGCGTGCACAGGGCGGGAAGGAGACACGGAGCGACTGGGTCCCATTGTTCCCCAAAGATAACAATGAGGCGCCCGCGAGGCTCTTCCAAATATAAGGGGGGGGGGGTAAACCGGACAGATAGACAGTATATAATATACATATAGCCCGTGCGCGTCCGACCGCGACAAATTGACGGCATGATTGTGCGACTTCCGTTTAGGTCTGTTGTACATGTACATGTACATACATACTGTTCTCTCTGTCTCTTGGTGGGACCCCAACTCGTGTATACATGTACAGATTGGGGAGGCCAAGGAGGCGGGGCAAGGGTCGATTTTCGTATATAATTGATTCGCCTTTACCCTCGATCTTGCGGCCACGGCCCATTATATACGTGCACCTGCTCGGCATGTATACAGTCAAATCGTTGCTATTTGGTTGCGTTGTTCTATCGAGTAGGTATATAATGTACCAAGTACATCAAGTGAGTTCTCGCGGCTTCGGGAATTTCTGAGCTATATACACGGCGCTTCCCTTCTCTCTCGCTCAACCAGAGTAAATGAAATCTTTATGGGTCACTGTGCTGCAGCTGCCGTATACACGTGTTTACGGTATCTATAATAGCGATGGTAAAGTGATACGCGGCACACGCCGTCGATTTAATCGGATAGACAGTGTCCCCCCCCCCCCCCCGAATGGTGTTTTATATAGGGGCGCGCGAAAAAAATAGGAAGGGGTGCCTTCGAAAGATTTATGACTCCGAAAGAGGAGGATATACGTGCGTATTTCGAGGATACGCCGTACACACTTGTGACGTTGATGGCCCGTGCGTTTTATTCGCCGGCCAAATGAAAAGTGTAATTAGAAGGAATTTAATTTTCCGCGCGTAATGCGTGTTTTGGAATTTTGTGAAACATTTTCGCGCGCCACATATAAACATACACCTTCCACGATGCAATGGAGGTTGGGGGGGGGGGGATTGACCGCTTTTGAGCGCAGTTTGAATTGAACGTGGAAAGCAAGCGAAATTCCCGGCGTATCGCGCACGGAAAAGTAGATTGGATTTTATTTTGTTCAAACCCCCGCGCGGCTAAACAAGCCCGAGAGGGAGAGGAAAAAAGGAAAGGCAGACGCAGGAAATTCAAAAACTTTCCCTCCGAGATATTTTGGGAAAAAAAAAAAAAAAAAAAAAGTGCTGGGACAGAGACGAATACACCCGAGTGCGGGTAGGGGCAAGGCGCGTAAACAGGAGGAGCGATTCGGGCCGGGGAATGGTGGTAATCAACTAATCAGCCGGGGCAGATATATATATACACACGGGCGCGCGAGAATCTGCAGCAGCGGAAGGAGGGGATGAGCCGTTGGCCGAGGGAAAACGGATGGGGCTAATTACCCAGCGCGGCCTCCGGCTGGTTTCCTCTCTTGTTTTTTCTCCCTCCCCTGCCCTTGTGCTATCTCGTACCGAGAGCGGCCGACTTTTTTCAATTTCGCGTCTTAAGAGCCGTGTTTATGTTCGCCAAATTAATGGGCCCCGCCGCTGCTGTTATACCCCCGACGAGTTGGCGAGCTTATACGCTGATTATATATACGTACACGCGATGAATAACTGTACGCGCTGATGGTAGATCGGATCGGTCGATCGGCTCTCGTTGCGACAGTGGGGGAGAACTCGTATTGGCTTTGAGGGTTAATTTTGCGCGTATACTGCGGCTCGTCTCGATATCCTTTTCGAGTGGTCATTATCGGGGAATCTCGAGCGCACGATCAAATATGTAATTTCGTAAATTGTATATACACCGCGCACGGAATGGTGGCAGATTTTTTTTTCTTCCCTTCCCTCCGAAAATAAACCAAAAGTTTGTCTCTATATGAGGAATTCGAGGGAAAGGAAACAGGTGTGCCCACACACACGCGGACAAAGTTTCGAAACTATAATCGAGCACCAACAACAGCTGTGTACGTAACAGGACGAGTATTATTGCGTAAGCATCTTAGAAATTGAACCCACCCGCGGAAGCTTTTATTTTTTGGACACAGAAACAGGAATCGCTATTAGCGTGACGACCCAAGAAATTCCAAGGAAAAGGACCTCCATAAGCGCGCTGATCCCTCCCGAAAATTAAAAAAGCAGCTCGATAAAGAGTCTCCACCAGTTGTCATCGCGTAATGTATACACGCGCACCCCCGGTTGTGTACACGCACGCCAGCGTTGCCCCGAGGAGGAATAAAACTTGGCGTATACGGGAGAGGGCGATTGGAAGGCGCGCGACCGATTTCCCGGGGGACCCCCCCAAGAGCGACCCTCACCTCTTTTCAGCCCCCGTACACGGCTGGACTCTCCCCGTATCCCATCGGCTCTTCCGTGCCGGACGCGAGCGAGCGAAATTTTCTCGATTCGCTCTCTTCCGCACCGGGTAATTCAGCAGGAGGGAGGAGTCCTCAAAGATTCAGCGATCATCCGGTGAGGTGCAACTGCCGCTACAAAAGAGAGCCGCGATTATTGTTGATGCACAATGGTCAAAGGGCCACGCTACTCGTCCTTTGAGCTCGAAGCTGCCATCGCGGGCTTTTAAACTTCAAAGACGAGGATCAAATGAGCGCGTGCAATCAAGAACAGGATACACAGGGGGGTGGGGGGTATGGTGGAGCGAGTACTTAATCGGAGCAAATTGAAATGTTTCTCGGCTCCGGGTGGATGGATGGAGGGGGCTAAAGTTACCGCGGAGATAAGATTGGACGCAAGTGCAGAAGCTGCGCAGTTCAGCAGTAGTAGTAGTAGTAGTAGTAGTAGACGCCCGTTCGAGCACGTGTTAATTATTTTGTCAACTTGATGCGCAACATTACAAACGATCCGGAAGTTAAAGTTGGTCGTTCGAGTCGAATGGCTCTCAGCTCAGGTCTCTCCCTCCCGCCCGTGTGTGTATACCCATGTAGTGCCGGTAATGGTAGTCGCAGACTATTCAAATGATTTCCGTGCCGTTGGTTCGAGCAACGTCAGTGCACGGCATCTCTCTAACGACCTTCTCTCTCCTTCTGGACTTATTTTTGATGTCCCCTCCGCGCTAAAAGTTTATTTTCTTGTTTGCAGGGGGCCTTTGGTCCTTTTTTACCTACTTTCAAAAGCAGCTTATCAATCGAGCAAACGGAGCATACGGGTCTAGTCAATTATATACCGACTATTTCGGAAAGTCCTGCACCTGTGATTTTCGCGTTTGGCCACGCACCAATTATAATTCAAGCAGCGTAGTACACTCAATTTGAAAGAGTACAACGTATTTCGCTAATCGATGCCCATACGTGAACGTATACGTATATGCGATAAATACGCGCAAAGAGAGAAAATCGAGAGGGCAAAAGATATTCATCGTCGGATCAATCCTGCGGACAATAACGCATCGCCTTTATTAAAGCCACTCGCCGAGAGAGAGAGAGATATTTTTCATTCGTCTTTTCCTTTTTCATCACGTCCCCGCGAAATGAACTCGTTCCATCTACTTTTTTTCCCTCATCCAAGCCCCTTTTCTTTTTCTCTCTCTCATCCTAGCGATTCTCGTTTATATACATATATAGATGTACATAAAACGCGAGGGAAGGCGCTGCACTATAACACTTACCACCACTGCTATTCGAGCTTATGAGGGGGCTGTTTTTTTCTTTCTTCTTTCCTCTCTCACGATTTTTCTCCCGCGCAACTCGACTCGAGGAAAAGTTAAGAGAGTACAAATGACGTCATGTGGGTCCCCCGCTGCCATCAGTTATTTGCAAGATTTTAGGTATATAAAAGCGACGACAACCACACCTCCCCCTTATATTATTGCCCCGGCCCTCCCCGGTCTTAGCCTCAAATAAATACCCCGACTCTTTCTCGGGTCTCCATCGTCTTTTGAGCCATTGATCAAAGTCCCCCGGTATAAGCGACGATCCCTTTTTCTCTCGCCAAAGTAAAAGCCCAACAAATCAAGTACACGGATTTTTTTCTCTCCCCCTCCCCTCCCCCCCAGCCTGATTTGTGTTCCTTCATTTATTCGCGCGCCGACGTCGTCCCTGTGCTCCGCAACGGGTGTACACATGGAAACTATACACATGCTCCCACCGTCACTTTTCCGGATTGGTCATCCGTCATATCTTGTTTTCATTTTTTTTTTTTTTTTTTATTTTTTTTTTCCCGTAAGTTTTGTCTTTTTTTTCGAGGATACGCCGTACACACTTGTGACGTTGATGGCCCGTGCGTTTTATTCGCCGGCCAAATGAAAAGTGTAATTAGAAGGAATTTAATTTTCCGCGCGTAATGCGTGTTTTGGAATTTTGTGAAACATTTTCGCGCGCCACATATAAACANGTGTTCTTTTTTTTTTTTTTTTCATTTTTTTTTTCCCGTAAGTTTTGTCTTTTTCACTTCTACGCATTACCAGGGATTAAAAGACAAAGGCGGCGTCGTATAAACATTTATTTGAGATGTTATTACCTTTCAAGAACGAGCCGCCGCCACCGTGTCTGAGCTGGAGGGAATTCTTTTTTCTCTCCCTGTCATTAACTTTTGTGTCGGTGCGTCCTTTGCGCGAGACTTGTTTGTTTCGTTCGGATCATGAGGAATAATGTTTAGCTCGAGCTTTGGCGGACAAATGTACGGCAAAGTGGAAGGACTACCCAACTCGGGTAGAGGGAATATAAATATATATATATATACATCTCTCGAAAAGTCGAATTAATGACGTGCAATATTATTAAAAGCCTCGGACAAGTTTTAAAAGCGACTCGGTTTCTTTGCTCGGCGTACGTACATGTATATATGCATCCTTTATGAAGCTCCCCAAACAAATTGTTAATTAGACGAACAAACAAAAGTACGAAGAAGAAGAAAAAAAAAAGGGGGGGGTACCTGCTCCAAAGTTTTCACGGAATAAATTAAAGAAACTTTGCAAAAGCCAACTTTAATATGATTGTCTAACTACGAAGAGGGTAAGTATCGCGTATCCTTCGGAGGAAACAATACGAGTGTGCGCATGTAATGAGAGTTCCACTGGTTTGCGCTCCAGTAGATTATTATTCATCACTGGTGAAGGGAGAAAGAAAAAAAAGTGAGTTACCAAATAAACGAAACGGCCGCTCGAGTTTAGCGAGTTTGCATATAAAAAGCATATTTCCCCCCCTTTTTTCTCTCTCTCTTCCAATGCCCTCACGAGTGGGCCGTAAATTTGGTGACAATAAACCACACGCGCGCCCGTAAGTCTATTTTACAATTCGGCGCATTAGCGCGCATAAATCACGCGTCGAGTTAAACGCCGGGATGGCAACAAAGTACGGCTCTTTGATTTGTTTTGTCCACTCGTGGCTTCATCCCTTAGACTCGCGAAAAATCAAGCTTTCCTCGAAAAACTAAATTTCAAATGACGATGACTACATTCCCACACAATCGCAAGGACGAATTTCATTTAGTTGAGCAACGTGATGTATACTTTAGAAACAAGTACACTCTACCCCACGAGGTTCCATGCACTTTTTTACATTTGCAGAGCACAAGTGTGGTTAATCTTCCTCCTGGTCTCTCCGGACATGGGAGGAACGATATACATACTACAATAGCAAAATTGCAATTAAGCCTCTCGTGTGTAGTAGCCTCCCCTCGCCCTCCTATATGATCCCTAGAGAGACAGAGACTTCGCTTTATCACATTGTGTATGCAACGCAAAAGCCGACTTTTGGCGGACCACGAGTCCATCTAAACACATACTCTCGTACATAAAGCTAATATCCTTTCCTCCTCTGCGCACAGTATAATACACCTCCCAAATTTTCTGTTTTCCAGCACCATTGGTCTCTTGTACTTTAGGACCGACTCATTCGCGTACAGCCCAATAATCCCTTCTTTCTCTCAATTTTCGTCAAATAAACCAATTCAACGAGCAATCTCTGCTTTTTACATGGATACGCAGGTAGCGTCTCTCCGATAGCGGGACTACTGCGCTCATTCACTTTTTTTTTTTTTTTTTTTTTTTTTCATCTCAATCCCTCCTTTCCCTACTCACTTTTCTCTACTCCACCTAGTCTATTGTTAGAAAATTATACCTCCCGTACGAGTTATCAGCGCAGCAGTACACTGCGATGTTATATATACGTGCACATCCCTGTAAACGCAATATCGATTTATGATGAACCGAGCGCTCTTCCATTCACCCTCGACCCGCGTTCCATATTCCAAAGCAGTGCCGCACGAGAGAGGGAGAGTAGTTCAGGCGTGTTATTGAGATGTCGAGCGCGGAAATTTCGCTCGATGCTCTGCATTTAATTAAACCCCGCGTCTATTATCTACTTTTTAACTCCCTCCCTCCCTCCCTCCCTCTCTCTCTCTACATATATTATATAGTACATCGCCGCAGCAGAGATCGAGTGACTGACAACGACGTCAATTATCCATCGATGCGCTCCGATGAATATATACCATTTGACCGACGTATAATGTTACGTGAACCCAAACTTTTTACATAATACGTTTTTTTTTTTTTTTTTTTTTTCCTCTCTTGGCAAAAATACACTCGAAACACTTGAACGTTTTACCTCTCTCTCTTTCATTTGGCCACAAAATCTCCAAGCGCCCAACAGATACACACCCCGAAAACACATATAAACAGTTTCCCCCCCGATGAAGCAGAGCCGTGTATAGCCGGTCCTCTATCTCTCTGTATCCCTCGATTGTGTCAACAGCTCTCAAAAAGCACAGAGCCGCCATCGGAAACAAAAGACTCATTCCCGGGAGGAGGAGAGCAAACCACACTTAGTCCCCGGAGCTTGCTTAGGTACCATACACACACACACATATATATAACTGTACCAACACGACCAAAAGAGAAACGTCACAACAACAATTGCGGCTTTTGTGCGCTCATTCAAGAGTGGGAGGGTAAGATAACAGCTATCGGAAAACAGCTTTTGGCCAGCGTAATCGCTGGGTGTATTATATATATATAGTATAGCAGCAAAGGGATACACACATTAGTCGAAAAGACTCGTCGTTGCGGTGTATTTATAAAAAAAAAAAAAAAGCGCGGAGGGGCGTAGCGTTACGGAGGAGCGAGTTAATTTTTGCCCGATATTCCTCGCTCTGATATACACAACATGTATAAAAGTTTTCGCCCCGAGACCGGCGCGTTAACGCCATCCGGTGGTGTATATATATATAAACGCACACGTGCGAGAAGAGGGAGTTTGCGAAAGCTGCTTTGCAAGTTTCCGCGAAGCACCGTCATTATCGCCGGAGCGGACAGAGAGAGAGAGAGAGAAAAGTGGCACGGTTAAGGGGAGAAAGATAAAGAGGCGCGAGCTGCCACGCGAGTTGGGGGTGGAGAAATATAAGATAGCCGAAGCGAGGGAAGAAAACATGGTCGAGGCTAAACCAAGGCGAAAGGAACCCGCGACCTGTGAAAAAGATTCGCTCTTTTTCTTTCCCCCCCCCACCCCCAGTCCCGAGAAGAGGAGAGGACGCTGCACTAACTTTTCATAATGAAATGAAGACGGGATTAACTTTCGAGCCCTTTTCCAGCGCTGAGCCGTCGTCTCCTCTTCTCGGGGTAGTTTTCACGGGACGACTTTTCTATCTCCGCCCCTCGGTCCTACTACGGAATTGCATTTAGTGGCGAGACGTGTACACATTGGTTGCACGGAGGAGCGAATCGGTGCCACCGGGTGACTCTTTGAATCGAGCGATCTTCTCTCCTCGTGGAAGGAAAACCACGAGTGTAGTCTTGATGAAATTCACCTCAAGGGAGAATGTGTCTAAGCAAGTTTCCAGCGGGCAAAGTAATTTGCGTGTGTATATGGAGTGGCGCGCGCGCGTCCCGTGAATAGAAAACGAGCTCCCTTTCGCGCGCTCACTTACTTACCACCTGCTCATTATGCGCGATCTCGATTTCTTTTCTTTCTCCTCGTGCACACGCGTGTACCTGCAGCACTTTTGTTTACGACCCAAGATACACTTATTCTTTTCAGGTTGGCATTAACGAAGAAGTATGACTCCTTGGCGATGCGCAGCGACGCGCCGCGCTCGAGTGGTCGCATACAATTTTTCAGTGGTACACCACCACCACCCTTCGATGCTCCAACTGAAGAATGACTAAAAGTGGCTTACCTGCGGGCACACCTTAATTTGGATTTCTAAGGAGGATCCTCGCCTTCAATGGTATAGCTCGGGGGAAATATGCATTTAATCCGCGCGTCCGTGAATACGAATAGGTGTGGACAAGCTCAAGTCGAAGCAAGGGATTTCCCGGGAGTGTATTTTTAATTGGATTCGCTCGGCAGGACAAATACAATACGATGAATATATAGTGTGTATATTGTAACGCTCCCTGTATAACTCGATTGTTCATTTTATCGCGGTTTATTTCGAGAAAAAAAAAAAAAAAAAAAAAGGCAAGACGATTCATTGTACTATAAGAATCAAAGGACACCTCGACCACCCAATAAGTTGGGAGAAAATAATAATATCGAGCATTACCCGCGTTACGTGTGCCAATTGCGTGCAGCACCAAAGTATATATATGTGATGCATGGACGCGTTATTGTTAATCTTTCCCGTGCAACCTGCATGTACTTTTTTGTTTTTTGTTTTTTCCTCCGCAAACTTCTTTCGCGCACGAGGGGCCGAGAAGAGGAGCAAACCACGCGTATGATAATAATTCACAATAACTCTTTGCCGCTTCATCTTATTCCTTCCTTTGACGCTGTACGCGCGTGTGTATACATTATACCTACTTTTTTGTACGTAAAGAATCACCCGAGCGGCGTCAGCGTCGCGCTTCTCCGAGCCAAGATGAATGGTCCTCCGGCCGCTGCGCGCGTATGATTATACATGTATATACGTAGGGGAGGAAGAGGGGGACTAAAGGGACGCGTGTAAGGGACGTACGTACTCGTAGGAAGGAAGTCGATATCGCGGGGGTGAAAAATTACGCAAATCGACGAGCTGCCGCCGCTCGATCTCGCGTATTGTCCGCGACCGGATTATGCGGGGGAGGCGTGCGAGACGTCGGACAATATACATATAGTGCTGGAAATTGCATTCCGAGCCACATATACATACGTACGACGCTCCGGCGAAAGGAAATTGGATTGTGATTTACGATTAGCTCATTGATCAAGTTGGCGTATGTGCAAGGGCGTACATACGGGGGGGGTGGTGTTGTGACTAGTGTAGGCGTGGATGTGTATACGAACCGAGGAAGGAGGCTCTGGCTTATCAATTGTACCGATAATTAGGTATCGATTAGACGTGTACACGCTTATTCCCCCCCACAAAGTTAGTTAGCTGCAAATTGTTTTTCCCCCTCGGTACAATCATACACTGATTATTCTCTCAAAATAATAGAGCTGCTGATCAGTTCTGAATGGTTAACTATAACAACGATAGTTTGTTTATTCATTTGGCAACCGTCACCTCACATCTCCCAGCTCATTTGTAGTAACATGAATTGGGTTGCCACGTGCACTTGCGGCAAACTATGTCCACGATCGACGGCCATACGATATCATGTACGAAGCATCCAACGCCCGGCTCGTGCGTACGTGTATAAAAACGTTTTGAAAAGTAAGTAAACGCGCTGCTGTCGCTCTGTTTCACGCTCGACTTGGTCGTTCGGATCTGATTTTTCGCTGTGAAATAACACCAAATCAAACGGGCGTCCAGTTTGATCTCTGATTCCCCCTCGGGCCAACGGAGCGGACGGACCGTGCGCGAAATTAGTCGAAGCTATGGAAAGGGATCAAGTCTACCGAGTTCCTGTCAAAGCTTGACTACCGGGATGCAGATGATGTACCCACGTGCGTGTGGATACGGTGAAATACGACCGAGTCCTGTGACTTTCTTTTTGTTATTATTTGTTTTCTTTTTAACTCTGTGTACGCGTACAAGTGCGCAAGGAAAAATTGAAAAGTTTGCACGGCGGTGTGTAATAAAAGTTTATTAAAATTGCCGGTTTCTGGAATTGCTATTAGTGCCGATATTGCAGCGATTCTTCCACTCCGTGCGTCAGATGGGCTCAGTTTGCGTCCGGATCCATTATTACAAAAATGTTCGACCACGTGAAACGACAGCGATTCCGAGTGCCCTTGCATTAAAAATTCCTTTGACTTTTTTGTATTTGGAACTCGTACTGTAAAACTGCGCTTTGCTCGACGCTGGATGAAGTTAAACCATCGCAACGACGCGACCATTTTCGGCGATTCGGATTAGAACCCAATGGTTATTATCGACCTTTTTTTTCCCAGATCTCACGGTCGACCCCTTTGTCTCTCCCAATTGCACGGGCCCCAATGCAATGGTTGTTGCTTTTAGTACCACATACGGACGAAAGGACGTTGGCCAGCGCGAAAATTAAAACAAACGACTCGGTGTTTGTCCCCGTGGAGCCGCCGCCAGGAAATTAGTTTAAAGTTCAATGGGTTACTCGACTGCAAATCGATTACTGGCCAATCAAATTGTTAAACTGGTATAATTTCACCAAACGGCGGCCCAGAACGCCGCGCCACGAAAACTTGTCGAAATCGAGCTTTTTAACCGAGTAGTTTCTTCCCCTTGAATTGAATCTTGGCTCATTACCGTGCGTCAAAGGAGTATACGATGGCGCTGCAAACTCCAAAGAAAGCGGGATCAATACAAACGGAGGATTAGTCAAAAGCTGCCCGGTTGGGACGTGAAAACGCCACGCGGTCTTTTGCGGTATAAAAACGTCGGGGGAAAATTTACAGCCGGGACATAAAATTTTATTAACAGTTGGGATTTTGATAAATATCGGTTATTGATTGAAACTCTTGGGCGGGGAAAGGGAGCCGGAAAAAAATGGAAAAACCGCGGCATCGTAAATGATGAACAACCGGATGGCGCTACCCGTATATAATGTACAATTAGGTACGCCAAAACGCTAACCCGATAAATTAAGGGGGCAAACTAACGACCGATATATTAACGGGTGGAATGAAAAAAATCAAGTTGACGAAAAAAAAAAACGTCATAGGTCCAGCACCGTATCGCACGATTCAATCAATTTCTTACCGTATTACGACAAAAGTCCCCATCAGCTGCAAAATGAATCCAACGCGCATCTACGTAAATATGCACCTTCAGCGGAGAATTACCGCAGGAGCGGTGCCAAAGGAGCCGAAAGACATTCGTTCGAGGGTTATTACTCATCGCTCTCCTTCTCGGCCTGCTCCACTTGCATAATGTGCGCCGATGTATAAATCAAGGTCCTTAAGAGCGAGGCTCTTTGGCAAGGCCTCCCGCTCCAATGCACTCTCCCCCCCGTTTTCGCTCTTTCCCCTCGTATTAGCTGCTTTCGCGGACAGCCATCGCGTGGGTATAGTGGATGTCTCGTCAGATCTTGGGCGATGCAACAACCAAGAGAGGGGTGTTTGTGCATGTGTATACGAGTGTGTATAACGAAGGGTTATACTGCCGTCGACGCGGAGTAGCTTCATTTGTTCGACGCGTGCTGTAGTGCTCTTCTCGCGAGCCCGTCGCTTCCCAGCTCTGTTGTATACATACATGACACGGAGCTGCGGGGTGTTCCCGAACGAGAGACGTCGTCGGCATCTATACACCTGCCCCCTCGCGCAACAACCCCTTTCCACGGCAAACTTTTTTTTCTTTCCGAGCATCAAACTTTCCTCCCGCCCGCGAGTTTTTCCTTCGAGAGCTCTCGGAGCGTCGATTGATATTTTGCCCAAACTTTCGGAATAATATATACACACACCCGTATCGTATATGTTGCGTCTGTAAGGGGTGTAGGCGACGCCCATATATACAACGCGGCTCGATTAATTTTTCACCCCCCGTATTATACATTTGCGTGTGTATATATAGGTACACACGTGTCAATGAAAAATATTGTTATTGCGCTGCGGTACTCGTAGGGGTGGGGGGTGGGGCAATAGGGGTGTGTATATCATATAGGGTGCATCGTAGGCGCACGATAAATTTCATTTGCGTAATTAACCCCGATCCCGCGGCCCCGGCTCCATTGTCGAAGTCGAGATTTAATTTACTGGTTCGCGAAACGCGTACACATACACAATTTTAGACGCGCTACGGAAAAAAAAAAAAAAATATGTATATATATAAATAAATATCCTCTCGCGCATACGTCAAAACGCGAAAGCTCCCATTGTTGTTCTCCGTTTTATCTCCGTCCCCTCTGTATTCATCATCGCCTGCGCGGCTATTACACACACACACGCACGGGCCTGGATATCATTATTATTATTATTATTATTATCATTTATTATTGAAAAGAAAGAAAAAAAACCTGCCATAGATTTACGCAGCAGCTGTACAAAATTGATATCGGAGCACGGAAGCACAACAAAAACAACGGCTCGGGAAAATTTTCATCGAGTATTTACACATACCTAGCAAATAAAGCATCATCATCCATACCGAGGGGTGAATCGTCGTCATCGACACACTTCCGCGCAAGCGATATGAGGAAAAAAAAAAAAGTGCCCACACACGCACACCTACACAAATACCCCAAGTCCAAAAGAAGTCGTGAACGAGTATAGGGGGTGGCTTCCTTGTTTATCCTTTGCGCGTGGCTGTTTGTCCTACACCACACAATGTCCCCTGTAATCGAAGAGTTAATTAATCCAGACGGACGGCAGCTGTATATTTCACTCGAGCGCGTCGCACGGAGCGAGGATCAACAGTATGGATGGAAAAAAAAAAAAAGGGAGGAGGTGGAGAAGCGCACAAAGCGAGGGCCGAGACATAGGGCGTAGGAGGGGGGGGGGGGGGGGGGAGAGAGAGAGAGGCGCTCGGAGTAAGTAAATTTCAATTAATGTCCCGAGGCCACTTTGGCCGCAGAACGAAGCTGGGAGGGGTGTGTAGTATATAGAGTCTAACAAGCGAGCCGGCAAAGTGGCTGCTCGACTCCTGCAGGAAGCTACAGAGGGAACAGATGCGCGCCATGGCCTCCACCTATACAGGTATATTGTACACGTACCGAAGGAGCTGGATGCACCTGTATGTATGTATTGAAGGCGCGCGGGGGTTGGGTACGGAGACCGCTGGGGCGTGTAAACGAAAGATCCCGAGCTTGGCTGTTGCATGTATATAATATACCTACACGGCATAGCTGGGAGGTGTACCAGTGTACACCGATGAAAATTCCACGCGTTAGCTTAGCCATCCCTCTCTACCTATATGTACCGAGTGTATACGTATAGACTGGATTCTCCGCAATCGAGAAAGTATTGCTGGCACGGCGCAAGTGTGCGTACATGCGCTGGATAGATCGAAAGAGCTAACGTGATTTAACGAGTTTCCCTTACAGCCGGGATGGGTGAAATTTGTTACGAAAATTCGCCTTGGCTGCGAATTCGAAACCTACACGGGACGATTGAAAATACACGCGCGCGCGTCGCGTTAAAGGTACTCGTATAGCCGTGACCCAAAAGCTATCCAAAAATCATTAATGAAAACTTTCAACAAAATTATGGACAATCTACGAAGCTATTTGAACTATACGCGCATGATTTCATAGGTATTTTTATGATACACACATTGCATGGTGGAAACAACTAAACTCTCATCGAAAGCACATCACTGGGAATAAACTTCAAACTATTCACGCGTGTTCATTTGCTGTTCAACCTGTTGGGTACTCATTATATACAAATACACGAAATTCCTCGGGCGTATAAGGTACATTTGCAACATTAACGAGAAATCGAAAACTGCACGGGAGAATGACGCAGACAACAATAATACATGTACATTCTGGATATAAAGGGGGAAGGGGGTTAAAAGCCCTAAATCAAATCAAGTTTACCGTCAAAATTTAATTCACGTAATAATGAACGCATTGGTGAGCTCCGAGCACGGGAGCATAGTTTTAGAAATACACGCCGGTCCCTGCTTCCTCCCTCGGGAGAGGAGAGCACGGCGCGATATTAAGTACTGGGAATTTACTTTCTAAGCGCTCGGGTATTAGATTCACCGAGCACAAGAACTGCAGAAACACGAGTGCATGCATGCGTACACATTCAACTCGGCACTGCCATCGGGACTCGTTGTGCTGATCTCTCTCTCTCTCTACCTCTCGTACATATAATTTTATATGTATATAATGCACGATACGTGTACCGGATATTACCGCTACTATTATACATACATACTTAATCAGAGGGCCGAGAGAGAAAGAGAATTTGGATAATTATGGTTGTGAGTATACATGTGCAGTGCATAGTGGTATATATATATATATAGATAGCATTTGAGACTCACCTATCTCCTTATCGGTGATCAGTGTCTTGCCGAGCGCACCCCGTCGTAGCGCCACGAGGGGAATGAGCGCCAACAGGAGCAGTAGCCGGGGGTGTTGGCCACTCGAGTGACTCCGCCTCCTCCACCTCCTCTTGGACTCCATGGCTCCTGGCGCCTGCACCGCTCGGTACATTTGTATATGTATGCGCGTTGCACTCGTCTCTTGTCACTTCACGTCGTCGCGCTCTCGTCCCAAGATCCGAGTCTGCAGTTCGTCGTCTTCAAATCTCGCCGCGAAACAGCGATACCCCGGCACTCCCGGACTAGAGGTGATGCTGTCGTCTCGAGCGCTACTCCCTTGATCTTGAAACAAGTGCGGGGTCGGGCCACTCGAGGCTACCTCGGCCCCCTGTCGCTCGACATCGAGCGCCCACGCGGAGCCAAACCCCCACCCTCTGTTTATCTCGCCGAGTACCGGCCACCTCCCTCGGCCCGCGACCCCTCGCCTTTCATCTTCTCCCCCCGGCGCCCCCGCGGTTTTTCCACTCCCCGCGCTCTCTTGGCCGCGACTTTTCGCGATGGTCACCGAGGAAACTTTTGCACGTCGCTCCGGGTACATGCACCCAAGCGAGGGGGGTTGCGTTCCTCCTCTTCTGCGTCAGCTCCACCTGGAACACATAATATACCAGTATAGGTTTAATCACGGGGTCGAAGCGCCTCAACCATACCAACCGCGGTCTCGTTCGCTCGCTATAGTCTGGCACTCTCTCGCTATTCAGTGCATCGTACAGTCGCTCCTCTTTTTTTTCACCCATAGGTTCTTACCGATCGCGGTCAGTGGTACAAAAGAAACGTTTTTTTCCTTGCTCGCGAGGGCTCTGAAAGGGGGGAAGGAAAAAAAACCTAGTTTGGAGGAGAGCACCGGACCAGCTGCGTCGCGGCCAGACGTGAACGGGGCTGCGAAAGTGCACGCGAGCACGCGAATTTTGGCACGATTTTGCAGGAGGGCCTTCGAGGGGTGGGGGCGAAAATTTAGAAAAGGTCCTTTCGGTAAAAATATGGATCAACTCCTTTCTGGGAACGTATGGGTATCGAAAGGCAGGTGAGAATCGCTGAAAAGTATACTCCTTCAACACAAGGAGCTAACAAAACTCAAAATCATCGGTAAAGGAGTATAGATCGAGAGGAGAAAGAGGCATCGAGTTGGAGGGGCCTTGACACACGGAAGATGCATCAACACACGCCCCGTTAATAGCAATCCTCGGCTCTGGTCGTAGCTAATACGCTCCTGCACTTTTTTTTTGGGGGTTGATTTTTTTGTTGCGAAGCGCGCATCGCCACCCCGTGCGTGTACTGGGAAACAATTTCGGGCAGGTTTCGCAGCTCAAATTACGGCGTAACGAATAGCCATACTTTATTGGACGCTTCCGGCCGCCCGTTTTTTTTTTTTTTTTTTTTTTTTTTTTTTGCATGTAATCTCCTCTACTCTCGACTTTATTTTTTTTCCTCCATCTCCATGGCCCTCTTTTTTCGACTTTTATTCGCACGGCACCCCAGAATGCTTGAGACGCACCAACGTTTTTAAACCCAATACAAAAATTTATTTATAAAAAAAAAAAAAAAAGAAAACCTGTATATTCACGTGGATTTTCTATTCAGGGGCCCTGATGAATGTGCACCGATCAAAAGAAGAGAGAGATTTTAAACAAACAGCGTCCCATGCATTATGCATCAGCGGGGCCGGCTTCTGTTATTTATTTTCGGACGCTCGTATGGCGCTCTGAAAAAAAAAAGTAACTATGTTGCAGAGGCTCCCGCGCTGTATACCTATACGCACAGCCGAGGATTTAATGACGCATTATTTTCAATCATACGAGCTATATGGTCCCAACGAGATAATTTACAGGACGGTGCTGCACGCATATGGTACAGGATGCTAAAAAAAAATAAAAATAAAAAAATGGTGTGCGGCTCCTCCTCGAGGGTATACCCATCAATTATCCTTTCACCGGCACGGCAGCTCGCGCGTCGGAGGAAAGAGCAATAATGGCCCTTTGGAATGTGATACTCCGATGGACCTAATGACCGGGCACGATTTTTCTGAAATTAACACGCGTAGAGTACACGCATGGATATCTCTCGACTCGTAACCAATGATCTATGTACGCGTCTCTATATAAATACAACTTTAGCCAACACATTTATGTATTTATCCTGATCCTCCTAATGGGTCATGAAATGGAGTGAAATGTACGATTTTTTCCAAGAACCTATTTTATTTAACAATACGTGTTCACGGGACGCACAGGGGGGAAAAAAGCTATAATCAGGTACCTGGAATTTGCGTCCAACACTCGCTTTTTGTAACAAAATTTTTATCGCCCTCGTCTTTTGCAGTTATTGCTTTGCACGACTGTGAAATTTGCAGCTGAACGATTATTTTCGCTCATACGCAGGTACGGTGAAAATTACCCCACACCCCCTCCGCGCCTATACCCAATACTCGCGTCGCTCAAATTAAGATACAACAAAAGATAGACCCAATAAACGCCGCTCGGGCCGTTTAGCGCTGGAATTTTCAATACCCCGAGCACGTAGTATTCGTATATATTATATACACGCAGGATAAGAGTCAAGTGCAGCCTCGCACGCGGAATACCAGAAAGAGGAGGTAAAGCAACTAGACGTGGGGGAGGGTAAAGGGGGGTCCGATAAGCCACACAAGAGCGAGGGTCGCGCTACATGTATAGAGCAGCAAACAGTGCTCTTTGAGACCGTGTAGTAGACGTAATTTAAGTATGCGTCGCGACGCGCTGTTTTCACCCTCCGAAGCAACGGAGTTAAGTACCGTTGTCGTTCTGTACGAAAAACTTGAGCCTTCGTGACTCCCAAGCGTTTTGGCTCCATATACCTCATGTTGTAACTGCACGGAAGTTTGATTGGTATGGAATCGGGTTCTCGTGAACAATCTCGATTTCTCTGCCGGAACGCATCTTGGAACTCGTGACAGGTACTACGAGCATTGTTGTTTTTCGCTCGAAAGCCCGACGGGGGCGTTATTATTTTTTCAATCATATCGTTGTTATCATCAAATGATGTTCCATCGGCTGTTTGCGAATCGAACAAAACGTTCTTTTCGACGTGTTTTCAATTATCGCAGTTGAGGCGTACAACAACGGAAAAGTCACAAAAGCACCGGTAGAATCGACGTTTCTCGGTCGAGCACATACCTTACATTTATAACGTTTCGCACGCGTGATGTTGTTGGCATTTCCCGAGGAAGCCCTGGGCCACGGTGGCTTTTATCGAAACTCGTTAACCATCCGCGGCATCGATCAAACCGAGCATTAACGAACATACGTGTAAAATGATGGCTTAGGGTATTCCTTTATTATGTATACCTTATGCAGCAGACTTGGGAAAAATTATTTCATAGATTTCTCAACACCTCCTGCATTATTTTTCAAAGGGAATTTTTTTTCTTTTTAATTATTTCTTAATGCAACAGAATAACCGTAATTGATAAAACGTTTCCAAATATTTGACACTTTTTTTTTCAAAAATCGCAGCGTAATTTATTTGAAAGTGCATCCACCCCCAAGTGTATATGCCCCAGGAACAAATCGACTCGAGTCAAATCACAAAAAAAGATGGGAAAAAAATGCTCCCGGAAATAACTAAGTACAGCGAATTCGCAAATGTCGAGGGGGATAAAAATTACAAGTTGCATCATTCATCCCGCGCGCGGTCACGCGAACACGCGCCATAGCGCCGAGGAGGAGGATGGAGGGAGGGATGGATGGAAGTAATTCTGTAAAGAGCGGCTCTAATGGATACTCGAAACTATGGTACAGCGGGGCGGCGCGTCGCTTCCTATTATTTACGCCAAACTAGCGCGGGAAATTGTACATTCAAATTGATTGTAGCCGGCAGGCTTCTGCCGCGGCCATATCCCCGACGTTCATCGAGTTAAGCTCGCGCGGGCGGGCGCTCCTTTTCTTTTTTCCATCGATTAAATTATCTTTCGATGCTTACGTATATACCTTTGGCCAATTTTTCGTTCGAAACGTACCCTACGGCTGTTAAATTATCACGGACGATTTCTTCATTAACTTCGAACCGAAGGGTGCTGAGGAGGGGCCACACGGAATTTTGTTACACTCCTTTATAACGATAGAGGAGATCTTTACAAGCCGCAAATGGATATTGATAAATCTTTTAGGGAGTTTCCGACAAAAAACCTCATTGACCAAGGATTTAATAGCATTTTATAGACACTCGAATTTTTCAATTGTCTCGTATAATATTGGAATGCAAATGCCGGTCGGCGAACGATAATTACGAAAAACACGCCGGCGCGCGTTGATCGGGGATTTATTTATAATACTCCAAAGGGAAAACGTACAAAAAAAAAAAAAAAAAAAAAAAAAAAAAAAAAAAAAAAAAAAAAAAAAAAAAAACACCCGATGAAAAATTGGACGACAGAAGGGAAAAGAAAAATAAATTCGCGCTGTTGATACCGAAAAATCACGCTCACAGTCCCCGAGTCACCCGAAGCCGGTACACCAATGGCCGAAATTAATATTCGCGAAATCCTCCAAAGTCGCGGAACTTAAATTAGCGAAAGCGCACCGCGATGCACCGCATTATCGTTCGGGCTCACGCGAAGCGTGCAGGGAGCATAAATATTCAAAGCATCCCTCACGTACACTCGTAATTTTCGCAAACACGGTATATCATATACATACGATATCCCATCAGGAGTAATCCCGTTAACCGCGCGTCGTCTTTAGCGCTTCCGTCGAAAGGCGCATTTTTTTCTCCTCCCACCACCTCGGCTCGAGAGAGAGAGGGAGGGTGGAAAGACACCGGGGAGAGAAATGCCGAGGCACGTATATCGGGCCAATCTCCCGAAAGGCGGTTGGCCCCATTCAAATGCAAAGCTCGGGATCGGTGCCGACGCCGCGATTTAGGCATACATTTTCAATTTGCATGCCACCACCCCCTCCCTCTCTCTGGCGCCGGGAGAGCTTACCGTGAGGGGCTTTGGCGCGTCTGGGAAAATAAATAAACATTTGCTCGGCGTATCGCGATCCCGAGACGATTTACAAATCGACGGGCCTCTGCGTGTATTATTCAGGCAAGTGACAAACAAGAACGATCTGTGATTTTTATCGTTACCTATATATACCTGTTTTAAAATTTACTGTGTATGCTTTGATTTCCACAAAACGAGCGTTTAATCGATCGATGCTCAAATTTACAGTTCTGGAAAATAATTAAGGTTGCAAATGACGTTGTTTCTTGGAAAACTTGATGTAATAAATTTTTTTGATCGATTGGCTAAAAAATAGCTAAATTTAATATAAAAGAAAAAATACACACAAAGATGGCAAAACGTCGATTCTAAATTCTTGTATGGCTTTGTGAATTTTTGCGAATCTCAATCGAGCAGCTCGTTAGGCGAAAAAGAACCACTTTCCCCCTGTGCCATTGAATCGCTTATCTCCTATATACACGGAGCTGCTCATTCTCTTATCCCTCGGCCCCTTTTCTTTTTACAATTTACAAAGTACTTCTCGCCTTTTCAAATAACCGTGAGCTCGTAAAAGAAAACGCCAACGACTGAGAGAAGAAGAAGAAGAAGTCCCTCATAGTAACGGCACGGCCTAGCCTCCGTATCCACTTTCAAAGTGTCGCCTCGAGGCAACGAAGACAAAAAAAAAAAAAAAAAACTAGAGAGAGGGAGAAAGGGCGCGCGCAAGAGGCCTTTTGTTCGAATACGTCGGATTTTCCCTGAAACATCCACATTTTCTCGCGGCAGAGAGCCGAGGGCACTTGGTCAACGAGACGTACTCCTCGTTGCTGCATGCATACAATTACGCTCGAAGCCCTCCTCACAACACCCCTTCTCTCTCTCTCTCTCTGTGTATATGCATCTTGGAAACAGCCGATAAGAGCCTGCAGCGCACCAACACTCAACGAGGCAGAGCCGACCTTTTGTGTCCCCCCCCCTCTCCCCCGCCCCTTTGATCCGCTCCCATATTATGTGTGTCCCGGTCTTCCCTCTCTCCCTCTTTGCAGCACATTGATTTGGCCGAGTGCACCCGCGACAACCTTGTACATACGAGAAATTCCATGAAAAACGCCATTAATTATACCTTCCATGCGAATAAGACGTTACACCCTTTTTTTCTCCACCTTTCCAGGATGTTTTGTTGAATTTTACAGTGATCTCCCTAAAAAATTAAAAGTTTCTTTGAATTGTGGGGGTAGCAACATTTTTTTTAACCATTTTGTCCCAAAGACCCCAGTGTAACAAACGTCAATTCATTCCACTAAAATCATTGTCGTTATAGCTAGCCTAAGAAAAAAAAAAAAAATTTCTTCAATTTTCGGGGGAACTTTTACTGGGGATTTTTCGTAGAAGTGCTCATATGTGTACACAAGGGTGTACGGGTATACTGTAGATGGGGGTCGTTGCACGACGATACCATTGGATAAATCCCTCCCCCGCCGACCCCATGCAATAATAGAGTCCCTTGAGATCCTCTCTTCGATGCGATACGTACCTAACGTGCACACTCTAACGTGGGTGCGTGTATGTGTGTGTGTGCACGAGGCTATAATACGTGCTCCAACAGACACCACGTGTGTATGTACACATGATACAGAGGCTGCTTATACCGTCGAACGAGAATTCTCGAGTGTAATATCACGGAGGCTGGCGCCCACACATGCATAGCCGTACTGTCTACCATCCCTGCGTGTCGTTGGCCAATCAACGCAAATTAAAAGCCCCACGCCGAGTGAGAGCTTTCCAACGGTACAACGAATACGATGAAAACTTGTGTGATAAAATATTATACTTTTTCACTCGCTTTTTTATCCAACACGAGGATATTTATGTTGTTGCGTAACGAGCTATTATGTTATTTATACATTTCATTTCGTTTGGTTTATTTTTTTTTTTTTTTTTTTTTTTTTTTTTTTTTTTTTTTTTTTTTTTTTTTTTTTTTTTTTTTTTTATGCAAACATGAACGAACATAATATGTACAAGTACACGTAAATAATTTGGCTTCTCCGGGGGGAAATCAAATGTTCACCATAAATTTAATTTCGTTGCTTTTTGTAGCGCACATCGGTGCGGTCTGATTGTTCTGCCCGGATTTTCCATTGATAATTCAATCAAGCGCACTCAAGAGGATTATTCAATTTTCGGCTGCAGGTTCGCTATTTTACGGTGGGTATGTAAATTCTTGCGTTTTCGCATCATTTGGTTATTTCGTCGTTATGTGCGTTTCAATTTTCCCGATACCAAAATATTGTGTATCAAAGGCCGGTGGTATGCAAGAATTTTTATGTTTTTAATCCCACAAAATTCAACCCAAATGTAGAATTTTTTTTTTTTTTTTTTTTTTTTTCGAAAAAGTAATTTATATTTTCCAGAAAACTAGTCAATCTCTAGTATTTATTTATTGTTATTTTTTTTTTTCAACAAAGCGAGCTTTTGACTTTTTTGTACCCTATTGCAAACTGAAATTGAGCAGAGAATCCCATACATCTATTCACGGCTATATTCGTTGGAAAACACATTTCTGTGATGCCTATACAAATGAAAAAAAGAAAAAAATAAAATAAAAACGTCAAAAAGTAAAAAAAATACACCCAACAGAGAATCGTCCTTACATATATAATAGAAGGGAAGGTATACCTTATACCTCCGTATAGCTCAATGAAACCGCAATATTTACCGATACCTTTTATACCTTTAATAAAACGCTCCTGTACATATAAATGTATAATACAGTGAGCCCCCATGTAGGTGTGCCCAGAGAGCGCCGCTGCTACCGTCGTAAAAGTGTCGGCCGTAAAAACAAGAATGAATGCCCCCTCATACACCCCATGTATACCCTGATATTTTCACTTCCCGAGAGAGAGAGTGGAAAAGAGAGCAACGCTGGCGCGTCGGACAAAGAAAAATCTTGGGTGATCGGGAGAAAAAGATATAATAAAAGAAACCCAGAGAAACTACGAAACGAGCTTGAAAAAGAAAAAAAAAAAAAAAAAAAAAGAGAGAGAGACGAGGGTCGCGATACACGGAAAAGACGAGGGCGAGCAAGAAACACGGGACAACAGCGCACGAGTAGATAATAGAGCAGCCGCGAGAGAAAAGAGCCGATGCGCGCCAGAGATGATAATTATAATAATAAAAGTTCGAAAGCGAGTATAGTTCAATGTAAATATAAAGGCCTTGTAGTTCCATTCTCTTCCGACATCAGCTTGGACGAAAAAAGCTTAACACGGAGTGTCGTCGCGTCAACGCTGCTTTCGCGACAATCTCGTATATAGGATTAAAAGATTCTTGTATGTACAAAGATGTAAGAGATTTTTAAATGAAGGGAAAAAAACATCTCCAGCTTCCCACCTATTCAGAACTAGCCTCCCGCCCCCCCTCGTCTGGAGCATCTTCCTTTTTTCCCTTTCGCAGTCGCCGGTTCGAGCGTAAAATTAAATTTGGCGCAGATAGTACCTTCGGCTCTTATTGGTATACGGGGAGTGCGAATAAAAAAAAAGAAAATCAAGCATTTTTTTTTCTTCGAACTGGGCGCTCGTGACCTACATTCGGCCGCTGCTGTTATTGCATTTTTCACGCTGATCGCCTTAACGAGAAAGCCAATGGAATTTTCCTTACGCGGAATTCCATCGGCTTTCCTCAAATCGGACGAATTTCCCTTTCCCCCCCCCCCCCTCACCCTCGAGACCCAACGAGGGGCTGGATCTTGCCCCGCGGATCGATTTTTCATTTCGACGTCGCTACTTGGCGCTTTGACGGCTGTAATTGCTCCAAGCCCACGAAATGAAGAGATATAAAAAAAAAGGGAGGCATCAACAGATTAGTGGTATGGTTTTTATTAATTTTTTTTTATTTCAAACATTGAAAAATCCTTATTTGTACCTGCCCCCCTTTTTTTATCATCGCGAGTTTGATGGTTTTATCCATTAAGGGTCGAAACAAGAGGCCGGTGATTCACGGCGGTGGCGCTTGCTCTCGGTTAGTTATCCCATTACGTGCTGTACCTACTCCAAACTGCGGGTATACGCATCATTAATCACGTGGCGCTTGGTAGAAGAGCTTGCGTTTGATGGCTCCATTAAGGTATAAAAGCACTTAAAACAAAAGGTTGGAGGAGGATCACCGAGGCGATCCCGAGGAACGATCGCCAGAGTGTGCGCGATGAGAGACGAGGGAGACGGATGGCAACCGAAAATCGAATCGGCGATCATGAATTACGTGCTCGCATTTATTATACCTTGTACTCTTTTTACGTAAGAAAATATATATTCGAGTTTTAAATACACACAGTGACTTATTTGACCGTCAAAAATTTCTCCATTCTCGATGAATTATATTATATTCTGAATGAAAAATTAATTGTTTATTATTTACTGTCACATGAATAAATTCTTTAAAGGCTTGGATTATACTTTTTGTTTAATCCTCCTGCGTCAACTGGTGCAATCAATAAAAAAAATAACCTCTCGTATCTTGAATTTCTGCGATTCGCACGCGTGGACCAAGTCTCGCGTGAAAGAGCCACGTAAACGCGTGTATGCACAAAAGGCGTTGGGAGGGTGGGATGACAAAATAAAAGTGGCATCGGTCGGCAAGAGTTTTCGAGAGGGAAAAGTTCGGGCGTGGGCGCTAATAGAAACGTTGGATGAAAAACGAGAGGCGCGAGCGAAATATCGTCCTCTTACTCCTCCTTTCGCCGGAAAAACAACAACGGGACAAACAAGAACCGGCTGCAACAGCTACACTCCGACTGCCCTATAAATCCCTACGAAAGCCCTGCTAATAGGAGCGCTCCATCGCCACTTTGGTAATTACAAACGCGCTCTTATTCGGATTTTTTTTTTTTTTTTTCCCCCATCCTCTGGCGCTCTGCGTCCGGCTCTACAAAACGTCCCCCCACGCGCTATTGATTCCTTTTATTTGCATATTGTCGCAGTGGCGATGATGGAGCTCGGCCAGATTTATTTTTGAATGATTAAAAAGGCGCTGTGCACCCGGGGATCGAGGGAAATATTTTACGAATGGACGGGTCCCCGCTGATTTTGATTCATCGGCCGTACCGAAAAAAGGGGGCCGGAAAGAAAATTATACGGGCGCTATCGGCTCGTGTGTGTTTCACGTTTCGTTTTGAATATAATTATCGAAACCAGCACGAAGAGCTTTTGTTGTTTTTTTTTTTGCCTTCCGTAAGCAAATCGATTTGCCGAAGATATAAAAATGTTGTGTTTGCATCGAAATTGAAATGCGAGTGTGTATAGGTACGCGGTGTTGATTGATTGAAAAAAACTGCACGTTGCTGCTTCGCTGGAAACTCGATTAGAATTTGAATGAACGAGCAATTTATCTGATAATTAAAAGACTCCCTACAACAACATCCCAAGGTTTGGTGAAAATTTAATCAAAAGCTATAATATTCACTTTTACCAAACACAATACTTCCAATCATAACTTTGCCTGTGAAATTAAATCAAATGGGTATAATGGTACACCTCCTTATAGCCCATAGAAAGATAGGAAAATAAGGGTTATTCACTTTGATCTTCGAGAATCAAGCCGCGCGTGAATCGTCGAAAATCTCGTAGCGAGGCTTCAATTCCGTAGGGCACTCGGTTTTGAAAAAAAAAAAAAAAAAAAAAAGGGGTGGAAAAAAAAACCCCTGGTAATAAGAGGAGGTGTGTAGGAGGAAGAGGAAGAAAAATAAAGGAAAAGTTCGCACTCGCACAGACGTTGCCAGGGAAATCAATTATCGACGACGCCACAGAGACTCGGCTCGGGGAGAGCTGGCTGGGGTATCTCGCCTCGCTCGGCGATGGGAAAAAAGAGCTGACGGCGTAGAGGCGGGGATCAGCAGCCGCGTAGCCACCGTCGAACGAAATTATACAGAAGAAAGAACGTACCCCGCGTATATAGAGGAGAAAAAGAAATTTTCGGCGATGATCATCTGGATCACGCCTCCTGGTTTTTTTTTTTTTTTTCCTCTCACTGTTGCTGCTTTTGTGGCACGTAATAAGCACACGCGTGTACGCGCTCTCAGGTAGCCGGCGGCACTTTAGATATGCCGCCGCGATGCGCGGCCCAACTACACATATATATATATATATGTACAAAACCGATCGACACCGATCTCCCGCTTGTTTCCCCTCGAAGCCTCGTATTTAATGCGACGACTCGTTTTCTGTTAGCGCACGCGCGCGCGTGTGCATCGATTCGAGACGGTGTTCCTGTGCACAACGTCCATGTATTCGTGCTGCTGCTGTTTGGAAATTCTATCGGCACGGCGTATCTCGCAGCTCCCCCGGGAGCTCGGGTGCACTTGTGCCGCGCGCGTGAGAAAGCGAATTACTGCGGCCACCACCGAGCGATTATTAAGGCGTGCTTTGGGAGAGGGGAATTAAATTTTTGAGTCCCGGTGCTGAAGGGACGTATGCGATCGCCGATCTTATTATGACCTGTATCGTATGATTTTTGTTTTCGGCAAACGCGAGCAAGTACTTGTAATAACTACAAATCGAACGAAATATAGTGAAACTTTTTAACACAATGAGCTCGTTTCCCCAACTTTATTCGTGATTCCGAGACGAAAGTTCGAGCTTTTCCGTACCGATGCACCTCCCTGCAACTTTTACGAGCGCGAAATAATAAATAAAAAAAAAAAAACAAATTTAGAAAGTGCAAAATTACGATTGAAAGATGTTACCCTGCCCGGAAACAGGAGTGGGGAGAATTTTTCATTGAGCACGAGCCGCAGCTTACGCAACAAATTTACCGGGAGCAGCTATTTTCAGTAGAGCTTACGTATAAGAGTGTAGATCTGATTTTACGTCGAACGCAGAGAAAAAAAAAAAAGAACTCGAGTGCGCGTCGACTCAAACGGCATACGCTTAAAACTCGAGCAATTGAACTGATACAGAACGCCGGAAGGAAGCCTTTGATCAGCTTGGTCCTGTACACCCCCCCACTCGATATTCCGTTTCCCATCTCAAAGGCTCCCTTCGAAATTAAATTTTTCCGAGCCACGTCCATTAGCAAAAGGGTTTTCGGAGACGCGGAGGACAGAGAGAAAGCTCCTCCGTCTCGAAGATTTTCCCAAGGTATGGAAAAAGAGCAGCTTGCGCGGCCAAACAATACTAGCAAAATCTATTATCGATTCGGTCCATTACAGCATCCAAGAGCTTCCAAACTATGCGCAGGTAATATAAAGGGTTTATTAATTTACAAGCACCTGTCGACCACCCCTATCTCGGCGTCTGCTATCGATCTACCCCCCAAGTACAAGCGTGTCCGTATACACTGTACCCTACGACTACTCGAGGGAAGCCTTTTGGTTGATCGTCGGCTGGTTGTACACACGTTAACCGCGCGGATGTGCGTCTGGCGGGATGTATCCCTCAAGGGAGAAAAGAAAAGACAGAGCAGAGAGAGAGAGAGAGAGCACATAGGGGCAGGGGGTGGAGGGTTTCCTTTTACTCGTTGGAGGAGACGACGAGCAGCTCGTAATTCGACGAGCGATAAAGAGATTTTACGCAACGCTGCCCTCGATCTCGACTCATTGGTTTCGCCAGTCAAGCCTCATCCCCCTAACCTTCCTTCCGAGCTCATATCCTCATTTTACCCCTCCAAAGTGTGTGTACATATGTACTTACTCGCTCGGGAAGATGTGGTGAAATTTCGGGCTATACGTATACGACACGCGCAGTTGAATTTGATGTAGGGATCGCTCGGAGGAGATTTTCACGTCACTTTGTACCTATACAAACTATTTCATGTTTTCGATTAATCTCGTGTGCTGCAGTGGGGGGGTCAATTACATTTTTTCCAGTGCTCTTTGCGTCCCGAGTTGCCTATGCCTAGTTGTAAAATTCAAAAGTGTATACGTGCTCGAGAAAACAAGAGAGGAACGAACAGAATCACCTTCAAAGTTCATGTATAGGGCCATTGTTGCGCGAAAAAAAAAAAAAAAGGACAAAAAAAGGAGAAAAACGTCCGACAAAGTGCCTACAGTCGGTCGCCCATTTTGAAACACACGCACATAGTCGCAAAAATCCACACTCGAAGAACTTTTAGAAACAACTGCCCGTCTTGTTTTATCATGGGGACCGGAATAAGAAGAGCAGGCACACACGTACGTACAAAGGCAACTTTACCCTTTTTATCTTTCACCACCACCACGCACTACACTGCACAGCATGAGCTTACATCGTGCATATAGTTACATACTGTTTTTCCCTTTTGCAAAACACGCGGCGTCAACGCGACACGAACATGTATTGTATATAGAACCTCCCCCTCGCATGGTGTGTATCGTGCAACCCACCCACGCGTAAAAGTGTATACACAAACATCGCGCTGCAAACGAGACTCCGGGTGTGATATGTTTTTAACGCAACGCACAGAGCTTATACATATATGTAATACTTGCGTCGGCCGTATCAACTCAATAAAGTATATCAGCGGCCGCACGAGGGCCCGGGCGATAATTCACCAATACTCGGATCGATCAATCAAATTCTCGCCCCCCCCCCCCCCTCGTTGTTTACGTCGAATCTACTGTATATTATATATATATATATATATATGTGTTACCCAGACTGCGTGCCTGGTATGATCGTCGCGTGACCGTATGAACGCACCTACCCCTATACACACGAATATCATACATACATATATACGTAGACGTTCAAGCGTTTTTTATTTCGAGCACATATGACGTGTTGCACGAAAAACCATTGGATGTCACGTAGAGGAGTCATCGTTTATTTTACGAACGTATCGTGATTGATCAATCACTCGTTTTTCGCTTCACCCGATGCATTATTGTTTCTCCCATCGACTATTTGTATGACCTTCCATTGAACTTATTTTTAAATATATGTATACTCTATACGCTATAATTATGTATAAATATTTTATTTATTCGTAATAACAAATGATAAGTGTACGGGAGTATCTATATACTTGTATCCATTGCGTCTGGTGTTGTATATTGTTGGGGGAAAAAAAATGCATAGTTTTGCCACTCCGACATTGGGGTGGGCCGTATATACTTTAGGGCTCGGAGTCAACCGAGGACAAGTATACTCACCGCACTTGAGAGTCTCGCCCGGCGCGCGGCACTTTGGCGAGCACGTAACGCGTGAATTATCGGACGGAAGGGAGGATCCGGGTGCCCATACGTATACCTCGAGCGATCCAACCAAACGTCGCGGGTCTTGCACACACACACGTCTCTGGTGGCGAGAAAGAGACGAATTGCTACTGCACCCCCTTTGAGTTTTTGTGCTTCGCTTCTCTTTCGCGTATAGAAGAGGAAGAGGGTCCCGTTAATCACCGGAAAGCACACGGAGGAGCAGAGATTGCCGCGCGACACGCGAGAAACGAGGGCTGCAGCCTCGGCGGGACCGAATGCTTCTTCCGAGGATCGGAAATATTGCAGCATACCTATACAGGTATAGAAAAGAAAAGAGGAAAATGTGCATCGAGCTTTTCCGGGGATGCCTCCCTTGCCGCCGTTAATCGGAAGCGCGTGCTCGTTCGCCTCTGCTTTTAGCTTCGGGCTACTGTGTACACTTATTGCGTTTGACGATCTCTTCGTGCTTTGCTTGCGTTAGCTCTACTCTTGGTTAATCTGTACACGCTGCTCACTTTCAGTGTGTGCGTGTGTGCGTATGTATACGCTCTCAGCCCGACACCCAACCCTCTTCTGACACTTCAGTGTATGTATACCTGTGTACTTGGGGATTTAGTTGCCATTTGGCTTTGCTTCTTCATTCTCGTCTATTGGATGTACATAGTCCTGTTGTTTTTTTTTTTTTTTTTTTTTTTTTCATGAGCTATTGCCAATGAAATGGTGTACATAATGTATAGAACGGATTAGGTAAGATTTATCGGGAAAGTGTCCGTTTTTCAACTATACCTAATCTTTGAAAAATATGCGATTGTTCTTTCCCCCAAAGAAATTGTTGTATAATATCTTCTCGATTGAGCAAATACAAACGAACGAAGAAACATATATTTTTCCCGCTTAAAAAACAAAACCGCTTACGTACCGGTGAATTTAATTAACTTTGCACCGAGAAATTATAATTGAAAGTTCCGTTCTTTGTGCGTCAACACAACGCATTTTTTTCAATCATTAAGAACTTCATACGAAAAAATCTTTGTAGTTGTACCCCAAGCACATGTAAGAGCACTTTATTATAAAATTCCATGCCAAATATCATTCACCCACTAGAATTTTCAATTGTTAAAGTAATAGAAACCCTAATTTTTTTACCGTAAATTACGGTAATTATAATAAAAAACGTAAACAATTTATCTAGACTTGCGATACTTTTTACTCTAAGGCAACGATAAGATTTTCGTCGAAAAAAAGATATACAACTGTAGGTCGAGTGGCTTGGAGAGGAAGTTGAACCAGATATCTACTGCAGCTACTCGAATTTACAAATTGAGATACTTGATACAAGGGTAATCAGTGTTAATAATTATAAGAGTAAGAAAAAAAATGAATAATATTTTGCCCACTTGGTCGACGTTCAGTACATGAATGACATGATATTATACTTCAAACATGTACGGTACACGTGGTGGATATGTATGTACGTATGCGATTTTGTTAATCGGCTATCCTCAACCGACAGCTACTGAAACGCCGACTCATTGCACATCACCACCCAGCTCGATTGTAATGCCCATATTATGTGAAGCCATCACGTGCATGTCACAATGTTGTTACGCTTTCAACCGAAAATCATGTAGTTTGGTGCAATTTTGCAGATTGTACAGCTGAAGCATGGATAAATTTTAAAAAATCTGTAAAAATCCTTAAAAATGTATTTACCCGCAGCAAAAAGCGTTGTTTTTACGGTAAAAGTACCTGTGATTATAATCTTCGTGTGTGCTACGTAACTATGTGTTACGTGAAAAAAAAAAAAAAAAAAAAAATAGCATCGCTGCAATATCGCGGGAATGTCAATACACTTCGTAGCGAGTAAAAACTAGTTTTCCCAAACGCCATTGAAACTCTTGGCAACCTCTCGATCGAAAGTAAACTCCACAGGAGCGAAAATCTCGCACCTACAAAAACGCAATCCTCCGTGTAAACCCGAACTTCGAGTCGTCCCAATTTCACCCCAACACCCGACAAAAGGCGAATCCTCGAAAGCCAACATTTGTCACCTGCTCGCGCTGCAAAGGCACACAGGCATCCACGGCTCTCGAAAACAATACGCGCGGGTACGTATACATAGGTACGAGAGACCCTACAATCATCAAGTTCGGCGAGAGCGAGCTACCACGACGCGCTCGGACGATTAATCACCTCCGCGTCTCCTGGACACGGTGGCCGTTTGCGCGAAACAAGCCTCGCAGGGATTGGATTTTCCCGCCCTATACGATCGTACATTTTGCCAATTACATACATACCCTATGTACACACACACACACACACACGTCCAATAAAATCGTGGTCGCGAATAGCCAAAACGAACGGATGGATGCTCCACCAGCGGCAGAGTCGACTTACTTTTTTACGTATACTAGACGTAGGTGGTGTATCCACCAGCCCTGTGGCACCGGTAGATCGGGTGGAGGGATGGGCAGGTCAGCTCCCGTCACTTTTCACCAAACGTCAAACGACTAAAAGACACACTGTGCAACGGTATACTTATGCGACACTCAATATTTTCCACCGACCGCAACCGACAATACAGTAATCACGCACAACCGCGCACACACTCGCGTCAAATGAGCGCGCACAGGTGATGGGTAATAATCCGTGAGTCGAAGAACGAGCTGCGCCGATGGAGCCACGTATGATAATGCCACTCGTCGCTGGGGGGAGGAAGCTGTTCTCCGACAGACAGTTGTCAACCCGCGTTGGGCGGTTGGGCGAATTTGGGGTCGACAGCCGCACAGCTTGAACGTAAATGCGCTCTTTTACAGCAACGGGATAACGTAAGCTCCTTTTTTCCCTTGGACTCCCCCCTAGCAGGAGGTAGACGTTGTGGTTGTATTTAATCTACCCGTCCAGGTAGCCGGACGAGCCGACTCGAAAAGGGCTGGAAGTGAAATGGAGAAAAAGCCCAACTATGGCCGAGAAAAAGGACCGGCATGAATACAATGGTACACTCGCGTTACCGATTTTTCACTATTTTTCGTGGTGGTATTACATATAGCCGACTACCGCGACAAGACGCGTACCTCCGCTGCACACACATGCGTATGATAATTCAATGTACCTATGCGCAGGGGTTGTACGTTATACACGTATGAACTAATGGAACTGACAGCTGTCGGGTACACCCTGTGTAGTCGTTGACGGAGCGCCGCCACCACCACCACCTGCGGCACATCGGTCTCTCTACACCTACAGGCCCGCACACTTTATCGGGGTTTGTTGCAATATATTGTTGATGTTATTGTTTTTCCTTGGTATTTACGCGGCCGATCGGTAACCACTCGGTAAATCGGTAACAAAAATACGCGCCCACACAAGGTATACGGACCGCGAGGTGAGACTGCGCGGCGGACACTGGAGACTGGCTGCCTGCCACCGGTGGCACTGGCGGTCCACGCGCGCATCCAGGGGGAGGCAACGGGTCGCGCGCGCGCCGGAGCACGCCCGAGCACAACCGAGCACGGCCGAGCGCCACCGGCAGATGTGTACCCACATATATATAGGGGGTATATGTGATATCGGTACCGATAATGTGGCACGTATACGATGAGCAAAGACGATCGGGATGAGCAGCGTCCGATGATTCTGGGAGAGTTTTTTTTTTTTTTTTTTACTCTGCCGCCGTGTTTCGCGCGCTCGTGTTATATTTGCTCACTTCTTTTTCGTCCGTTTGCTCCGAGAGGAGCGAGGGGCTCTTATTTCTCTTACCGCGAGTTTGTGCGCCTGCTTTGCGCTCATTTTATTTATTTTTTTTTTTTCCTTCCTTCTTTCGCTCGGGTTGCGGGATACACTGGTCTTTTTCCTCCTTCGACACTCCCCTTTTTTTTCGGTCCTTTGCCGTGTCCAGTGATTTTTTGTTTTTTTTTGTTTTGTCTTTGGTGTTCTTTAATGCTAACCTTCGCTCTGCGGCCAGCTTTTCTTCTCCTCGATACATTCAGCTCCAAGACACAGCTCTCGGTCCCTGCAAGAATTTTTTTTTTTTTTTTTTTTTTTGCGTTCCCTTGCTTGTTCTCGAGTGTCGGAGCGAGAGTTGCTTTTAGCACCAAAGGCACACGGACACAAGCGCGGTAGTGGGAAACCGAGTAATCGATTGATAAGCAGGGGAGCCGGGGAAGAAAAGAACTCGATCGTCGGCGCTCTCCGGTGCAACGTGTTGCCGCGCGAGGCCCCTTATTGTTCGCCAAATTTATGGAGCTGCCTCACGGGACCGCTGCGTTGCGAATTTCGCTCGATTTCGCAAAGCGTTTCACGCTACGGCTACGGAGATAAAGGAAGGAAAAAAATTTTTTTACCTCAATATTGTGTAACTCGCGGGGTTTTGAAAACAAAAAATACATGGCCACGTCATTGCGTGAGGTATATATTTTTTCCATCGGTACCGAGTCTATAAATGTAAAATGGGACTGGCGGTGGGATTTTCTTTTTTTTTTTGCTTTTCACGTAAAATTAACATTGTCACAGGACTCCGAAAAAAGCCATTTTTCCCGCGTCACTACTCTCGTCGTTCCCAATGTCAATAGCGCCGTTATTAATAACCCGAGAGCGTATCACCGAGGCTGAGAAAACCGCTTTGAAGAAAATACACGCTATTTTTTTCTTTCTTTCCTTCTGCCTCGTCTTTATCTTGCAATAGCTGCTTGCGAGCCATAATAAGCCGTTTAACTTAAAATTGACATTATCTCTCGGTCTCCCGCCAAGAGGGACGGACAAGCCCCGAACCCCGAGCATAATGACGCTCGTAAAGCAATATCACGATCCGCAGCAACGACACGAAAAAAAAGCTCTGTTTCCGCGACTTGTACCTCGATCCTTTTATTTTTTTTTCTCTCTTCCCCCGATCTCTCGCCATCATCTTTTCCAAGCCCCCCGCCCCTCGGCTTCTCGATCAACTGGTTCCTTTTTTTTCCTCCAACCGCGTCCTCTATTCTCGTCTTCCGTGGCTGGCACGGGGATGTACGCGTGTACGGTGTCAAAATCGTTCGGGCTCGAGTTTCACTGGCAGATCTTTTCTTAGTTTTTTCTCGAGTCCAATGGTCCCGCGCTTTTTCGACCGACGCCCGAGTGAAGCGACGTGACTTTTGTACGTGTCAGGGACACTTTCGACTCCCTTTGAGCTTGAAATACATTACACCACGCAGATGCCGATCTCGGGGATGAAAGCAGAGGGCTACGATTTCACCATTAGACAAACGATCGTCCACCAAACAAGCCCCATTCTGGTCAATTTTACCCAAGATCTTGTTGGCACTTTGATGCAATGAAGAAAAAATGCGATGAAAAAAATGATTCATAAACCACAAAAGGAAGTAAGAATAGGGCACAGAACTTATTTCACTCCCTGAACACACGGACACACGCCCTCCTAAGATTTACGTGTAAAAGTACAAAGGCCATGACAAAAGACTGTGCCGTGAGGAGCTGTACACGTCAGTGCTTGCAGTGTATAATGTACCGAGTCCCGGAAGGACAGGCGTGTCCTCTAACTTCGGGACGAGGAAAGAAGAGGAATAAAGATGGATCGATAGATTTGCGGAACACGAATATTAAGTCTGTCTTTTGTGCGTTGACGCGTGGCAGGAAGAAAAGGAACGACACCGTCGTATATACTCCAGGGGCAGGGGGTGATCGAGCGTTCGCGTAAAAGGTATACCGGATGACGTACGTTATGTACAATCCGCGATGGTGGTGGTGGTTACACGCGCCAAGCGTCAAAGACTTTGGCCGGAAAACGGCACTCGTGGAATTTCCCGAGCACAAGCGGTACCATACGAACGCCCGAATAGTCGGGATCTGTTTTAATTAAATGAATCTCTCTCGTGCAGCTGAGAATTTTTCTTTCACGCGGAGGTAATTAGTAGAGTTTTCTTCCGTCCCACTTTGCCGGAGGGAATCCCATATTGTTTAGCCGGCACTTTGGTTGCGAAGAATTTACCTGATCGGTATGGACATCGTCCACCTTCTTACAAAAATTTTCGTAAAAGAGATCGAAACGAATTTTTTTTTTTTTTTTTTTCAGCCACGGCGCTCAAATTACACATGCACGTTGTACACGCGCGTGTATAAGCTCGACGCGCGCTATTAACTTGTCTCGCCGATCGTCGTCTTTGGACATTTCATTAAAACCGAATAAATCGCCGGCTGCGGTGTTTTTTGCCCTAATTGAACGCCCGGACATTTACATGCTGTTAATTGAAACTTCTCCCCCTCCTCCCTAAAAAAAAAAAAAACGCTAACACGATGTAAGAGCCAATCAATCACCCCCATCGGCTTTTTTCGATGTAATGGAAAACAAAACAAAAAAAGGGGGGGGAAGAAACAGTATATACAGCGAGATTGGAAAATATTTTTAGTCGAGGATTCATATACATCCGCTAACAAGCCCTGCAATTAATGACATTCCCGGGGTTATTGGTACACCCACTCGGGCGCGGGAATCAGTCCGGAAAACAACACTGGGAGAGGAAGCCACCAGTCCCCGACTCTTCCTGCAATTCCCTCTTCCGACCGAACGGGCGCCAGCCAGGACAATAAGAGCGGAACAAACAACACCAGAGACCGAGGTATCTCCGATCGCCTCGAAAATTCAATTAGGAGGGTTGCAGTTGACACTTGTCGCGCTCTCCCTTGTTTTGCCATTTTTCTTCCTTTCTCTTTCAAACGACGACACGAAAGATGAAAAAAAAAAAAAAAAAAAAAAAAAAAAAAAAAAAAAAAAAAAAAAAAAAAAAAAAAAAAAAAAAAAAAAGTGGAGCAGCACGACTCGAGTGTAGGTGTACGTGTGTATATATGTATACAGGTGCGGGCGAAGAAGGAAATCCGAGCTTCGTGACAGATGCGCCGACGTGTGCCAGACGCAGCGGAGGAGGAGGAAGCTGTATACGCGCGAGAGTCCGTGTATGTATATAGGTGGCCCGGAAGCCTACCGGCTTAAATTATAACGTCGCACAAAAGCGACAACTGGCCCCGGAACGTGGGTATTTTCGAGTTTTATACGCAAGTTGGGTGGTTTATTCTCTCCCCCACACCCCCTAGCTGATTTGCATCTGAAAATTATGTTTTTGTCGCGAGCTGGTCCAACTTGCAGTGTGTACCCAACTTTTCGTCTCCTTCTTCTTTCTGCGCTTCCTTCCGTCACTCCCCTTCCTAAGGCGCTGCGACATTTACATTCGTCCCTTTTATTGCGCGTCTCCCTGTCATCGCCAAGACTCAAACAGCTCCGAAACCTCGTGTACATCACGTACAGGTATGATTAAATTGAACCGGAGGAGGGAAAAAAAAAAAAAAAAAAAAAAAACATTCGCGTGTGACGATGCAATTGGAAAAGGCGCTCAACTGGATCAGGAATTTCATTAAAACCAGCGCGGATATCTGGTCACACACACCCACGTATAGTGCTGCAACACTCTGCTGCTGGCTCTACCGAACAAACTATTTAGAAATTAAATCTAGTCCGTATATATTATATACTCGGCCTCGCTTACTCCAGTACAAACCTATATACACGCGAACTTTAATGCATCCGAGTATAATTATATATACACATAGTTTACAGTGAATTAAGAGTTTTATTACCCACACTATAGGGACAAAGTTAATCGCGGGAGGGAGGGGGGGGGGCATTCAAGGAGCGATTCTTCGTTAATTAAGTGTACACTGCGGCGGCAGCTTCGGCCAAAGTTAGTTCAGAGGCCGTGCGTACACACCGATAGTACAGTTTAATCCTGTATAGACGGGCACGGTACAAACAGCTCCCCCAATTGATATTAATATTGGAGGTCATTTTGTTTTCTTTCACCACTATTATTATTATTATTATTATTATTATCATCGCTTAATTTATACACACGTAATTGGGTATACGTGGGTTAACTGTAAAATAACATCACGGTCTCGTTATCAGCTCCAACGACTTTCTACTCTGAGGGGGAAAAGCGCGAAACAACGACTTGGCGCGAACAATCACACCTATATACTTTTCTCGAGTGCATTGTTAATATACCGACCGCAACGCTAAGGAGTACGGTTAACCTGCTCTGCGATAAACCGATCGGCCACGAAATAACATCGGAGCGAGAAAAATCGATGGGTGATGTATACGATATACGTGCGCGAGAAGCCAAACGACGACGTAATATTGTATAATTATGACGGGCAATAGTATTATGCGAGAGCGCCCAAAGGTATACGTACGAGAGTAATAAAGATATCCTCGGGGTGGAGGGGCACGGTTGTACCTACTTCACAACTATTAGTGAGTTTAGCTGAGCAAGCCGTGCCGGCCGGTCGACCGGGGAGAATTATTGTACGGTCACGGCCGCAGGGGGGGGGGTGGGGGAGGAGGAACAAAGGCGAAGGGGACGCTGGGTGCCGGTAATTAATAAAGTTTCGGCTCGGCCGTGGCTGTGTGTGTAGCGCATGGACCCTTGGAGTGTCCCTTAGGTCTCGTGCTCGAGTACACACGCGTGATGCCGATGTACTCTCTCTCTGTGCCAGCATATATACGTATACAGGTAGAGAGAGAGATGTAAAGGGCGATTGTTCTTGTTGTTGTTGCTAACCTCCCGCGGCGAGGGACCGCGTAGGGGCCGCTTAGCTCTCTTGACTTTTGACGATTTATTAAAAAGACCCGGGGCTCTTTCTCTCTCGTACTCACTGCTGGAGTCCTCTGGTTGTACACCGAGGGCGCCTGGCTGCTACTTTGTGTGTACCTAACATCTATACTCGTGAGAGATGTGTTTTTCCTGTCTTTTATTTCATTTCTTTTTTGTTTTTTTTTTCCTCCTTACTTGTTTCTCCGGACTTTGGGAGATGGTTTTTTTTTTTTTTTTTTTTTTTTTTCGTAGGAAAACACAGAGCTTTTCTACAGCGGGAATTCGTAATAGTTTTTCGTGCTTCCGAAGTGGCTTTTATTCGGTGCCATGACCCGAAGAGTTTAGTTTAGTTTTGGCAGCAAGAATTTTCAGAGTTTTATGTTTATTCTTTGTTGATTGTGTACCTTGGGATGGAGATGAGCTTATTTTTAGGGAGTTTACTGCTTTCAGGAATTAACTGTAATACTTTTTCGAAAAACTTGGTTTCTTTTTCTACTGGTAAAAAATATAAGTTATAAAAAGAAAATTCATTTAATATTTCGAAATCATCCACAAGAGAAAAAATTGAAAAATAATTAACAAGCTTTTGTCCATAGCGATTGGTGAACAAAAATTTTTACATCGATGAATGAAGAGTTGAAAAATTGACAAATATATAATAGGGCTACAATTCATATTTTTCTTATCCAAGGTAATCAAGTCATCCCTGACGAAAAAAAAAAAAAGGAAAATTTTAAATTTTAAAAACCAATTATCACCAAAGTACTCGATAATATTTACACAAGCAAGTTATTTTTAGTCTTGTGGTGCTTCTGCTCGTTCAAATTTCATGCATAATGCATAGTCGTTTCACCGAAATTATGTGTAATAAACCCCAAGTAACACAAATAACCTTATTGCAACGTCATCACGATTGAATTAAAGCACTCTCATCTCCATCGAATTGTCATGAATAGTAAAAGAAAATAAGATCCATAGAGAAAACGTTATACTCAAGTGTTATATATATAATACACTGAACGAAAGCATCGTGTATTCGTTGAAACTCGCCCGAGTCATATTATTAGATCATTATACCTCATTTCCCGGAAAAATACACACGTTCACTTAACTCGCAAGAGTACATTTTTTCCCGAGTTTCTCCAACAGGTTCCGTGTAAGCAATTTAGCCGATCAGCAGCCTCGATTGCCCATGGAAATATTTCCCAAACTCCACTGAAAGGGAGTCTAAAAATGTGACTGAGCGGGGCATCGGAAAACGAGGAAAACAGCTAAAGTGCGAGTGAAAGACGGAAAAAGAAGAAAAGAGCCGGGGTCTCGGAGTCGTCACGACTGAGATTAGTAGGTGGCGATAAAGAGCATAAATTATAAAGGCAGGCAGCTTTTATCTCACTTGTAAGGCTACCTTTGGCATTTTTTATTATTCAGCCAGTCACGGACTCCCTCCCCGTTTGTCCTCCTTATTTTGATACCTTAATGAGGGACGACTAAATTACGGGAGTTACGAGGCCGCGCTGTGCTCTTTAAGTACGACATCGCGATGTGCACCTTTTATCTTTTTTCTCTTGTCGTTACTACGACTTATTGTCAGTTCGTGGTGTGAATATGCCAACACATGCGGAAGATCGTGACTGATATATTTCCATATTGGGGTATACGTAGATCTGTTTCGCCTATGAAAAATTGTAAAAGTTTGTTTTTCGATTATCCTTTGCAGTGTGTGGGTATTGACTTTTGAAACAAAATGGTGGTTATTTTTATTAAAGTGAACTCGACTAAACGAATAAAAAATTAGTTTTTGTTTGCTTGATAAAGTAAATTCAAACAAAACTAATGATTTTGGTGAAAATTTTTATTAGATTAAAAACAAATATGAAAAACTCTCCAACAACTCATGTTTTCCGTAAAATTTTCGTCAACCAACAGTAGCACAAAATCTGCTCTTTCGCGAGTAAATTGATACGACATTATTTAATGTAAAATTTTGATGAATCGTTTTTCGTCAGAAAACCTAGAGATCCAAATTTTTCTGAACGAAAAACCTTGATTCTACGGTAAAGTTTCGAAACAATGTATCCATAATGTCAAATAAAGCATATCGGTATGATGACTTGATTAAGTGTGGGCACGCCTCTTCAAAACTTGGGTATCTACATCAAAGCCTCAAAAACTTAGTCACGCCGCACATACATGAACGCCAGAGCTCTTTATCGTCCCCACCTCAAAAGGGGCAAATTAATACTTGCACTACAGACTACACTCGGAGCCCCGTAAATTAATATTCGGAGGCACACAAGCAACAGTGGCTGCGGCACCTCATGTATACGTGAACTAGGTAATATATTTACCTTGTAAACACACGAAAATGCAAGCAACACGAGGGTGGAAAAGAGCACCATTTTCTCAAGTATCGACCAGCCAAAGTGCCATTATTACCAACGAAGTTACGTGTAAACGTACTTACGGTGAAAACGTTTCGCCGCCGAAGGCACTCTGCTGATGTAATTTACACCGGACATTCCTTTTTAAGCGTTTTATTGTGGAGTACGGAGCGCGTTGCTTCCTCGCACACCTTCGCGGCTTTTCCTCCATCTCCCCTTCTTCTTTTCCTCCGCCTTCCAAACGAATGGCCTCACGTGCAGGTAGCGCATCTTCTGTTCTTGGCTCCGCATCTGAAATGTAAATGAACTGAAAATGGCTTGGTTCTCGAGTTCACGCGGAAAAACAAGGACAAACTTTTCATGATATGCTTTATACACACGTTTTTGTTTTCTCGACTTGCGTGCACATTTCGTGTTACAGTATTAAGCGTAAACATTCACCCACGCGATTTTCCTTGGACTATTTTTCCCTGATATCTTTGAAATCTGTATGAGTCTTCGGGTAAGTTTTTAATTAATAGGCGCAATGCGAGAAGTTGAAAGAAAGAAGGTGGAGGAGGAAAAACAAACTTTTAATGTCGTCGCTGTGTCGACCTCGTTTTTCGCGTTTGCGCCTCTTAATTAGAACTACGGCTTTTTATTTTTTTTAATATGGTAAGGCTTCTTTTTCTCTTGCGAACTGTGTACTGAAAAAGCGCCGTTCCTCGGCTTTTTCTTCTTACCCCGAGCATCGTGGTATTCAAAGAAAATACGCCCCAGAGAAAATCAAGGGGCTGACTTGAAGCGGAACAAGGGATTTCATTATATTATCATTAAGTTTTATTACGGAGGTCAGGTAACTGCGTTTTTTCTCGTTTTTGAAGCACTACAATGAGAATGGAAGAGGAAAAATTTCATTTCGTGACTGTACAAGTCGTTGGATTTGTCGGTCTTCCATGTACTGTTGTTTTCTAACTAATTTTTGATTTTAAACAAATGAAAAAAAAGAAAAAAAAGCTAAGTAATGCATTTCAGAGCAGAATAAATATGGAGCATTTATTGTTATTTTTGGGACTTTAAAGACAACTTTCGAAATACTGTACCGATGGACAAAAATAAACAATGCTTTGTACTGTTTCACTATAAATAAAACGTCAAAGTGCCTCATTGAATTTTTATTTTACTGTGGGTACAAACATTTTTAAATTTATTTTTAATTTTTTTAAATTGCTTCACTAAACTTTATTGGCATAAACGAAATTCTCATAGTTATTGCACCAACAAATAAGTATGCTTCTTTTCATTTCCATATAAAATGTATGGCTTTTGTCTGAAAACAACTTTTCAAAAGAATAATCATATGTGTGTGTTTTACTGTATACCATATGGCACAAGAGTACTATTATTTATTTAATAAATATCTCATCCCGAGGATGTTTCATCATCATGGACATTCCTGACAAACGGGAGATGTGTTGGTACGCGTGTATAGCAGGTATGTAATTCAAAATAATCCAAAGAAGCTAATCGTATTACAAACACATCGAGAAAAAAACAGTAGTGTAGACCCTATAGAAAGCAAGACTTAGAGGTTAGAATTTACCTACAGAACGCTTGCGATAATGATTACACAATAAACTATAAGTAACTCACGTAAGTACTGTACAATAATGAAAATTCAGCTCTTGTTATGATCAGCTCACTAGTCAACGACGATAGTAAACATCAAAATTGCCTTACAGTATACTTATCGGCATCATGATGAGATTCGCGAAACGCGGAACACTGTATACTGCAGAGTTGCAGACTGCTTTCAGTGCAACGCGTACATTACGTCCCCTTCTCACACATGTGTTACGCAGACCTCTCTCTCGTGCCTTCAGTAGTTCAGTGTCTTATCGGCTTCACGCAAGACGCAATGTGATACTTAACTAAAGAAACTAGACGTAGCGAGTGTATATAGAGACGCTCGTAACGTATCAATACATGTAAGTGGGTGATTGACAACCCTTAAGTGAGTGGATTGTGCTTTCGTTTTGTCCTTACATTTTGGCTCCTACTGATATTCTGGTCCATTGCGTGGATGCCATCAACACAACGGTGAGTAAAGTATATCGTTATTTGCAAAAGCCCTAGATCGCTTTATCAAGTTAAAAACGAAACATTTTTCATTATTTTCATCCCAGTACACATAACCTACAAAAAAAAGAAAAAAAAAAGATAATATTTCCTACCGTTATATTTTATCACCTTCCCCATCTCTATCACTTACGTATACGTACCGTACAAATTATTATTACAAGTGTCCGAGAGAGGGGGAGAAAAAGAACCATTTCCAAAGCAGTCCGGGCCGTAATAATTAATTTTAATCTAGAAAATCTCACGCCCGAGCTCCCCTCCACGCGGACGTTAATCACCGTCAGCTTCAATCTAAATTTAATCCAAAAGAGAGAAAAAGAGAAACAATAATAAATATTTCGCCTCGCTCGGCTGATTCCTCGCACGCAAGTCGAGCGCCCTATCAGCCTCGGAAAGGGAAAAACTGCCCGCAGTCCTCTACCATTACGTAATCACCCAGTAGTTTGTCGATAACGAAAATGTATTATACGTACACCCGAGAATGGGGGAGGGGAGGGGGGTGGTGCTGGTATACACACCCTCGAAATCCGGATGATGAAAAAAACGAGTCCACGTCGCGCGGCGACATATTATATCCGTTGTTTTGCAAAGCTCTCTATCTCTGCTGGACGCATACAAAACGACACTATAGCCTATAAACTGTTGGACAAAGAGAAAAGATGTACGCGGGCTGACGTTATCGTCGTGAAATATCGCGTTACCCCTCGCCTTGTCTCTCCCAAATAGATAAAGATGTGCGTATTAAGTATAGAGGACACAACGTGAGTGGGAGGAGGAGTTTAGTTGTGAAAACGAAAAGCTCCGCGTCGGTGCAAATTCTTCCGACCGGACGCTGCAGGCTATATATATGCGTGTATACCTACACCCCAAAAAAGAGACTCGAGGGTGCAGGGTGGGTCGCTGCAGCGACTTTTGTGCAGTCGTATACATGGAGGCAGGAAGCTCCCTCTTACGGCGAGGGAGGGATGATAATAGGGGATTTGCGCTTGTGTATACACTCTCGACTCTACAATCATCTTCCCTCTTAGACCTTCTTCCCTTACTGTACATTGCCACTGTACACGCGACTATCTCTTTGGTTGTACACTTATGTATACCTATATACGCGAAGAGACCATTTCTTTTGTGCTCTTGTTACTTTTAGTTTCTACAGAGTAGTAAGTATATAGCTTGCTTTTCCTCGGAGCTTAAGCTCTCTCGAGTGATCGTATCACCCGGAGATTGAAAGTTTTGAGATTCCGCACTCTTTTCTCCCCTAGGATGAATTGTACGTATGTTTTGCAAGATTTTTCTTTTGTTCAACTCCCGTGAACAATTGGCTATGGTTTTTTTTTTTTTTTTATTTTCCACGTTTACAAAACAACAAATCATGAGCTCCCATATTATCATTGTCGTACATGTACCTGTATCTCTTAATAAGTGCCCCACATTTTTCCGCATCCGCTGGAGCGGACCCTTTATCTCGCGCAGCTGAAGCTTTGGACGTCTTTTAAACTCTCTTTTCCCCGTCACGATTCCCAGCTCCTCTCATTTACCGTCCGGTAAAAGACGATCCCTCTGTAACCGTATCTCCCCCCCCCCCC
>NW_019379522.1:1275365-1308487 GCF_000648655.2 Copidosoma floridanum | reverse complement strand
AAAAAAAAAAAAAAAAAAAAAAAAAAAAAAAAAAAAAAAAAAAAAAAAAAAAAAAAAAGAGAGGAAAGGCTATATTGTACTGATATCGACGGATCGCGTTACGGCTTTGGATTATCCACTCTCTTGCTCTGATAAGGCGAGAAAGCTCTGGTATATATATATATACGCGAACCTCGCGGCCAAAGGGGAGCCAAGAGGGGGGCCGGATTGGAGTTGCAATTCAAGGAGACGTAAAAAAAAATTCTACCAGCAGATTTATACGTGTACTTGAGCGCATCTTCGCTTTGACTGATCTTTCAAAAGATTTACCGAAAGAAGGAAAAGGGAGAGGTAATAAAGAAATCTCATTACGCCGCCTCTGTGTGTATGTGTATGCTGGGCGCACAAGTGAGTATCACCCGGTGAAATCTAAGATATTTTTACGACCTTTTCGAAATGATTCCTCTGCGTGTGGGTATACCCTTTCTTCCTCCTCTCGTGCATCTCGCTCCTCTAGTTCTCTCTCTCTCATGCATTTTAATGAAGTTTTATGGTCGTAAGCCCCGTGGGGTCATATCTACGCTCGTAAAAATGAAAACTCATTAAGGACAGGGGTTGATCAAAACGCCGCATCCAACTAATGTATACATACGCGCGTCTCTCGAATTTTCACATACCGAATAACTTTTTTCTTTTTTTTCGTTGCCCGCAATAAATACACCGTACACACGGGAACGACGGTAAATAATGTACCGCGTTGGTGCTGATAGAGCCAAGGTCGCACGGAAAAACGATAAAACTTCATACGGATACACACACACACGCACACACACACAGAGAGAGAGACACAGACAAAACAAGGGATATACAGGGTAGTATTATGTACACACGCGGCAAATAAATCGAGGGAATTAGGCGAAAGATCCTTGAGGACGCGTTTACGCTTGTCCGAGCGCGGTTTTCCACGCGTGCAGAGCAGCTTATACATATAAATACACACACGTATGGGGTTCGGTGACGCACGGCGCGTCCAGATTGCCGGAGATTTACCGGCGCTGCTTCTTCTGTCGCGCGAGCTCGGGAAATTAACCTTGGGATGCGGGACACGTCGCACCCCGAGACAGGATCGTTAAATCTGGCGGGTCCCGCGAATTTATCGCGAATCTCCCTCCGTGCACTGTTGGCTAGATATCTCCTCCTCCTCCTCTCTCGTATATATACGTATCTATAGGTAGGAGAGGAGAAAAGTGTCGGAGCTGCTGCTGACACGGAGGAGGTGAGTTGGGAGAAATTCAAGAGCGCCCCGGCACGTGCCGGATATGCCTTTTGCTACTTTGTTTTTACGTTACTTATGTGTGTACGAGAGGGAAAGTTGCGAGAGGGTTTCCCCTGATGTCCGAAGGATTCGTGGGGTTGGCGCGTTAAAACTTTCTTTTCTCCTTTTTATCTGTGCGCGCTCGACCCTTGAGCTGGAAAACTATAGGTGCAACGGAGGGGGTCGATCGAGGGACTATATAGGGGAGCCGTGTGTGGGTTAATTTTTAATAGGGCGGTTCAAGGTGTTGAGGGACGCATTACCGAAATGAGATCAAGTGACTTTTGTTCTTGCAGCTGTGGTCGTATATTTGCGGAACTTTTTGGGTGGCTAATCTAAATTGAAAGGGCCCGGCGGGAGTGGGGGAGGAAATAAAATAAATGGACGGAAACAAACAAGATGTAGGGAGTAAGAAATTGAGTCAAATGATAAAAAATGCTGGGACTTTCAGCGTAATGGTAGCGTGTAGTTCGGCGAGTGCTTCTTCGTCGTAAATTGATTCTTTTTTTTTTTTTTTTTTTTTTTTTTTTTTTTTTCCGAAGAAAGCAGGGAAAAATAGGAAAAATTAAATTGCATGTAACGTGCTGGTGATTTCACGCTCGTTATAACATATTATCCTCACCTTGTTTTTCGTATCTTGGCAGTGAGGATAGCTTTTGTCAAACGATGTACAAACGTATCTTAATTTTTTTTGTGCACACTAATATCGATGATGCTATTTTAAAAAATCACATCGTTTTATTACATATTCCAACGAAATCGCGCACATACATTTTCCAATTAATTTTAATGGAGAGCATCGCCGTGCGTGTTTACTCACCGAAAGTGCTTCGATCACGAAAATTCAACGAAACCCCTATATATAGCTCGCACTTCGCGAAAAATCGAAAAAAAAAAACCAACATATTTTTTCACTCGTCGGGAGAAAGAAGGAAGTTGTAACATAAAATTTTGCCCGACGCGAGCGTTATCACACGCACGCGGAAAGTTTTACAGCGTCGCCGTGCGCTCGTGCTATATATACTACACGCATCGGCGGAAGAGGATAAAAGTGCGCCGGGAATAAAATCTCAATATAAATCCGAGATAAGGGTCGGTGCGCATATGGGAACGGAAAAGTTGGAGAAACGAGACGACTACTGCAAGAGCACTCAAACATACCTATGGGCACGTAAATATATCGTATAAGTCTTTATTTCATCCAGGGGGTACAACCACGTATGGCTTCGAGGGATTGTTACAATGTATGTATTAAAATAAAATACAAACAATTAGTTAATACAAGTTTGTTCGCAATTGAATAGGTAAATACATAAAAAATTTGGATACATTTAAGTTAACAATTAGTGTTTAAAAAGAAAGAACAAAAGAGAAAAATTAATTAAACAATTTCATTCAAAGATAAGAATTAGTAGTTTATAATCTAGGCAGAAATCCGGTATTCAGTATCCTACTCACTCTTGTCTTGGTTTAAGAGAAACGCAAATTGGAAAGTTTTAAAGTTGTCGATTTTAGTTGGTTGAAATACATTTTGGTGCAGTTTATTTATTAATATAGGCGATTGATCTAAGATCTGTATAATATAATTAGAAGTTAACTGATATAGGGACCAAATATAGTGTGGATGCCCAGAAAATAATCACGGCGGCGAGAAACGGAAAGCCAGTTTAACTGAATACGATAAGGGGTAACTCTAGATTGCCAGCCAATGTTCCCATGGACGAAGCGGACACATCCATTTAGGGCTCTGTGCAATTGAAGACTTGAGGTTGCAGTAATGCCGCCACATGCGAGAGGGTCTTGTACAAGATGCAACTTTGGTCGCTCATAGACGGAGCTGTTTTGTCAAAAATTCAAGCAATCTCCGGGCCCAATTTTTTCGAGCTTGACGCTCCGAGGGAAAAACTTTTTCTCCCCCTCTCACGCGTATACCCACGTACCGGGGTAAGCGAAAAACATGTGCCGCATCTTCTCCCCAGCCCAACACGTCCAATTTATACGTATACACCGTACGACACAGCGCGAAAAACCGACGCCAAAGGTTAAAGAGTCGCGAGGGAGTCCGTATACATATTATAGACGCAAAAAAAAGTGAGCACACGTCTACTTATACAAGCGACTCCCACGCAAAAAAAGCTCCACAACAAGGAGTGGCAGAAGCGGTGCAGCCGAGAAAGGATACAAAAAGATAGCATCTACACATATCGCGGGGGAGCGTTAAAGTTTGAAATGCAACGCCTGATGTCCCCCCCCCCCCATGGATAAGGAGAGACAACGCACCTATGCATCACGCATTTGCCTATCGTAAATCTTTAATTCGCCGGGAACACCGTCTCGCGCCCCGTTAAGTCTCCCGTCGGCGTACGGGGCTGCGGCTCAAGACCTCCCCCAACACACTGCACGTACCGCGTGTACGGAGAAAAGAAAGTACGGTAAAAGAAAGAAAAAAAAAAAAAAAAAGGGGAGAAGTAGAAAGAAGAAGACCCAGGAGTTCCGTAGCGTGTAAGACCGTCGCCGGCAACGCATTGCAGTGGTCACGTTTTGTTCAGGTTTCGCGCCGAGCGCGGGTGCTGTGGGTGGGGGTACAACGCCACACTTCGCGCAGACATTGATATTATTCCCGACGCGTTGCATACAAATGCCTCTCTCGTTGGTACGTGCGCCGCCGCCACCGCGGATGTATACATACTTTTTCCCTTTTTTTTTCTCCTCTTCTTCTATCGGCTGCCTCGCTCGTTTCTCAAGATCCGCGATCGGTCCGTCCGTAGGTATATATACACGGCTGTCGAGCGAAGAGAGCCCGTTAAAGTCCGCATTGTACCGAGCTCGCCCCTCCCGATGCCATGCCTCCTTCGTCGGGGGATGGATGAGCGCGGAATAAATATCGAGCTGGTGCTGCGTGTCCGGGGGGATGGTGAAATATTCAATTATATCTCCCGAGGATTCGATCTTTCCCGCGAATAAGCCGACGAGGGAAAGAAGGGAAATATGCGCCCGGAATATTATTGATGTGACAAGATTATTAGTTTCCTCCTTGCGTAACGCCCTGTCGTCGTCGTTTGCGAAGCGCCTTCCCTTTTTCGCGCACTCCCATCCAATGACTCAAAGCTGGGGTATTATGTATATATATATACGTGCTCTCGTCGGGATTGTTCACTTTTTTTTTTTATTCCACCGTCAAGTGTAGGTAGGGTACTTGTCCTGTCTTTGAGAATAATATTTTGTTCCTGTACCGCAGGAGAATAAAAAAACGGTTCTATACCTACGTATAATGGCACAAAAGTATGGATAAATAATAATAAACTATACGAATGCTGGTGTGGAAAAAAAAAAAAACACAAATTCCACGGACCCTGTGCTGCGAGTACCCTTGTGGGAACGAGCGAGAATTAGTACTTAAGGCGCAAAAGAAGAAAAGCCCCACAAGTTAGAATGTATATGTATACGGATTGTATCGTATTCACGACAGCTCTACTATCAACTGTATATACGTGTACGTGTATATATGCGCCAAAACCCCCACAAGTGGTTGCGCGGCATTTGCGTTTTAATTTTGCTGTATATACGTACATTTATGCATGCATGACAAATATTACTATTTACAAGTAGTATGAGTATAAACTGGTACACCAAAACCCTATGAAATTCATGGTTTACATCAAGGCTAAGTAGAGAGGGTTGGAGGGGGACAAAGGTAATGCATCAGCAGTAGCCACTTTGGATGGTCCGGATATGTGACGGATACGTATACACACTCAAGCAATATCCCAGCAAAGGAAGAGAGGGGTGGGCCACTCCCCAATCTAAATGCACATTAGGGCTATGGGCGTCCACCTCGAGATGCATGTGCGTAGGTATACGTCTCTATGTCATACGTACATGTATGTATATACGTAGGGATGGGAAGGCAGCCCCCATATCCTGCGTCGCCGAAAGCCCACGGCTGCGTGAATATTAGCCGACAATGGCCGATCGCTATCGTCTACACTGCTGTCGCGCTATTTACCCATATACGTATATACGTAACAGCTAGCGTCTTGATAAACACGCGTATATATACCTTCCTATTACACCGCGAACCCCCCCCCCCTTTCCCGGGGGAGCATATCGGGACGCGTGCAGGCTGGTTATACCTTCCGAAGCCATGCGTCTCATGCACCGTCGAAGGTATACATTGTATGATATCCGGTGGGCTCCGCGCTCGGGGGATGACTCGGTGGGGTGTATGTGTCAGTACAATAAAGAAGGAAGGGACGGCTGTTTCAAGACGGGAAAAAAAAAAAGAAAATCTGTGTGTACAGCATTAGACGGAATATTGAGGACGACAGGTGGAATATTGCACGGGACGGCTGCTCGAGACCCCCAGGGGGGAGGGGGGTGGATTATGCGAGTGTCGTCGACGAGGAAAAAGGAAAATCGGGATGAAGAGGGGAAATGATGGGACGGCAATTGGGAGTTTTCTTTTTTTCTTCCTCTTTTTCTGTGTATTTACAATTCCTAGGGACGAGAATAGCTTGCGATGTACGAGAATGGACGTATCGAGAACAAGCAACAGACAAGTAAGGGATTAAATTTTGTTAATATTGTAACGATTGTTACAATTTTTCAAGTCTTTATCATAGAGGACGATGAGACACCGCATCGGTGTTATTGTACAATTATGCAATTTGTCTGTCAAGCTCGACGTGCGTCGTGGTATACAGATACTGATTAGCATCGCTGGGGGAGACAGTGAGGTCTGACTCGAGTCACCTGCGATTGAATTTCTTAGCTCCTCCAGATGACTCTTTCTCCCGAGTTTACTTGGGTAGTCTGCCAGTTTTGGGTTGTATCAGATATACCCACGTTACTGCACACGAAGCAAAAGTTTGATTAAACAATCGTGATGGCGCGGAGATCGTTATTTATCGCTTGATTACGGATGATTGGACAATTTTGATAGCAATAGGATTCATCCGATCTCTGATGAAGAGTAAATCGTACAAAGGGTTTTGAAAAAGCAGTAATTTCGCATCTACCTTTTCGATGACGGAAAAAAGAAACGAAACGACCATATCTTGTCAAATTAGGCGTTTCCAAAGTTCTCATCTAAGTATACATACACCAGTCCTCCCTCTACTCTCTCACACATCTGTTCATTTTCTTTATTGTTTATACAGTCTTTCCATCTTCATTTCGGTCCATACCTACCTATTAACGACCTTTTTTCCTCATCTCTTATCACAACCTTATGGGAATTTATATCAGTGTTTTTGTAACCTATACGTGCCTTCATTATTTACTCGACATACGTTCAGCTCCCCCATAAAGTTCCTCAACCTCGTGGTAGTTATGTACTTAGATTTTCGATTATTTACGCGACTCATCTGTTTTTGCTCGAAAAATTTTCTTTATCACCCGTACCTATATACTTTTACGTCGCAAACAGCAAACGTAAAATATTGTGCTCTCTGCTTTTGGTGATTATTTTATACTACACTTTTTTTGAGCTTTGAAGTCACGTGAAATTTAAGATATTTGAAATGCACGCGTTAACCAAGTTAATAACCTTACACTTAATAATAATTATCATTAACTCATCTTTAACTTCATCACACAACTGCAAAAACTTTTCAAACGCGTTTCACCCAGAAAATTCGTGTACGCTCTTACATATAGGGGTACGGCACACCCACACACACACACACATATGTACACATACGCACAGTCGGAGCAAGAAATTCGACTCGCTCCCGCGAAAGCAGACTCCGGCAAAGCGCGAGGGCTACGTCGTATAAATCACCTCGCGCTCGCGAAGCAACTATATACACGGTATTCCGTTGCCTGCAGTGTGTACCTCCAACCCCCCCCCCCTCCACCCTCAGGGACTCCCAATACGGCGCACGCGGGGCGTCCACGTGGAACATTCCACGTCGAATCACTTTCACAGCCCGTTTGTTTCGCCTGTCTCTCCCTCCCTGACGTTTTCATTGTTTACCTCGTTTCGGGCGTGCGCCGATTTTTTTTTTTTTCCCATTCCTTCTCTCTTCGTTTCGCTCGAGTTTTATCAGCTAAGATGGATTTATGACGGAGTAATGAAGGATCGATGAAAACAAAAGTTTCTCGATAGAGTGCAGTCGAAATCACTTTAGCGTGCAATAAAAATGTTTACTCGTTGAAATAAATGAAAGACCAACCGGTCCCCTTCCTCACCTCAATTTGGAATTAACTCGGCTCTTGCGGAGCTGGGGCTCACCCATAAGGAATTGAATGCTCGCGCAAAGGGGAGCAAGACCCGGGAGGAGGAGGAGGAAAGCTGCGGTGGAATTGTTTCGTTGCACCGTACACATATACGTATACCCATATTATACTCCAACGTGTCGGCGATGGAGACAAGAGCGCAAGGAGGTAGTACGAGAAAAGAGAGCCGCCGTGCGAGGGTGGGACGTTGCAGCACTTCTAAGCAGGAAACACACACACACACACACACATATATATATATATATATATATAAAATTACGTACACATATACTCAAGTTACTATTTACATTTGCATGGTATCAAACAGTTGCAGTATAATTATAAATGAAGATAAAATTAATATTTTATGCAAGTTTTGTATTCAGACTCCATTACAAATTTGAAGTTTTTGAAAAATGTTTATGTATATATATCCTTTTATATTATATAGTTGAATGTGTGCGGCATTCCACAAAAGCCCCTCACTGCTTTCTACCACCCCCCACAAATTAAGGGAAAATTCATTTTGTTTTTACGTTATTTTATCCCAATGAATATTGCTATATAAGCCCCCCCACACGACTTTTCGACTATTTCAATGCACTTCCATTGTTGGCGTGGAATCTTTTTTATAATTTCACTCTACAATATGCCCTTAAGCTTTACTTTTTTATTTTTACTAAATTTTTACACCACCCAGGAACCAAATAGATGGACTTTGTACATACTAACAATACTCATAAAAGTACATGATGATTGATCTCTAATGTATTTAAAAAAAATTTTTTTTTTATTTAAAACCGTTTGCCTTCTACCTCAAAGCTGACTTGAAATATTATAATTTACTAATAGAGGGTTGGCGCGCTAAGCTTGCGGGGGTGGAGCCCCTCTAGTATATATACATATACACCTACATACACATGTTCAGTNNTTTTTTTTTTTTTTTTTTTTTTTTTTTTTTTTTTTTTTTTTTTTTTTTTTACTGCATATTCCACGTATACTCCACCTGCTGGCTTCTTTCCTTATTTCCACATCTTTCAGGTATCGCGAACATTTTTGTATCGCAACGCGGTGATTGCGTGCAGTGACAACTACATTGATTAGTCCCCTTCAATCGCAGCCCCTCCACGGCACTTGACATCGTTTCGCACAGCACTTATGCAGTAGGTATAATATGTGGACCTATATACGCATCACTTCATCACCCGCTACTTGGCTTTATTTTGAAAATTAATTTAAAAACTGCTAACAACAACAGCCGCGCGGATGAAAGTGCATACGGGGATCGTATGTGTACGATTGACGGGCATCTCCATCACTATACGTGACCTTTTCCGCGCGAGAAGAGGGGAAAAAGCAATGACTTTGAAATCCATTCGGCTGCCTATGGCAAGTTCTCATATAGATACTATAGATACCATATAAGGCGCGACACCGGAAAATACACACGAACAAAAAAAGATGCAGCGCCCCCCTCGGTGCAATAAAGGGACTTTGCAAAGCCCGCGAACCAACAGACGCTTGCAAAGGGGCGGTGTACATAAGGACTCGCGGTGCAGGGTGCAAAGACGCGTCCTGGCGTCGCTGCTCTAGAAGGGGATATTACGTACGTGCAGCTCTTCCGCGACGGGGAGGACCTTCCTCTTCTCTCTCGCTTTCCACACTGTAAATGCGGTTGCTTCCGCGCGAGAGCCAAAAATATTTACGCTCTCGCACGGAGACAGAGAAAGAGAAGGCTTTCGCTCACCCTGCACTTGTGTTATAACGTGTATATATACGGCGAGTGGGTGTTTGTACGAAAGAGACGCGGGGGGGGAGAAAAGCGTAGCAGAGTAGCTCGTAAATTCGGGGGCGGAGAAGAAGGCGCGGAAAACTAAGGAGCGCCGCAGGCACTCGGGATGGAAGGGGGTGCGAATTTTACGAGGTGCCCAATTGCCTCCCCACTCCTGCGAATCTTGTATGTTTTCTCTTTTTCCTTCCTTTTTTTTCCAAAAAAAGAGGGGCAGGGAGGCGAGGGAGCAGGTCGCGGGTTGAGAAATCAACGTACAGTTAATCGAGCACGACGGAGACGGCGATTACGCGGCTTTCGAAGCCGATGTTGTTTTTCATCGCCAATCCGGGGGATAATTCCACGTTTGATGTATACCTACACAACATATATATGGTACATGTTATACATATACGGGTGGGATCGGAGATATATTATACACGTAAATATCGGTTCGCGATATAAAAGGAGAGCTGGACGTGTAGCAACTTTTTTTCCTTTTTTTTTTTTCATTATTCGTCGAGGCAAAACCTGCTCCGGCACGTGTGATGTGATACGTGCATTTTAGAGCAAAAGAGAGAGAGAGAGAGCCGGCGCCAGTGACTGCAACGCGTACGTGTACATTATCATCGTGCACGCAAGAGCCTCGAATTAAATATAATTGACAAGTTAGGCTGCAATTAATGTCCGAGATAAGCTATCCGCCGCACGAGGCATTATAGGTATATATAGTTAGCTCGCTACCGCGCGTATAGGTATCCCACTTGCTTTGTTTCTTTTTTTTTTTTTTTTGTTTTTTCACAATATAATTATAATATGGCACTATTTATATAATACGGCACACGGTGTGTATTTTTTTTTATGTAGTATTTTCCGCGGAAATTCCTCACGTCAGTACCTACTCTGGCGTAATTTTCCACGCTGCGTTTACACGTATACTATACTAGGCGCTTTACTCCGCGAATCGACTATTTTCCTCATCCCGAGGATTCCTTTGTTCCAAACAGCTGGAGAAACCGTCTTGGTGATGAAAAAAAAAAAAAAAGGAAAAATCAAACGATCCTCCCTCGGGACAATAAAATCGTTACTCGGGGTTACTTCTCTTCGTATAGAGAGAAAAGCAAGGGGGCAGGGACGGGCTAAAATTTAATCCCGCCAACTTTGGCTGAAATATTCATGCACGCGCGTGCAAAGCTCATTCTCCCCCGTCCATTCAACTTTTGCAATTTTGATGCCCTGCGTGAACCCGCAGCCGTACATTAGCCGCGATTAACAACCAAACGAGTTATACCATACATATATACACACTACGTCCCACGTTCATATTATGTAATTATATATATGCATATATACGCTAGACCTCAAAAATTGTACGAAACAAAAAAAAAGCAAGTAGGTACAGTCACACTTCTGAGCTCTGATACGCGAGGAGAGGGACGAGGGTATATTATAAGATACACACCTATGTATATACATATAAGTACACGTATGTGTATGCGCGGCTGATTGGCAGGTCGCGATATCCATGCCCCCCCCCCCCCAGGTTCCCCCGATCGCGTATGCATAAACCGACCTCGTATATACTTAGCCGGCATCAGTCGAGATCTATCTCATGCGCGCGGAGAAGAGAAGCTGCAGCTGTCACTCGCACCGGCGGAAGCATGGAAATGGAAGCGTCTCTGTGGTTATACCCGTGTGTATATATTATATGTTATACTGGCTCTCCGATCCCACCGTCTTCCATATATAATATATACCATACGTATTTATATACACACACATGTATACACCGGGAGCTCCTTCGCAAAAACACAATTCAATTACGCTAATGCAGCTCTCCCTCGCAAACACACCGATCTTTGGACTCTACTACGCTTCCACCCCCCCCCCCATCACCATCCTTTTCGATCCACTGCATGCAGTAGTCCGATACGACTATCTCCTCCACGGCCATTCGCATTTATTAGGGATCTTAGAGCCCGTCCGAGCAAGTAGAGTGCAGTAGTCCTCCCTCCATCGGCAGCGGTTGGATGCATTACACTCACTCGACTGCACATATATATATATATATACATGTATGTACGTGTGCGAGCTTGCGGAGAGAATATCGAGGTCACGAAATGGACCATATTTAAAACGAGTGAAAAGGCCATGCTTCTGCCTCGATATTTCTCTCGCTCTCTGTATATAACATACATGTGTAGGGGTACCGCGCGGGTGGATGCAACCACAAACGACCCCTCGGGAATTATTTCACGTCGGCGCTTTGCTCCAAATATGTAACTTGTACATAAATAGTATATAAGTATGTATACACATATGCGCACAGGTAGGCGCCGTATCGCAGCCGCAGCGCGACGACAACACTCTTTGCGGCTAAGCTTTTGTTTACGGCTGTAACTGTATACGCGCTCACCTACTTTTTTTTTTTTTTGTCTCCCCGTCCTCGCGACCTTCAAAAAGTAAGTATTTACGATGAGGTTTTTCAGTTGTGCACAGTGCACAGTAAGTATACCCGCGCTACTATGTGGTTTTCTGGCAGGAATGAGTACCTATGTATTCACATTGTAATTTCTTTTTTTCATGCATGCGTTTGTTGGTTTGTTCGCGTTCGTTTCATCGACAGCTGTAAAGCGCGAGTTGGAAATTTCCGAGGGAGGAACGGTATAAATGTATGTTGGTGCATATGGATGCAACGAACAACGACAGGTTTTGAAAAACAATTTCCAGCAATCACCGGTGTTGTCGTGCGGGGGCGCGCTGATTGACGGCCGCGCGCTTACGAGGCAAAAAAAAAAAAAAAAAACTGACGTGCCCTACTGCGCGACTGCCCTATATACTATTTTACCGCGAAGCGTCCAAGACATCGTGTGCCTTTTTTTTCTTTGCTTTTCCTGTATGTATATAAGTACGTAGGGTGGCGGAAGCTGACCTCAAAAATACGTGTTGTTGACGCGACTCCGATTTCGTCCGTCATCCTCGGTGTGGCCGTGCAAGAGATGAGGAAAAATAAAGTTTTGGGAAAAATGGGATGGGGTCCGAAATAACGACAGTTCACTTCAATTTTTCAGTAAAACTATGAATGCTCATTCCAGTGACGTGTATTTCGACGACAGCGATAACTCAGTGCAACGACTCTTCATTATTTCGATAGCCAATCACAAGGTTGTTCACTTTGACTTTCTACTTATATACTGCTCCGTGAATAAATACGCGTCGCTGGAAAGAACATTTGTAGTTTTACTACAAAATTGAAGTGAACTGTCGTTATTTCGGACCCCTCCCCCCTAATTGTTTTTTTTTTTTTTTTTTTTTTTAACAAACGCCCACACAATACTGGAGGCTCGTTAACTTTTTACCGATCGGAGCTACGAAAATGTGATGACAGAGCCGGTGTCGACCGGATGAACCTGAAAATCAAAAATCTGTTGCACAGCCTTTGATTGTCTCGCTGAAAAGGAGCTTGATTGAGCGTAGGCTGCGCGATCGACGCTTTAATTTGCCCGTCATTATTCGAGAGCTGAGAGAGAGAAAAAAAAAGACCAATTGAATTTTCGTATGAATTTAATATGACTTTTGTTTTTTATTTTTTTTTGTTTTCACAAGTACACGTACGCAGCTTAGGTGCGCCACACGTATATATAATATCGCGTAATGTATGCTTCCTCCCTCTAGCATTCATTACGGAGCGCAGCCGCTGCTGTTTACCACAGCAATATCTCGGCGACACGGCGGCTAAGTGCGAGGGAAAAAAAAAATAAAATAAAATCTCTCTCCGGCACTTCGCGCCCAAACCCATATACTTACCCTTCCAACCCTTTATGCTCTTTTCCTTTACGACTGTAAGTATTTTTTATTTTTTATTTTTTTTTTCTTTTGCTTTGCACTTCCTACCCCTCACCCTGTCGTAACTCTCTTTCGCTGCGTATATATACGTTGTAAATACATTAGTTTTTATCACTCGGTGCTTTTACGTGGCGCAACGCTACTTACCATTTGTTGTTGCTTTGCGTATGTATATCTACAATTGTTTTAGGGAAAAAAAAAGAAAAAATAAAAAAAAATAAAAACGTGACGAAGCCGAGTAAAGCACAGGTTTATATATACGCCACAACTGCAATATCGTTGTGATGGTTATCGATTCTTACGTACGTAGATATGTATGTAGGTACACCGTGTTCGCTTGCACTTTGAATTTTCCAGCTCGCACAGATCGGTGCAAAGTTAAATTTTCACGAATCGCTTCCTTTTTTTGTGTGTGCCATAATATCTATACGTATACGCGTTGCGCAAAGTTTGAGAGCGCTTCGCTATTGTACGTGCCCTCTCTCCCTCTCCTATGGAGTAAAAAGTTTTTGACCTCCTTTTATTGCTTGTAACAATATTTTTTTTCGCTCAGAAATATGGAGATTCGGGTGGAGGAGCAAAAAAAAAAAAACGGATTGGAGGGCCAAAGTTGGAAAACGCTCCTCCCGTGGCTCCGATTGCGATGATTTAACTTTGCCGTGGACAAGTGACTCCGACGAGTGCTGGTGGAAAGCTCTTTTTTTTTGATTTTTGTCAAATTATCCACTATTTATATAAAGTTTCAGTGGACCATGGAGAGAAATCGATGTACAAAAATTGTAATCGTTTGCATGTAATCAGGCGTGAAAACACGCGAGCGGAAACTTCCGACCCACCCGCCTGTAGCCTTTCAGCCGAACGCATCAAAAAGTGTTTTACAACCAGCCACGTCCGAGCTCGTACAATCAAATTGAAATTTGGAAAAAAAAAAAAGCTATCCCAGACCCATCATCCCTTGGCTCCCACGGGGACCGGCAATCGTTTGAAAATTCATGCGAAAAGTCCTCAAATCCCCCTCAGACGGGACGCGAGAATCACGTCCGAGTCTAAACAATCTTTTCAAGACTCGGCGACAAACTTTTCGTCTCCTTATTTACATGCAAGCGCCAAAACTCCGAATTTCACGAGTTTTCGCGGCTGTCGTCGCTCAACTTTACTCCCCCTCGCCGTCACCTTTTGACGAGCCACCACTCGGGGCACACACTGACAAAGCTCGGTCGAGCGGTATATACTCGCAAACCACGAGAACCCACATGTGCCCCACCTCCTCCTGGACGAAGCCGTCGTATAGATTTCCAGTTGTTTTTCCGGCACAGAGTGCTCTCTCTCGAGTACCAGGTTGTTTTATGCCTTTCCGAAATTATTCCCCGAGTTGGGAAGGCAAAAATATGTGTGGAAAACGCTGTCCCCCTTTTCCTTGGGAGGAGGAGGAAAATGCACGGTAATGAAATTTATAGACCCCGAGGCGAGAAAGCTGGTTCGAGGGCTTGCGCTTACAGCCAAACTGTAGGTGGGTAACTTTGACTCGAAGTCGGAGCGAGATTTAGGGGGCAACTTGGGGTGGCGCGCGGGGAATGTTAAAAATTTAGCCGGGGGTGCGGGAGAGATAGCTCGGAAATATGGGAGAGAGTCTTTATAAAGTAATCGACATGCGTCAAGTTCAGCGGATGCAAGGCCCCCCCCCCCTTCCCTGGACACTTGTACAATGCAGGCGTGGGTAGCTGCATCCATCTTATTGAGAATGGCCGGCTGTCCGTGGGGATGATGTACAGTTTTGTACGGTTGGCGCGAGATGCATAAATATTCGGCCGAAATTTACGGGTGAGAACTTGCAAGGGTATGAGCGTGTAAAACAATTTTTCTCTCTCTCTCTCTCTCTCTCCAAAACTCGGACGAAATTTTGCTATTTTCCCGTGTTCGGCGTCACTTTCGATAAAACACATTGGCCTAAAATTTCACCTCGTAAAAGAAGACCACTCACTGTGTATACAACAAAATATCTCGAATTCACAAAGAGAGAAAAAAAAATCATAAAAATTACAGTACCAGAATGGTTATCTGGTTTACTTGAGCCACCCTAATTTTTACCATTCTGGATAGTAATTTCCATTGTACAAGCAGTAAAAATCACTGTATTTGCAAAAAAAATTACCCTCCGAAGCATTAAAAATTATTGTTCAAACGATAAACAGTCTCTATACGACCGAACAGTACCATACTACCATTTTGGCACAGTAATTTTTACCATAGGTATTTTTTTCTCTCGGTGTATCATTGAATTGCAATAAATTTTCAAGTGATGGGCATATGAACCTAATTGTATACACACTCCGCGTATGCTCTGCAATGAAAAAGAAGCCGGTGTAACCGGAGAAAAAAAAAAAAAAAAAAAAAGCCGAGGTTGGAGGGGTGGTTTGAATAAAAGAAAGAAGACTCGGGCCAGCTCCAATATCCAAAGTAGAAACGCCGCCACGCCGGGGCACCCTTAATTTATTCAACGCGCCCTCGTAACAACAAAAAGCCCCCGAGTCGCGGCTCCCGCCCATCAGTCAACACCACCGCCACCCCGTGTTTTGCGCACTCGGCAACAACACCACCACTAGAGAAAGAAAAAAAAAAAAAAAAAAAAAAAACCACACCATACCTACATGTAGGCACCTACGCGTGTATACTTTTTTGCAAAGAAATAAGAAAATTTCCAGCTGCCCTCTCCCGCTTTAGCTCTCTCACCGCGAGAGTAAGTGGCTTCTACACCCGTGTATATATGTATACATGGCGACGTGTACACACGCGTACACACCGTGGGTGAATTTACACTTCCGTTTGGCGAATGCCGGGGCGTAAATGTCGTCGCGTTTCCGCGGGCGCGTCGACGCTTATCGGATTAACGCACCGCCACCTATATTCACCAAAAGCGCGGCGCTCCAAAGGGGCGAAAAGAAAAATAAGTGGATGGGCTGCCTTTGCCGGTGGTATATAGGTTGGGGCGACGTCTTTATCGATCATGACTCGTTTACGGAGACACGGGACGATGGGGGAGAGGAAAAAAAGGAGGAATGGAGGGGGGGGTAGATTGGTAGTGGGTGTGAAAATTAACTGAGAGGGAGGGGGCCCGGAAATTTCGACGCTCCCGAGCAGGATGGGCTGGAGAATCGAAATTGAGCGCGTAAAACCAATCTTTGATGGAAGATGTGTATGCACGAAAACGAGGGAGGCAGTGTGACACGTGAGCACCGAATTTCTTTTTTTTTTTTTTTTTTTCCATCAGCTTCCGGCTTGACATCGTCGTCGTGTGTACATTACACACAGTCGGAGGCGGGGCACGATCGGCAGAGTTATTTTTACGATGCCGGTGTTTAGGGATAATTATAATAACCTGTGCGTGATTTTTCTCTCGATGGCAATCACCTGAAATTGAGCAGTCCAAAGTCGCGTGACTCATTGTATTCACCTCGAGCAAGTGTATACCCGTGCGGTCTTTTGCTACTACACGAGTATTCTTTTTATTCGCCCATTTCTACTTCTTGTTTGTTGGCTGCATCGGCTTCGTCGAATTTTCAAAGGCACGCCTCCATGGGCTACTCTTCCGCGCTCGTGAAATTGCTCGGACGTTTCACGTGACATCGGGAAAATTCGGAAAATTTCGTGGCTGTATTTTCGAATCTCTTACGTAAATGTAAAAAAAAAAAAAAACTTTTTCTCACTAGTTGATATATATATTGTTGATTCACCTCGGAGAGGAACAAAAAAATCTTAGTATGTATATTGTACAAAAAAAGGTTATTTTTTCCCCTCTCTCTCTCTCTCTCTCTCTTGCTTGAAAATTTCCTTTTGTCAAGAACAAAGAGCAAAATTCAAAATGTTGAAGCAAAGAATAAATAACCGGAAAGGATAAAGGCGGAAGAGTGGCAGGTAAAAGAACGATGATCATTCATATACGTGCATATATATTATACACGTACGCGTATATAATATAGAGAGAGGGAGAAAGAGAAGCACCACGGCAGTTTCCAGCCTCGTGTATAGAGCAAATATGTATTTGACACACACGCCGCCAGCGCTTCAATATTGCACACGCCAAAGTTACCTCTCTCTTTTACTGTTGTACCAGTAGTAATAGTGGGTAGCGTACATAAAATAAATATGTGTACATACATATATATATATATATATATTTATTTATGTGTGAGTGAGTAACGGGTGGGGCGACGTTTGTTCCTTTGGCTCAATAGTACAGCTGGTTGATCGAGGGCTTTTCAATTTCCCCCATAAGTCAGCCAGGAAAATTGAATTAATCACGCTTGAAGTTGTACCTCGCTCGGTCGGAAAATTTTTCATGCCCGTGCATGTCTTCCCTCACGTAGTAAGTATCTCTTTGATATGAATTCCCTGTGTCTTGACAGACACGAATTGTGGTGAACGCGGATAGAGATTATTTTGTGCTACTCGTGTCTCCACTATATTTACAGTTTAATTTATTTAAAATTCAACAAGTTGGGTATACTTACTTGCGGCACAAAACCACAATAACATAGTTTAAAATTATTCGGGTGGAATATGTACAAAACGGCAAACTCGTGGATTTGCTAATTTCGTAAGTGACCAAAGCTTTTAGGTGTACGTATATGTGGGGTGGACCAAAATATTTTTGTCGAGTAATGAAAACCAATGCTGTCAATAAAATGTATATGCAAAAGCCACTTGTACATAAATAACACGCGTACATTTGGTTCGGGGGATGTATGTTTATAAATACATGCAAATCGGCCGGCGAACCGAGCACTTATTTGTCACGTGCCAGTAAATCCCTCTAAAGCAAATAGAAGAGAGAGAGAGAGAGAGAGGAAAAAGTTTTGCATTAATGCGCGGTACTTTGAATATTCACACCCACCCAAATGGGTAGAGCATAAGTTTATAAATATACGATGACCCATTTATGATAATACCAATCGTTATAGTAATGATATAACTATATATTAAGAATCGAAAAGTGCTATCATCCTATTGGCACAATTAAACTCGCTATATTTTCTAAAGGGACAAATTTTGATGCCAATTTTCCAACACAAAGTTTAGATGTTCCCAAGTCCAAAAACACCCGTCCAGGCAAATATATTTTTTTTCTCAACCATCTACACTATATGAAACATGTTTCACAAGACAACTTAACCCTCCTGATCTGTAAAAAAAAAAAAAACTATTTCCGCGAGGTACGGCAATTGTAATCCACCATTTGCTCGTAATAGCCGGCACTCATCTTCAAAAGCGCCATTCACAATAAAAGTAATGATATTCCGAACGAGCACATCGCAACTTGAGTATATGCCCATGCACACTTGGTGGGGCCGTTTTTTTTATACCGCGTCAAATAGTAAAATCAAATCAACGAGCAGCGAAAAAACACGAAACACACACTTTGGGCGCACACATCGAAGCGTCTGTTTCTCAAGTGCGACCGAGGCAATTTTCTCAAGCTCCGTTTGGGCGCACAAAGGGCAAATTGAGCTCCTCGTTTTCTCGGTACATCCACGCACGGTCACGCAAAACCACGTACACATCATATCCCACTGCACGCGATAAGACCACTGTGCCACTCGACGCGATAGATAGGGAGAAAACACAAACGATACGTATATTAATAAAACGCCGTCATCATCGGTGGGCCCACCCCCGAAATACACGTCGAGAGCACCATCACATCATAATAATAATTATCAATCCCCTTACGCTCCTATCCTTCATCATTTTTTGCTCTCTTTTCAACTTGATATTTTCCTACAGCCCATCGAGAGAGAGAGAGATATATATAAAGCCACCGGCGAGTTTTTCTAGCAGCCCCTTAACACGCCGGCAGATAAGCCTCCCGTCCCGCGAGGAAAAGCAGCCTTCGCGTCCTGTGCAGTGGATATAGAATATATACACCAGAGTCCCTCCTAATCTAATTTCTGCTAAGGACGTTCGAGAGCCCGTAATCTGTCCGCGCAGGGGATCCCTCTTGATTCTGCTCTCGAGAATCGGGGGAGGGAGGAGGAGCTGGAATTTCACTTCTTTATCTCTAATTCCCTCAGACCGTATTTAGTGGATATAAACGCGAGCAAGCTTGACGCCACTTGGTTTACGGCTTTGACGGAGACGCGCAAGTAAAGCCGGTCCAATTAAAAATTGTCTATTTCCATCGGTATATGTCTGATGTGTATCGTCGAAAATTAATATGTATTTTCCACTATGGAGCGCAAAATAAGCTATGCGGTGTGTGTACATGGTAGGAGTCGGACCGAGGGGTGGGAAGGCTGGCTTTCGATCAGTTGGAGGAAAATATTTACCCACTCGTCTTACGGCTCTTTAACTCACCTGTGCCGTTCTTGTTTGCGCGCCCGGCCAAACACATTTGCACTTGGGCGCTGACTCCGGGTATATATANTCTCTCGCGAACCTAAAAGGGGGAGGAGCGGTCAGGGGGGGAGGGGAGGAGGAGCGAGCGGTAGGGGTAGGCCTTGGGAGAGTTCGCTGCACCGCCCGTCCGTCCGTCTCCTGCTGCAGCCGCGCACCACCACGTACTTATACCAAGCGAATATACGTATATACATATGAGCAGTCGTGCCTTTAGCCGCGCTCGCTACTCTTTCTCTCTGTCTTCCTTCTCCTCCCGCGACCCCTCGCCCGTCGTATACCCGCGACTACACCACTACCACATTATATACCTACTTACTGGTGCAGCAGCTAGTTATTCGCGCACCTCGCGGTGACTCGACTTCCCCTTTCGCACAGCCATCAGCGCGCGGTAAGTAGCTGCGGAGAGCAGTCGCATATGCCACTATTGTACTATATAGGTATATAACGTTCTCGCGGTATACATATATTTATATACACCGCGGGGACAACGGGCTTGGCTTGGACACCGGTATATAAGTAGCTGATAATGTGCAAGTATCTGTGCAACAGCCTTCATCCCCCCGCTGATTATCGAATTATTATCAATATGACTGTTGATCCACCTCGTTGCAGCCTCTCGCATATTATATGTGTACCTGTTACGTGATGTATAATTATTGTATGCGTGCAGATATACCTATTCGATGTTATGGAAGATATCGATGCGCCACACCGATATTGGTGCCGGTACCGCTCTCTATAGGTGATGAGACCGATGACGGATGCGGGGGAAGCTTACCTGTTATTTATATACCTTGCTTATCGTCGCTGGTTGTGTACGTTAGCTTCCTCTCGACACTCCGTTGCCCTTTGGTTTTCGATCGCAAGCTCACTACCGCCACACGGGTAACTTTTCCTCTCTTTCTCTCTCGGAACACTTTCGTTGCACCAAACAAACAAAATAGGTAAATATAGCCCCCATCGCCTCCCCAATCATCACCGAGATGATGATAATGCTGATGGTGTGCAATTAATTCAGAGCTACGACTGATGGGTGAAAGTGTATACATATATACGTGTAAACATGCGCGAAAATATAATTATACAAGCACAAGGTATACAATCAGAGAGTGTTTAGTTCCCACAGGAGTGTGTATGGTTTTCCTCGCGTGAAAGTATAACATCATCAGACGTGCACGCGTCAGGTGCAAACGTTTTATTTTGCAGTACCTATATACGATAACTCGTCGTATTTTGAACGACATTGGCTCAAAACGATGTTTGCTAAGTGTAACTATTTGGAATTTGAAAAAGTACCTACTGTACTTGGGTGTGAAAATAACATAATTTTTGCTCGTCGCTGAATATAAGAACCTACCTACTTACCGTAGAGGCTGGAATTCAGACGGGAAACCTGCAGCCACCAGCGGCAGGAGTACATACCCTGCATATACACTTGCATGGTCATATCCCAAAGGAGGATATCGGTTTATGCGTATATATAGTTGGCAGCCGAGCGGTGCACGCGTGTATATAAATATGTACCCGCCTAAGGTATTTATATGCACAATGCGCGCAAGAGAGATAAAGAAAGAGGGAAAGGGAAAAAAAAAAAAAAAAAAAAAAAGAAAAAAATTCACCAGAGATCATCGAACGGATGAGCCATTCGGTCCTTGGACAACCGCGCACGTCATACTTGTTGAGCATCGGCAATACTACAGCGAGCGAAACAAGGGAGAGAAAGTAAAACCCTCCACCCATAAGTACTGGGCTATATACCCTTTCTCACGGTGCAACGGCGGTATATACATATGAGGCCGGATGATAAATCACAATCTCCGCGGCGAACGAGAGGACGGGCCGGGGGAGATACGTGCTCGCGATACGAGTCGGTAGCCGGGGCAGGTGTGCGCGCGTATAAAGGAATAACGCGGAGGGAATAAAAGAAGAGGAGGGCGAGAAATGTTAGGTGGGTATACACGAATTCGCCTCGGGGGAGCTGCGCCGCTCTTCTCCCCCTTTCTTTTTTTCCCTCTTCGTTCCTTGTGTGTATATATATATATATATATATATATATGTACGTACATGCGTGCATCTGTATATAAACGAGAGGATATTCCACACACACACACTATCCCTTCAGCGGCAGTCGATAAGCGTCGGATATCTCCGATAGGATCTTTACCCGAATTCTCCCCCCCTCCCTCCCTTTTAAAGATTCGCGTCTCGAGATTTGCTACTCCTTCTTCCGCGCTCTGTGTGTATACTTAGTTGTATCCATACAAACTCACCTTATAGGCTACTCCCCGAGCTCGAGTTATTGGCACCGCGTTGCAGCTATCGCTCCCTGGTATCTCTCGATCTCCTGATACCTACGTATGCTTGCTTCGACCGTATACTATAGTCGCGTGCCTCCGAGTTGTATGCACACTCGGCTTATACGGTTTCCGTAGATTTTGACGATTTTAACGCTCCCTGTTTGCCATTGTACCACGTAAAAGCCGAAACCCGATCTCTCTCTCGGCTAGTGTTAGGTGTACATTAGTACATAAACCAATACGTATATTATCAAAGGGAGCCGTAGGTGGGAGGGAGAGATTTATTCCGCGAAACTTCCGGGAGCCTACTTGGTGCATGGCCCATATAATACGACCGGGGGTAAGCGTATATATATATGTATGTGTATGCGATGCGTGCGAGCGCATTGTTAATTTCTCCAGGTCCCTGTTTGACAGGTAAACACGTGCGCGTGCCAAGTGTACACAGGTACAACAAACAAGAACAAACGCACGCGTATCACGAACAGGGGTGGGGGTTGAGTCGAGTGTGAGAAGAGGGGGCGGACTCGCTTATCGCACAGGCGTATCGGTGTACGGCCATTAGATTTAGCTGTAAAGATTAAGAGGTTCAATCTCTGGGAAATACGTGTAAAGTTATTTCTCGGTGCTATTGAAATTAGGTTTATACCATACCTGTGTCATATTGGGGTGGAAAAGTAAAGGTAGGGGTCACTACATTAATTTATCGTGGATCCGCAAAAGTCTATTCTGCAAATGGCCATTTGTCGTTAAAATGTACCTACTTTGATGCGCATTGTAGAACAAGGTGGGGGGGGGGAGGGGGGTGGTAATAACAGAGCGCAAGAAACAAAGGTAGTAACTCACACAGCCATGTACGTATAAATAAGATAAACAAGGCATGTGTGTAGATTTACATGCAGATGGGGCATCCCCTAGAGCTTAAGAACGAACTAATTTTACGGAAACGTAACTATACTGTATACCGAACCACCTGAGTATATACTGAACGATTGCGTGTATTTTCTTTTTTTTTCTTTGCTTGTTTTTATCGAGACTCGCTTAATTTCCCTGAATTTTTTACTTTTCATTTTTCAACAGCCGATAAAAAGCTGATACCATCTCTGTATATCGAAGCGAGGAAGAGAGAGACATAAATGCAGACGTGCAATTTACGAATTTCACGTGTGTATCAAGATGTCGCTCGAATAATTGTTATGCAAGGGAACGATCCGGAATTCGTTCTGGACGCGGTACGTACAGATAACGCGTGTGTGAGAAATAAGTATCATTTTCTCCACCATTTATTATGATGATACACATTGATGATACATGTTGTAGATACGGACGCGTGTGCTCTACTTATTTTCTTCGTATGTGTCATTTTCTATGTATACAGGAATGATAATCATACCTCCATCGTGTCACGTTTTTTTTATACTTCCACGATATGATAACATTTTTAAATGATTGACGCAATCATGAAAATAAAAAATAAATTTTTAGAGTAATTTTACTTCAAGTTTCGTTGGCACACGAGCTTTTACAACTGGAGTAAAAGCTGCGTACAGTACATCGCGATAACTCAATACAACGTGCATTTTAATATTCATTAAAACGAAATTCCAAAAAAATACCACACGTGCAATTAAAATAATGGACGTGCGAATCGCACGAAACATCGATAAAAAGCGTCAGAGGTGTATTGGGTAAAAACGAGCAAACTAGGTAATTGAAATTCTCTTAGCTAATGAGAAAAATCATCGCACAAATTATTTCCTCCCCCCCCTACCCTACATAATCAACTTGATCATCAATGAGTATCGCTACATTTACTTTTTTAATCAGCCAATAAATAACACTGATAAAAAGCAGGTAATGATGAAAGGGAGGCATTGGAAATTAAAAATTTATCGAGAAAATCAATCAATCTCGGCTCGCCCCGGCAGCTGCCGTATACTAATCAATATCGCCGCACTCGCAAAAAAAAAGAAGAAAAAAAAAAAATTTAATTACACAAATACGAGAGCAAAGCTCGAGAGATAAACGCGAAATAGACCGTAAAAAGAAATGAATAAAACTCGCGAGTCATGAAAAAGGCTGGTTGATCTTGCGTTTACATCAACGGCGCTATCGTTGCCGGGTAATTTTTTCTTTCGGTCGCAATAAAAAGGAGCAACGCAGAGCAATGGCCACTACGTTTTTTTTTTTTTTTTTTTTTTTTTTTTGTTTTTTTTTACTCTACTTTTTCCGAACGCACGAAGAAAAGGAAGAGGGGAAAAAAGAATTGGGACGAAGGGTCCGGTGGTTTTTTGACGAAACTGGTTTGAAATTGATGAACCTGTTTAAGGCGCAGAGGCGTCACAAAGGAAGAAGGGAACTGGTCGGATGGGTATCCATTGGTACAGAAAATTGAAATTTCACCTGCTAAGTTTCACGTGGGCTCAAATTTATAGAATACCGTGGCCAAGCGGGGTGTCACGGCTCGTTTACGAAGGTGTTTGTGTACACCACGATGAGATTTAACGGAAGATCATTTGATGGGCGACGAGAGGCGGAGATGATAAAAATTTTAAGCTCTTCCCTTTCACCAAAGTCAAAGAGTATATTATATATACTGCATGGGATGCTATGAATGTTGGATTAACAAACAATGTTATTTTGGTAGACTTGGGGCTAGTAAAATTTTTACGGTTTCAGTTTTATGGGGAAAAAAGTCAAGCGTGTCTCTTAAACCCGAGCTTTAATGAATTACCAATATTTGATCTTTGAAATCGATTCCGTTTTTTTCCAAACGATCGGAGCCCGGTAAGCGCAGGGAGGGTATTGACATCGGAAAAGGAGAGCGTCTCTCGGGGACACGTATAACGCACAAAGGAAAATCGATACAGCTCGAAGGAGAATACGAGCTCGCGTACACATCGGCCAAGTAAATAGCTAAATTTAAAGTGGCCGGAGCTTTGAGGAAAAAAAAATATATGAAAAAAAGCCAACAATCAAATGACAGAGCTCTATAGTGTATGGATATACGCTTGCGGAGAAAACAAAACTACGTATTTATAAACACGAGAAAAGGGGGGAGGAGGAGAAAGAGAGAAAATTACTTTTAGGGTCACGGCGAGTGTCATTCAAAGACGTATGAAAGGACTGTAAGTGGAGGAATTGTCGGAATTTACGAGATGGGAGAATTTACGGGGCATCAAAGAAGTAAGTCGGTTTCGCCGCGTCCGTCGACTTCTTTGTTTGTGTGTATACACACGAATGATGCGCTCGTGCGTCTGAGATATTGTCTTTGTCGAAATTTCTGGCTGTCAAGATGCGAAATGAACAAAATTTTTTTACGAAAAAAAAAAAAACAACCGACGTAAATTTTTTTTTTTTTTTTTCAGTACACAGCTTATTATTACAGAGTAATATTGCGAGGCATGTGATTTTTTTCACGTTTCCATCAAATATCATGGATTGGTCAAAAATTCGGTTGAACCGATTTTTATTATCTTACTTTATCATTCGATATTTCATGTACGGAAAATGTACCACTATTGTACATAATATCCGAGAAATGTTACTTTATAAAATAAAAGGACAACAACAATAACGGTACAGCTGCGCGTATAAAACGACTTTGACCCTGTCGCAGTTTTATATAATGCCGTCATTATTATTTCACCACGTAATTCCTCCACCAGAGCGTTCCAATTTCCGAAGAAAAATCGCGAAGTCTGTCTCTCATTTCTTTTTTTTTTTTTTTTTTTTTTTTTCAACAAGCCAAGACCAAAAAAAAAACTGTATCAACGTAGCGGATAAAACCAGAGGAGGAAAAAAAAAATACACGTAACGACGACCCCAGCGCACGCTGCATATACATTGTACAGGTACACCAGAAGAGAGAAAAACTCGCTCGGGTGTATACGCGAAGTAACATCCACAGAGCTCGGATCGGATGGAAAAAAAAAAAACTCATACTTGCGAATTATCCCAATTATGTAATATCATGTACGAAACATTGATAAAACGTGATGTGGGATGGTCTAAAAAAAAAAAAAAAAAAAAGAAAAAATGTACGCAAGCCCAGTAGTTAGCGACGAAGAAACGCTCGAGAGGATTGAGAGCTACTGTAGGGCGTTTCAATAATCATGGCAAATAACTGCAGCTATTGACCCCGTTGGTGCACACACGCACGACGGTGGATACGGCTTCAAACGGAGCGAGATAAGAGCACGGCGAGACGGTCCAGCGAAGACGGGCAGAGGGAGGAAAAAGGAGGATGGGCTTGAGTGACTTTCGAGCGAAGGGAGAGAGTCAAAACAGCGGCATCAGCAGCTGCGGACCCGATGCTCCTCTCCGTGGCCTTGGGGCCGACCGCAATCGAACGCTCCGAGACCCCCCGGATGCGAGACGCCACCGACCGGTCCAGTGTGAAACAGCGCGGGCAAGCGGAAGAATCGGGGGAACGAGGGTACGTATAGAGATAAGCCTCGGCAGGGAAAACCGAGAATTTCAATCTCTCCCTTCCTTCCTTCCTTCCTTCCTCTTTGTCTCCGTTATCCGAATCTTTGCCGTTCCGTCTTTAATCCCGAGGATTTCACGTCCACGCTGCACTGCGCGGGGAAATTTCTTAATTGGATCGAGTTTTCTGACACCGGGGATGCTCCGTAGGAAGCCGGGCTTCGGGGAACGGAGACAAAGAGGAAGGAAGGAAGGAAGGAAGGGAGAGATTGAAATTCTCGGTTTTCCCTGCCGAGGCTTATCTCTATACGTACCCTCGTTCCCCCGATTNTTTTTTTTTTTTTTTTTTTTTTTTTTTTTTTTTTTTTTTTTTTTTTTTTTTTTTTTTTTTTTTTTTTTTTTTTTAATACCATTACGCTTATCTCATAATGCGCTAATTACAGGACTTTGGTACTTAATATTTCACAGCCTCATTCCTTGACATTTCACGAGGGAAAGCAGACTCACCCGTTTTCCTTTGAAAACTTTTATGCTAATAAAAATAATCTCGTGGCCGCAAAATCTTACAAAAATGATCAAGAATTCTTTTACAGCACTTACTGTATTTTAACAAAAATCTCTGGTTGAACTCACTCAACGTTAAACTTACACATAATAAACGATGGGGTAATGACGTTGCACAACAGTTATCGAGAGCTTGTTACGCTTCGGGGCGTGAGGATAAAAATTTCTTGAAAAAGACAGAGCTAACGTGTATAGGGCCTCCGTAGAGAGTAATTATCGTACGTTTTTATTCCCGGTATAATTTGGGCGCGGCAATCGAGCCAATTAATTTTTGCGGCCAAAGACTGCTCGGGGGAAAATAAAGCAGCCTAATCCCTCCCTGCTCCGTCTCCCCCGGTATGTACATAACACCCCGTGCTTAGGATTTTCCTGGACCGCCTCTCCACCTGGTCGTCCTTTCTTCTTCTCCCTGTCCCCCTCGGCTCTTTCTCGGCCACCGGCACGTCGGGAGAAAAGATCCGCGGCTCAGATACACACGGGCCGAAAGACGACGAGGGGATGTATACACTCCACGGCTCTATATACGCAGCGATGTAGCTGTCAGGTTGTTTAATTAAGGAATCTTCGAGATATCTCCCGGACTGCAGATGCTCGGCGCGATAGACCCTGACGTGTGTATATATAACGCTCACCCACTCCCTTTTTCCTCCTCGCTTACATCACGGACGGATCAAAGATATATCTACATGGCGGATGCATCGTATATAATCTCATGGCGCCCTTGTCCATACGTATAAACCTATGTATGTATATATACACGTTGGAGGAAAGGGTTATTGGTACGGTAGCTCGTGCAGAAAATTTTTTATTCGTCGCGGGCTCCTCTATTATGCATTCAATTAAAAGTGCGCGCGCGCCTCGGGCGGTTTGACGGAAATTGGAAATTGGAATGCGCTGCTGGTGTACTCGGAATCGCGTCCGGTTTGTTATTATCATCGCTATTCGTGGGTCGGTACAGAGAGTCAACTTTTTCCTTGTACCGTGTATACATATGCTCTGAAAGAGCTCATTACGCTTTGACGTTGACATGTTGACGAGTAAAAAAAAAAAAGGGCAAATCTCAAGTGCCTTTTGTCCATAATCTCAAAATTGTGACTTTGTACAAAATGTCTCTTTTATTTTCAATTGCGTTGAATTTTAATGGAACGAAGTCAGAAAAAAGGGACATGTCGAGGTGACTTTTATCCATAATCTTAAAATTGTGACTTTGTACAAAATTTCTCTTTTATTTTCAATTGCGTTGAATTTTAATGGAACGAAGTCAGAAAAAAGGGACATGTCGAGGTGACTTTTATCCATAATCTCAAAATTGTGACTTTATACAAAATTTCTGTTTTGTTCTTGCATTAGGGTTTTAATAGAACTAAGGGAGGAGAGGACTACATATCAACATTGGAATCGTGGCAGATTTTGATGGACAATAGTATACGATTGTACAATTTAAAGGTGATTTTATTGTGAGAACCATTTCAATTGAGAACGAAAAGAGAATAAAAAATAAATTTTTTTTTTTCAATTACCAACTGCTCACATTTGATGGAAAACCTCGTTTCATAAAAGACACGACTTTGGAAAATAAATACAAGCTTTTCTTCGAGCCGTCCGCGTGTTTTCTCACGAAAAAGGATCAAAGGTCTGATGTAAAACCACTTTTCTTTGGAGGTGAATTCTCGTCGTGTTTCCTGTCAGTCTTCGAAATCTTTGATTTAGAAGGGAACAGTGCTTCGTGAAAACGAAAAAATTAACATGCGGATGACTGCTTTTATCCGTACGTCGCTACAATCAACGCGACGACAATTAATTCCATGATTTCTCCGTCAGATATTACCACTAAATTAAGTTAAATACATATATTACTCATTACACGTATCGAATTACCCGAATGACGAATCATTTCAATGCTCACCAAAAATCTGTCTCCCAAATGAGTTGTAAATTTTCATCGCCGAGGAATAATTTTAATCAGTCCGGGACAAATATTTCACAATGACACTAATGACCCGAGAAAAAGAAAATGACGGGCATTAGTCCTCGGTTCTGACTCTCGTACATCACATCTAGCTATTCGATTATACGACCGATCACCCCGTCGTTTTGAAAAATTAAAGGATCACCGACATCGATATCAACAAAAAGGGGTTATATCCTGTACGGCGTGGATCTGAAATCGAGACCTCGAACCTCGACCATTTCGTTTGTTAAAAATGACTAAACGGTATCCTTGTGATATTCAAATCGAGACAAGACAAGACAAGGTACATATTTTATCCCCGAAAACGAATACACCCAAGGCCTATATATATATTGTATATACAGGTAACTTCATCAAGAGGGGCGGGCGCTACCGAGCGGTCCATCTATAAAACACTTTGCCGTCAAAAGTATCTTTCTCTTTTCCATATGTATGTACACGTACGAGCTTATTTCACCGCCAAACGCTACCTACAGCTGAATGATATTTACAGGTACGCACATCTCCCTGTCGCGGTATACGGCGAGTTTGAAATATCTCCCCGCACCTGATGACTGATGGTTGGAAATGAAGATTTCTCGGTAATACGGGCCTCGTAAAAGGAAATGAGTATAAACGACAAACCTATGTATGTATATATTTTTTTTTTTTCAGCATTTTAATTGAGTGGCCAATACGTCAGGTGGTCGTTCAACGCGAATATCCCACAACCTCCGAGCTTGTATGTCTATATATGCGCATAATGTAGTTACACGAATGGGGCCCTTAAAATAACGAGATGCGCGTTAATGGTGGGATACGACGCGAGCAAATGTGATGGGCGGGTGGACGACGACGATGAGGTAACCTGCAGTAGTTGTAAGTTATAATCGAGGCACGCCGTACCTATATGCAAATGTGTGCCACGATGTAAATGGATAGTGTGCGAATAAATAAGTATTTTTACTGATGCTATTTAAAACGAGTATAATGTACAGGTTTTTTCGATCCTTATTACGACGAACTTTATGCCGAGAACGTGTAAATTAAAAAATATTCATTACTGCGAAAGAGGATGTGTGCGAGCACTTGTGACTTTGACGAAGTCGACTAATATGAGAGCCGACCTATTTTATAACTCTTGATATTGCGAAATTTTTTTTTCCCCCTTCTTTATTTCGTGCGATATAAAATTCGTAAAATCTGACTCGATAGAATTCCCGGGGTGGGTGTATGTTTTTATCACGTTCAAGGATTTTTTTTGTAGCGAAAATCGTCGCGTGTGTGTTATTGGTCCTGATATTGCAAGAAATGTTTGCGTTTCACTTAATAAAAGGATGACAGTTTATTACTTTTTCGAAAAAACTTTGCAGTAAATGAAAAAGCAAACAAAAAAGTTGTCAAGCATATTTTCTTTGCAGGACAAAATCAACACGTCTGGGTATAAACAATTTTATTTTATATTTTTCAAAATTATTTTTTAAAAGTAAATATTTTTTTCAACACGTACATAATAATATTGTTAAAAGTTTTAAAGCTCATAATGTACAGTCAACCCTAAAACGTTGCATGTAAAAAAATAAAAAAGAATTAAGTACATTATTAATGCAGCAAAACATAAACCTTTTAATCCTAATTTAAATAGTATTTTCGTACTTATTTATTTATTTTTTTTTTTTAAATAGTGATTACGTTTTGCATAACAGAATAAAATTAAAAAATTTTTAACAATAAGTACGTGACTTACAAAAATTCCAAATAACTTATTGAAGACTGAAAAAGATTGTGTTTGAAAAGAATATTTGTTCATGTAACCAGATATTCCAACTTTCATTTTGATTTGTACGATACGTTTCGAACATATTTTTTTTTATACCTGTATTGTCTCCGAATCACGATTAAAACTATAATAAATATAAATATTTAAAAAATATAGATACATAAAACTTGGAATAAATAAAACCTCAGTGCTGAGTAACTGTCAGGAATTTTTAAATGTTGTTTTAAATATAAAAACGTGTGACATCCCGTGCGTTCTGCACAAAATGTGCAAAAGTACCTTTGTATGGAGTAAATATTTTTTCGCAGCGCACATTTTTACCGGCAAAAGTCATCGCGTGCGCGCCAACGAGAAACCCGATACATCTTTCAAAGTATACCGTAACACGCAAATACGCACGAAAAAAAAAAAAGGAAAAATCATTATCCCCTATCCGCACACTATACGGACGGCGGATACAATCAGAGCCCACCCGAGAGTCACCCAGTACCTAAAATATACCGATATAGGTGCGCAGCCGTGCTCCGATTACGGCACGATTTTCAATGCCGCGCAACGCCCGGCCGCATAATTCCAGCGGACACCTTAACGGCCTTAATAAAGGCCCTCCCCGCCGCGTGCACGCAAACGCGAGGCAGATACGTCCACGGGGCCGATTTTAACGCGACCGCGGGCCCCTAATCCCCGAGAGCGAGAACAGCTCGGCTTTTATCGATTTCGTGTGCAATTGGACGCGCGAGGGGGGTCTAGTTGTCCCTCCGCTACCCATTGCCGATCGATACTCCAGATAGCTCTGATTGTGCACGCATGTGGGCCTCGACGGATAAACAGGGAAATTTACTTGACGCGCGACTCTGGCTGCTCGCTACCGCTGAGGACAACCTCTGGAATTACGTTAGTTTTCGGATATGCAATCGATAAGAGGAAACTATTATATTACTGCACGTACGACCGTAGGGGTTAAAATTTATCGGGAAAAATTTCCCGGAGGCTTGGCTTTCGTTCTCAAGAGAGAGAGAAAGAAATATGAGAAATGGTAGTTTTTTACGTATAGTTCAAGTGGCCCTTTGAATTAGTTATGAAAGTTTTGAGCTTTGCTCCACACGCGGCCTTTGCGGTGTACTTTTTTGCGCGCATTTTTAATTCTTCCGATAATTTGTACGTCCAGCCGCGCAAACTAGAATTTCTTTTTTTTTTTTTTTCACTATTCTTAGAGTATACAGGTTCCATACGTGTTCCTAATTGGGTTTTTACAGCTACATTCACAAGTTGAATGGCAATTTTTATTTTTTTTTTTTTTTCCAAGCGAGTTAATAATTTATCGTTCGAAGCGTGGAAAATACTTTTTTTTATCTCTTAGCGATAAATTCATCCCGAGACAGCAGCTCGACATCAGCCGAGTCCAGCTATGGGCATCGCCTGGCTCAGCCAAAAAATCTCGACCCTCCTAAGAGCCACGTTTTGTATCGGTCCAAGTGATCATCTTCGCCTACCCCCCTTTTCCCGCGGTCCCCCGCGCGACTAGCCGCAAAAGCCGTTCGAGCGAGCCAAGCTTTTTACCGATCCCGCAAAGTACAATATTTTCGAGGGCAGCGGCGAGTGCTGCCGTACGTTTCCGAAATATTTGATTTTTGCCAATAAGAGCCAGGAGAAGCTCGGGCGGCGAAAACACGGAAAAAGTATTGCGCATCCGCTTGAACAAACTTCCTCGTGTGTAAGATAATGTATTGACTCTCGTATAAAAAGAAAAAGAAAGAAAGAAAAAGAAAAAAATGTACAGTGACCAAAAAACGCAATGTTTAATTAAATAAGCGTAGAGAGTGTAGGAGAGCTGAAAATGCCGGCATTACAGAGAAGTGGAATAAAAGTGACCAAATGTAAAGTAGCACGAGAGGGAGAGACGGGATGGAATATCGCGCGTGTGAGATTCCGCAGAGAGAGGCGAGAAAGTGGGCATGTGGTTTGGGGGGGGGGGCAGAGATATTTTATTGCACGCGAAGGGTTTAGGGGGGGAGGGGAGTGATATCAATGTCCTTTGCGCGAACGCGAAAATTCATTACGTATCGTTATGTCGGAGTGGGTGAGAGGAGAAAAAGGGTGGAAAAGGCAGGCAGTCGCGGAATTTCCGGACCACTGGTCGTTTGACTCGGCGAAAAAAGGAAGAAAAAAAAAGAAAAAAAAAAAAAAAAAAGACAGGAGAGGGAATGGAAATTTATTTTTTCATTACGTTTCCGAGCCTACGTGCAAGTGATATTCAAGTTCTCTAGTACTTTTTTCTTTTTTTTTATAATTGTCTGCTTTTGTAGCCACAACTGCTTCACGAAAGTGCCTTATATTTTTACCGGGGTGAAACGCGCAATAATACGTAAAAAGTCTGTTTATAGTGTGAAATAAATTTTGAACTTGTAGCCCAAGTTGCAGCCATTATGATTATTCATAAGCAGTGTATACAGAAAAATATAGATTTCTATAAATAAGCGTAGTCTGATTGAACTCTGACTTTGTAAGTAGCTTTTCATACTTCCAAAAGTTTATTAAATTAGTTTTTTTGCTGGAACTAAAAAAAAAAAAAAAAAAATTCC